>JANHMN010000019.1:5091724-5118627 GCA_030674055.1 Rhabdomys pumilio | reverse complement strand
TGTGTGTGTGTGCATGTGTGTGTGTGTGCATGAGTGGGTGTGTGTGCATGTGTGTGTGTGTGCATGTGTGCATGTGTGTGCATGTGTGCATCTGTGTGTATGTGTGCATGTGTGTGTGTGTGCATGTGTGTGTGTGTGATATAGTTAGTTACACATGCTACACAGTGTTTACTTCTTCTTATGCCTCAAGAGAGCTCTGTTTTACGCAGTTTTCCTTTGTCTTGGGACTCAAGAGAGTTCTCATTTGGCAGTATTCCATGAGCTGCTAGAGGTCATGCCCCGGCTGTTCTTCCTTCCTGGTTCTCTTTCTCTTGAAGGTAAGCCTATGGACAAGAGCCTTGGCAGGGGCAAGATATTTAGGGTTGTTTAACAATAAAATGTTTAGCCAGGCGGTGTTGGCACACGTCTTTAATCCCAGCACTTGGGAGGCAGAGGCAGGCGGATTTCTGAGTTCGAGGCCAGCCTGATCTACAGAGTGAGTTCCAGGACAGCCAGGACTACACAGAGAAACCCTGTCTCGAAAAACCAAAAATAAATAAATAAATAAATAATATAATATAATAATAATAATAATAATAATAATAATAATAATAATAATAAAACGTTTGCCTATCTTGAGTCAAAGTCACTTTGCTGTGGTCGATGACCTGCCTGAGTTCCCTTTGGAGCAGAACTGCATTTAGCACCTCATCATAAAACAGCAGGCGATTAAGAAAAGAATTAACAGCTTTTGTCCAGATGCCTCTCTCTTGTCAGGCTAGGGGGAAGTTTGGAGCAATAAACTTCTATTGAATCAAGAGAAGAGAATCATGCTAGCAGAAGGAAAAACTTTCACGCAAGCAAATATGGATTAAACACCCATAAATTCATATACAGATTCACGCACACACATTCATAAATCTCCATTTTAACCAGTTGGGCCCAGCTTTCATGCTATCTCATAATTACATACTCATACACACACACATCCATACTTACATATCCATATGGAGTAAAAGACCAAGAGCCAGTGCAGAAAGAACTCACTCATTCTGGATGAAGAATGAACTCCAATCTTTATTGCATAGAGAAAAAAAAAAAAAAAACTTCTACCATTTTATTGCTAAATGAGCCAAAACCAAATCTGTAAGAAGAAAGCTTTGTTCTCTTTAGTAAGACTAAGCCTGCCTTGCTATTAAGGAAAGACCTGTTCTGTCCCATGGTCAGGAGAAGCCTGCCTGCTCCTTCTGCTCTCTCTGCATCTTCTTCTTTTTCCTCTGCATTCTGTATATTGCTCTCCTAATATTTGTAATTGCCTTATAATTTTTAAGTTATTCTACTCTGCATTCTCCTTCTTATCTTGCTCTCTCCTCCTGCTCTGATGTCACAATGCCCTCGCTCCCAATATCTTACTCTCAAAGCCTTAACTCCCAATGCTTTGTTTCCAATGTTATCTCTTCAATGTTATATCTTCTGATGTGATCTTTCCTAGTCTTTTGTACTTTTTCTAGGAGAATAGATCACATGATTTTCCAGGTTTCTCCCCCCCCAACACACACTTTTTTTTCTAGAAATTCAAACGTAAATTGAATAAGAAGTTTGCGACAGAAAATGTTTACATGCATATCCATTTAAGAGTAATTATCCGGCTAAACATTCGTCTGTCACCAGTTTCCATAGGTTCATGGAAAGATTACTTTAGTGACTAAGTTATTAGTGAAGTTTTGTATAGATAAACCCAGTCAATATTTTATCTTTTGTCCTTGCACCTACGATAAATTATTAGTTTCCTTTTTATGACCTTTGGTTTTACAACCTCTTGAAATGTGCTCTAAGTTGCCGATGCCTGCTTGCTATCTCAGAAGCAATGAACTCGTGGCCATTGAAGACTGGCAGAGTCCTCATTGCAGTTTTGATATCAGAGAGAGCTTTAATAACAATCCTATTATAAAGGGCTTAATAATTACTAGTATAACTTTAGTAATTCTTATAGGATCATCATTAAGAACTAAGAAGTCATCTATTTGTCTGTCTAGCATCACTATAGGACTGTACATCTTCATCATTCTGCAGAGATCTGCTCAGAAGGGTGGGCTAATACCTAGTGATTGTTATATACATACATATTTAATAAAACAGAAAAGGCATATTAATAGCAGGAATCTCTCCTAAAATGAAATTCTCCTCGACCTTGCCTTAAGGAGCAAATCTGTCATAGATTTTTATCCATGGCAGATCCATCTCAGGAAGGTCACCTGCTAGTTTTTTTTTAACTTCTCCTAGATGGTTCCTGGCAATGAACCTAGTTTCCTGCCAAACCTAATGAAGCTATTGCAAGAGTCATGATGTCCACAAACACAACATAGCAATGGGTATCATCCAAACAGATGCTCTGCCTCTCCTTGGCATTATTTATTTTTATTAATTGTACATTTGTGTCTGTCCATATGTGGGTATGTGCAGGACCCTGTGGTGGCCAGAAGAGGGCGTTGGATCCCCTAGAGCTGGAGTTATGTGACTGAGGAGCCTTGATCTGAGGTTGGGATCTGAACTCTACCCTCTGCCCTCAAACTCTTACCAACTGATCTACCTCCCCAGCCCCTCGTATTATTTCTTTACTATGTACTTTCAAAGGAATAAGATACCAGTTAACATATAGGAATGTATTTAAAACTCTATTGGAGAAGCGCTGTTCAGTAATTTGTTTCTTACCTAGGTCAGGATATATACATGAAGGTATGACATGGAAAGACGGCAAGGAGCCAGACTTCAATCCTTGCTGCAAGAGGATTAAAAAAACAAAAACAAAAACAAACAAACAAACAAACAAAAACTACACCAACAGGAGAGATGTACTTATGACTCAGAGCCCAATAAATGACAGAATGGGCACATGGGGTCACCAGTGTCTCTGCTACCAATGGCCTCAGTGGACACTATGAACCAGAAGTGGGTAGCAGTTTTGGGCAGCTTAGGAATCTAGATGAAGGTCTTAGTATCTTTTGTAGCGAACAGTACACGAGTTGGTCTCTGTCTCCCAGGCTTCCATGGATTTTCATGATGTGGTGTTTGCTGGGACCTCATTTTACTGCCCCAGTAGCTAAGGGAGCACCTTGGGCTCTCAAAGTCAGTTTACCCCGAAGTCGGATGGACGTGCTCTGTGTCCCACAGAAAAACTGCCTTACCCCAAATCTCATGCTCTCTTATTGCTGCTGCCTGGCAGTCCTTCCCAGGTGAGCAATCTGGGCACATTCAAATTGATACCTGTTACAAAGATTCCCTTGGCTCTTGTCATCTTAGAGGCAAGAATTCAGTCAAGGGACAGTCCCGAAGCAGTTTATTTAGCAAAGCAAAGCAAGCACGCCAAACAGATTGAGGTGGCTTGTCCCAAGGGAGGATGACAGCACAGTGAGTCCTCTGTTGTGGATTTTAAAGAGTTTGTTTTAAAAATAAATATTTATGAGGTGGGCGCATTCACAGGTAAGGTGACTCTGTCCTTTACAAGTCATAGTGGGCTGGATCCTTCCTCTAAGATGATTCTGCCCGGGATGCTCTAGCAAAACCTACAAAGGAAAAAGGGGCCAAAACCATGGTGTGAAGTCTTAGGAGGTTTCCCTGTCTCAGATGATTGTCGGGTCACAAGCAACATATCTGACAAAAGCAACTTAAAAGCAGGAAAGGTTTGCTTTGGCTCACAATCCTAGGTGTCCCTTTCAGTCTGCGAGCACTGAAGCAGCAGCTAGTGTCAGAGGTTGTGAAGCAGAGATGAATGCCGACCCTTAGTCAGGTCTCCTCTTATCTGGTGTAGGACCTCAGTCCACAGAATGTTGTCTCCTTTTGTGGGATGAATCTCCCACTTCGAGTAACCTCATTATCTAGATCGTCCCTCACAGACTCATCCAGTGGCTCTAAAGTCGGCTACATGATTCTAAAGCATCAGGTTGACTCTATTTCGTGCTAGGTCTCCATCTTAGTACTTAACGAGCTTGCCCTAGACTCAAATCCCTGGAAGGTGAGTTCCTAGAAAACAACTTGACTTAGTGACGCTCACCCCAAACGGACAGACATAACCATCTGCTTCATTATCATAAGGATATGACTTAACTCGTGGTTTTGTTTTTGTGGTTGTTTTTGGCTTTTGACACTTGCTTACACAGACACCCAAGGATTCTGTTGGGTTGGCTTGACCACTTAGCAGAGCAGACCAGCTTTATGCTCGCTTGCACAGATATTGAAGGTCCTCTTGTGGTTTTCCCATTTACAACCCATCTCTGTACCCTTCCAGCAGGGCACATCTGAGACTTGGTTTTTTACGGGTGTCAAACAATAAACTCTGTATTTAAAACTGGATCAAGTCTGAGGTCTTTAACCCAGGGGTCTCAAACTCCACAACACTATCCTATACCTTTTTCTTCATGTTCCCCAGCCTATCCCTAATCATTCATAGCAAACTAACACATCTAAGTAATTAAGTTACACAAATGTAACACTAAGTAATTTCCGGAAATGCAAAGTCCATAGAAAACATTGTTAACAATTTGCACAGCTCTATGACGTTCCCCCCCTCAAAGATTTCTAGAATGCTCTCAAGATACTGGAACATGATTGAGTTCTCACAGGGCCCCCACCCTCCCAGTTACCATCCCCAGAGTCCCCTAAACAAAGTTGTAGTTCTCCGCTGCATAGTTGAGTTATCTGGTGGGCAAGCTCTTGCCTTGCAGCACCCCATAGCGAGGCACCCACGGGGGCGAGCAGCATCAAGCAGGAGCCAGCGCACGAGGCCCAACTTCCTTTGTACTCTCAACGGCTGAGCCCTGGGGTGGCAACAGAGGCTGAGGGCAGCTCTACCAGAGCAGTCACCATTGGGACCCGCTTTGGCGGTCTGAGGTTCGAGACAGCCTCCCACCAATTTGCAAGAAGGCGAGTGAGTGGTGGACTCAAAGCTTGGAGGGGCGGGTGTATCAGCGACCAACTGGGAAGTGCCGGGCTCCTGTTAAGTGGCGGTGCTACCTGTCAATCCATGTCTGAGTATCAATCCACGGCTGAGTATAAGACTCCACATCCCCGCCAGCTCCTTTTTAGAAGTGAAAGTTAGACGTTAGGGGTGAGGCACCTGGCAGTAAATGATTAGTATGTATGGGGGTGGGGGTGCGGAGGTGAAGGAAAGAAACAAGGAGAGATGAAGAAGGAGAAAGAAGCCAGGAGGGAGGGAGAAAAGCTGGAAGGGAGGGACTGGACAGACTGCGGGAGGGACAGAGGGAGGAAGAGAGGGAGGGAGGGAGGGAGGGAGGGAGGGAGGGAAGGAGGGAAGGAGGGAAGGAGGGAGGGAAGGAGGGAAGGAGGGAGGGAAGGAGGGAAGGAGGGAGGGAGGGATCCTGGCTGGGAGGGAGAGACAGAGAGAGGGAGGGATTCAGAGGACAAAACAAAACAAAAACCACAGGCTGAGGAGGCGGCTCAGCAGTTAAGAGTACTTGCTATTTTTGCTGAGGACCAGAGTTGTGTTCCCAGCTCCTACAGTTTGGAGCATAGGCATGTGGAGACTGTTCAGCAAGGCTCTTCTGGCCGTCACAGGCGCATGCACATATTTGTACCTGCTTGCAGGAATGAACACACACACACACACACACGCACACACACACACACACACACACACACACACACGCACGGGAGCGCGCGCGCACACACACGTACGCACGCATGGGAGCGCGCGCACACACACACACACACACACACACACACACGCGCACACACACACACACACACACACACACACACACGCACCCCTCCCAGGTTTGTTTTCTATTCCTGTGTTTAATGGTTCTTCTCCCACAGCGCTAACTTCTCATCACAGAATTCACCTAAGCTGCTGAGCTAGCTGTGGCTTCCCTGCCTTTGGCCCCCCAACAGGATCCACCTTCTGCACTTCTGCATAGAATACACCCCTCTTCCTTCCTTCCCTTTCATCTGTTAATTTATTTTGTGACTATGGGTGCTTTGTCTACATGTGTATCTGTACACTACCTGCATGCCTGATACCCACAGAGGCCAGAAGAGGGCATCAGATCCCCTCAAGCTGGAGTAATAGATGCTTGTGAGCTGCGCTGTGGGTGCTGGAAATCAATCCAGGACCTCTGGAGGAACAGTCGGTGCTCTTAACTGCTGAGCCATCTCTCCAGCCCTTCCATCCACTTCCTAAGGACATGAACCCACCTTGGCTGTATTTAACAGCATCTTTGCCAGTTTGAGGCTTTCCTTTAGAGGGACTCCTTACTCTGAGGTGTAGCAGTCAGGTCTAAGAGAAACCGGGGACAAATGGCTAACTGTGGTGCCTATTAGTATATTGAATAGGCTAAGAGTGTAGCAGGTAGCAGACTTCCCTCTCTCAGCTTCACAAATACCCACTACAGAGTCCATGCGGTAGACAGATTCTTCTCACCCCACCCCCTACTCTAAACTTCTCCAGCCTCAAGAGCTTGCCTTCCCTCAACTTCTCATTCCTATATAATCCTGCCATTTTAGGTACGTTCCCTCATAGTCCCCTCTTGGCCTCCTCTCCTTTATCTTCCTCTAGGTCTTCAGTATTTCTCTCTTCTTTCCCCTTCCCCCTCTCCCTCCCCTCACCCCATTCAGTCTACTGGTCACCTTTAGTCTACTACTTTCTCCCCCAGCTCTGGATTCTTCTAGATGCCTCTGGTGGTGCTCTCTCTCATATCTACAATTAAAAACCTTCTCCTCGACCATACCTCGGAGCAGTCATGTCCTCGCTTTAGACAGTAGCTACAGCACCCACATACACAGAGGACTCACAAACACCAGGAAAAAACTAATGTATTTACAGTTGGGGATGCAGAAATGGGTACCAGAGAAAAGAGTGGGATGCCATTGACTATGTATTCCTGCAGCACACAAGGATGCAGCCAACTCCTCCAAACTGTGGGGCCTTTCTACTTTCTATTGCTTCTGAAAATGACTAGACGGTAACATAGTTCTCTGAATATCCAGATTTGAACTGAGAGGGAAGATTGGATATGATTATATGGCAGAAATGGTAAATAATTCCCTATTTGTGCTGTATTATTTTTTTCCTTTTTTTCTTTTTTTTTTTCCTGTACTCATTCTGTAGATCAGGCTGGTCTTGAACTCACAGAGATGCACTTGCATCTGTCTCCTGAGTGCTGGGATGAAAGGCTATGCCACTACCCCAGGCTATACTATATTCTTGAGGTCAGTAGAGTGTGCGTGTGTGTATGTGTATATGGCAGTTTTATATATCTCTATCTCTGTCTCTGTCTCTATCTTTATCTCTATAAAACTGTTTCACTAGTGCTGGGATTAAAGGTGGGTACCACCATAGTCAACTTAATAAAAACATTATTTATTTATGTATTTCTTTACTTGTTTGTTTATTTTATACATTTACATACAAATATTATATATATTATATTTGTATATAATAATATATAATGTATATTAGTAGTAAACTGTATATGCAAGGCTCTCTTATATTTATATATGTTTTATATATAATATAAAATATATATCATATATAATATGTAGTATAATATATACAATATATATTGCATATATAATACAATATTACCACCAACATTTAAATTTTTTGGTGCATTTATTTATTTATTGTGTGTGGCATAAATTTTAATTGTTTTGCTACACTGTGTGTGTGTGTGTGTGTGTATGTGTGTGTTTGTGTGTCCCTGTGAGCGACATGGCACATGCACAGGGCTCAGAGGATAACTCTCAGGGCTCAGTTCTCTTGCTTTACTGATCCCAGAGATCAGACTCAGGTCCACAGGCTCCATGGCAAATCTTCTTTTCCAGATTAGCCATCTTGCCAGTCTTAGAGCTTACATTTTAAGTCCTGAGAAATCTGGAGAAACAATAAAAGCACACACCCCATGCTATTGTATGTAACATGCACATAACACAAGTGTGCGTACTTTTTAAAGGTACACAGAATGACATAATATTGAAAAATAAGCCTCTTTATATAGTCTCTTTCACTCAAAGTGACAATTGCTAGTAATTAATTTTGTTTCCTTTTTAAACAGCTTATCGCTGCATTTTAAAACCAAGCAGGCATCACAGAAGTGCAATTTTATGTAATTATACACATGCAAATTACATTTGTGTAATTACACAGTGAAAAGTTGCTAAGAAAAATTTGGTCAATGGAGCATTTCTTATTTTTTCTAATTTATAATTAATTAATTAATTAATTAATTAGTTTTTGAGACAGGGTCTCACTATGTAGCTCTGACTGTCCTGAAACTTACTCTGTAGACCAGGTTGCACTGGCATTCATAGAGATCTGCCTGCCTCTGCCTTGTTAGTGCTGGGATTAAAGGTGGGTGCCACGTGCCCGACTTAATGAAAGTATTTATTTATGTATTTATGTGTGTATTAACTTTATACATTCATACATAAATATATAATGCACATAAATAGTAAATTCATTTCTATTTACTGAGTTTTTTTTTCTTTTTTAATTTTACAACCTAGTACTAGTTTTAGTACAGTTTTGAAAAGATTTATCTATTTAGTGTGTGTGTGTGTGTGTGTGTCTGTGTGTGTGTGTCTATGTGTGTGTCTGTGTATGTGTGTGTATCTGTGTGCGTGAGAGAGAGAGAGACTCCTCAGGTGCTTGTGGAGTCCAGAAGGTGGCTTTGGATCCCCTTTACAAGTGGTTGTGAGCCACCATGTGGGTGCTGAGAGTTCACCTCGATTCTCTGTAAGCACAGTAAATGCTCTTAACCATGAACCCATCTCCCCAACACCCAGAAAAGAATTTTAAGTAGGAAAGTGGAAGGACTGATTTAAGTTTAGAAAGATCTCTACATGGACTGGAGAGTTGGCTCAGTGGTTAGAACAATGGCTCCTCTTGAAGAAGACTGGGGTTTGATTCCCAGCCTGCAGTGCTCCAGTCCCAGGGATCTGTAGTCCTCTTCTGAGGTCTGCATGGACCAGGCACGCATGTGATGACCAAACATACATGTAGGCCAGAAACATGGACACATACACAAATACTAGAATAAACAAATCTAGAGTGAGATTAAGTAATAAATTAGAAAAGAAAGATCACTGTTGTCTACTTAAGACAGGGAAGACCTGTGACAACTCTGAATGTTTATCACCACTAAAGCAGGCAGTTGAAATCAGCATGTCTGCAAGCCTCCTTTTGTGCCCAGCTCTGAAAGTACATGCACACACGTCTCAATGATCATAATAATGTTTTCCTGAAAATTGAATGTGTGCTTCCACTTTAAAAATGTTATCCATTGGGCTGGAGAGATGGCTCAGTGGTTAAGAGCACTGACTGCTCTTCCAGAGGTCCTGAGTTCAATTCCCAGCAACCACATGGTGGCTCACAACCATCTGTAATGGGATCTTATCCCCTTTTTTCTGATGTGTCTGAAGAAAGCAATGGTGTACTCATATACATAAAATAAATAAATTTAAATATTTAAAAAATGTTATCCATTTTGTTACGGGAAATTCATTGAGATTTATTGCATACCGATAGCATAGTATGATGACTCAATGTTAGCTTGTCTTTGATAGTGTTAATTAATAGCATCTAATTAAAAGAAGCTGCAAATAATTTGAGAATAATAGTTTTTTTTCCTCCCTGCTCCTCCTCTTTCTAGTCTTCCTCTCTCTCTCTCACTCTCTCTGACAAAAATATTGCTTATAGCCCTGGAATATGCTATGTGGAGCAAGCTGACCTCAAAATTATAGCAGTCATTGTGCCTCAGCCTTGTGAGTGCTAAGCATGAGTGTGTGTCACTGTGCCAGGCCTGGAGAATAAGAGTTTTCCTCTTCTCTTGTTCTTTTGTGGAATTGGGGATTAACCTCGGACCTCATGCATGCTAGGCAAGTGCTCCACCACCAACCGACATTCCCAGCATGAGAGTTCTTTTTCATTTGTTTATTTGTGTTGGTTTTTTTGAAACAGGGTCTCTCCACACATCCTAGAACTCACTATGTAGATCAGGCTAGCCTGAAATTCACAGAGATCCATCTGACTGCCTCAAAAGTGCTGGGATTAAAGGCATGTGCCACCATTCCCAGGGCCTGAGAGTTCTTGCTTGTGGTTTTTGTTTTCCTTTTGGGACTTCTAAAAGAGAATCTCCCTATAGAAACCCAGGCTGGCTTTGAACTTATGCTCTTGTTGCCTTAACCTCTTTAATGCTAGGATGATAGGCGTGTGCTGTCACACTCGACCAGATGTCTAAACAGTCGTAGCCACTTTCGTTTGGTTTAAGATTTTATGTTTGTGAATGAAATGCTTTGGCTGCATGGTTGTCTGTGTACCATGTCCATATGCCCGTGGAGGTTAGGTTAGGGAAGGGCGTTGGATTCACTATGATTAGGCCTAGCGGCAGTGTGTGCCACCATATGGGTGGTGCTGAGAATTGAGCAGCCAGCACTCTTAAACACTGAGCCATCTCTGGTTGGTTGAAGTCTAATTATGTAGCTGTGAGCATGCACACGTGCATGTGGGCCCTCAAGGAAGCCAGAAGGGCTCATTTACTCCCCTGGATTACAGGGAGTGTAGATGATGGAAACTGAATCGGGTCCTCTGCAAGAGCTGAACGTACAGATAACCATTGAGCCCATGATCTAGTCCTGTGACAGAACCTTTCTGGGAACCCAAACTCTAGCCCTACGCTTTCTCAAGAAGTGCTTTAAACAGTTAGCCACAACCTGGTTCCACTTATTTATTTATATTTGAGATGGTGTCTTGTAAAAGTAACTTTCATTCACCTGATGGAATTGTTGTCTCTGAGGCTTAATGCCTCTGTCTGCTAACCTAAACCTAATCCTGGAAGTTTTTAACCTCTGTACAATCTTATCGAGGCTTAGAATGTTTTCAGCCTCTGAGACTTGCTGCTGAAATAAGCTCACTGTTTCAAGCTCTTTCTAAATATATTCTTGTTGACTAGTCAACTCAGCTGTTCTGGCTCCAACTCCTCTCCAAGCTGCTAAGTGATTCAATCTGGCTTCTCTCAGCCCCTCCCGAAACTCTCTGCTTGGCCTCATACTAAATTTGGCAATGTGTTCTAATCTTCTGGCTCCTCATTTTGTAGCTCATTCTGTCTTGACCTGTATTTAGCCTGTTCTCTCTTTACAACCTGTCTCTGTATAACTGTCCCAGTAAAACTGTTTCCTCCTCTCTCTGCACTGTTCTCCAGTAGCTTCCCTTTCCTCTCTCTTCTCATGAGTTCCATATATCCTGTTCTGTTAAATCTTTCTCTGATTCGTCACTTTGTCTGCCACTCAACTAGACAACTCTTGCAAACATGGCTGCCTCCTTCTACAAACTAACTTCACCTTCATTGTTTGGGATTAAAGGTGTGTGCTAAGGGCCTGTCTATATTCCAGCCAGGGGGATTTAAAGAATATGCTGAGGGCTGAGCCACACCACGACTAGAAACAGGTATTTTCAGTGAACAACACAATCTTGGGTTTCGAGTGTGATCGAATATCCTGCAACCGGGTCTCGTATAGTTCAGGCTGGTCTCATACTCATTATGTAGCTGAAGGTTACCTTGGCCTCCTCATCCACCCGTGTCTGCATCTCAAATGGTGAGATTACAAGCCACCACCACTGCCTTATGACTTATTTATTTAATTTTTAGAACCACTATACAAAGCAGCAGGATTCATAACAGCATTTTAATGACCCAATCCTGAAGATGGCATTGTTTTTTTGTTTTTTTTTTTTTAAGCACCAAAGCAAAATGAAGTGAGTACTTAGCCTTGGGAAAAACAAACAGAAACAAATATATGTGTCTGTTGTCACCTTAAAAATAAAATTCCCTTCTTTAGACCTGTAACCTTAGCTTGTTCAGATAACTGTGGTAAAGAAACACATGATTTTGTCATTGTTGTTGCCTGTCTAGCTTTAAGGGGGAACGTCCTAGTGTGCTCTCCGCTACTTTGATAAACACCATGATCAAAAGCAACTTGAGGAAGAGAGGGTTTATTTCATATTTTCAGATCACAGTTCACCACCGAGGGAAGGCAGGGTAGGATCTCAAACAACAGTGCTATGTCAGCAGGGTTGACTATGAACGAAAAGCTGCTTTCGGATGGCCCTCTTGCCTGTTCCTAGCCTTATGCCCTGGTCCAGCAGCCTAGGGATGGTAGCACCTACAGTGGGCCCTCTCCTATCCATTAACAATCAGGAAAATGTTCTACAGACATGCCCACAGGCCAATCTGATGAAGGTAACTCCTCAACTGAGATCCCACCTACCCACTCAAAAATGTGTCAAGTTAATGACCAAGATTAGGCATCACTGGGAAAAATAAAAACGCCCAATGGTTAAGTTATTTGCACACTTCTTAAGGAAAATGTTTTCTAATTCTAGATTTCAACATTGAAGATCTTCTGTAGGAGGAATCTACATTGAGAAATGGAGTCTGCCGAAGGCAGTGCAGAGCCACCTCCCCCGAGTGAAGAGGCTCCTCCTCCAGTGGCAGAGGAAGCTCCACCCCCTCCAGGAGATGCTGCCCCTCCCGAGGAGCAGGCCCCGCCCCCCGAGGGGGATGGTGCCCCGCCCCCCACAGGAGATGGCGTCCAACCCAGTACGGAAGAAGGCGCTCTGAACCTCGAGGGAGACGCCACGGATATACAGGGTCCTGCTACTTCCGTGACTGACTATAGGAGCCTGATTCCCTCAGATGAGGAGATAATAATGCCGGATGATGAGGAGTCTGGCCAGGCCAGGGTCAGACCGAGGATCACCCCTAGGCCTGCACAGTCAGTGCTGTCAGATGGGCTTTCTCAGTCTGCCCGGCGGGCTTCCAAGTTCCGCCGAAGTATGACTGGCATTCCAAACCTCCAGGAGACCCTCAAAGAGAAACAGGTTTGCAGCTGATAGGGTTGGCATGGGAAAGCCCTGAGACTTTCCATTGTTTGAAAATGCACTTCTCTATACTTCCATTTTTTAAAAAACATGTTTTCACTTCTTTTAGGCAAGATTTAGAGAAGCAAGGGAAAGCCGGAAAATGAAAATTGACCCCTCATATAAATACATATTTGAAGTTCTAGGAGAAAAGCTTGGGCTGGACATGTTAACTGTGGAAGAACTAATTTTGGATTGCCCGTCGGTAAGCTGAAGCCCTGCCCTAATTTGTCCCGTTTTCCCCTTTGTTTTGGGGGTGTGTACTTGTGTGGGGGTGTGCAGGACCATGTGTGCCTTCCTCTGCCACTCTCCAGCCTGGAGATGTGTGTAGTAACAAGAGGCTCCATCATGAACAATTGGATATCCGTTATGGTCAAGGCTGGCTTTACAGAGGTGAGCTGTGGAACCGCACAGGCTTCTGGGGGGGTTGGTTTAATGATCTAATGTGGTCATCTTGATAGTATTCTTCCCCTCCTCTTCTTTTTCTATCTCTTTTTTTCTCTTCTTCCTTATCTGCCTCTTCTTTCTCCTCTCGATTTTCCCTTCCTCCTCCTCCCTCCTCTTTTGCTTCTTCCTCCTCTTCTTCCTCCTCAACCCTCTTTTGCTTCCTCTTCCTCCCCTTCCTCTTCTGCTTCCTCCTCCTCAATCCTCTTCTGCTTCCTCCTCCCTCTTTTGCTTCCTTCTCCTCCCTCCTTTTCTGCTTCCTCCTCCCTCTTCTCCTCCTCCTCCTCTTCCCTCCTCCTGTGGTAGGAGGGAATCTACCCCAGGACTTAATACACATGCCAGACAACTACCTTTTACCACCACCCTCCAGTCATATTTTGAAGTTCTCATGCCCTTCATGTTCATTTTGCGCCAGCCACACAGATTTTACAGGCAGTCTTGGCTATCAGCAACGTTACCATAACGATAAGAGAGTTCTCCTCTGATGTTCTCAAGATGTGTTATGATGCTCTCTCTTCTTAATGCCTCTCTGGGCCCCTGTGGTAACTCTGGCAACATGCCTTCCACATAGAGGCCAGTGGGGTGGTGACTGTCAGATGAAAGGAAGGGCAGTTTTAGAAAAGGGATTGCTCTGTAGGTCTCATGTCCCAGCCATCATTCCCTGTACTGAGGAAAGCAGATGGGCGAGCAACCTTGTTTTCACCTGAAAATTGCTAGGCTGTGCTGGTGACCTCCATATTGGAAGCCTAGTACCTCTACTGGAAGCACAGCCACAGAGATTGGGGCCTGCCCATTGCCTCCAGGGGAAAAGGACAGCTGTGGCTATGTGAGGTGGGACTGTGTTGGTCTCTAAGATCCAAAACCAGGGGGTGTGCGGTATTCCCTGCAATAACGTGAGGTTTGATGATAATAATCCAGTGCACTGGGGTTCTCTCGCATGCAGGCAAGAAGAACCCCGAGTTGAGGTTAAGAGCAGTTTTATACAGTTTAAGGGGTAGACTAGAGAAACAGTGACTAGGCACAATATGATTGGTGGAACAGTGTGACTTTTAAACTGATTGGTCTTTGGAGAATGAGGTGGCAAGGACCTCCGTTGTCTGTAAGTGGCAAGGATTGGTCTGTCCTGTGAAATGTGTCTACGCGCTCTGGGCCTTTCTGCGCTCTGGGCCTTTCTCGACACAGATGGGTTCCCTCCCCTGTGGTTTGAGGAGTGTTAATCTGTTTTTCCTCTAAATGTTAATCCAGCAGGGTAATCCAGGAAGTATCCTTGGACCAAGGAATGTGCTCTCCCAGGATGTGTCCTGGGGCAGTTAAAAATTAACTTTAACTCAAAATTAAGTTTAACTGAATTCCTACAACTGCAGGGTGGGAGAGCCTGGACTGCAGGGTTGGAGAGCCTGCTTTAGGGATTGGAGGCTGGATATTCGAGCTGGTGTTCCCTGTTTGGAGAAAGACTCATGAGAACAGGCGTTTGTGGGTGCAGACCTTTTGTATTGCTGCTTTTCTGTTGCTGGGATAAAATACCAAGACCAAAAGCAACCTAGAGAATAAAGGTTTTGTCTTGTTGTATAGCTTGGGAGAGAGAGAATCAGTTAATGGTGGGGAGGACACGGTGGCAAGCAGGAAGCATGGTGACAGCTGGAAGTGCCTGGTCCCATTCTTATCCACATACTGGAAGCAAACAGAACAGGAAGTATGGGCGGGCTGTAAACTCCACTCACTTCCTTCAGCAAGGTTATACCTGCTAAAGGTTCCATAACCTCCCCAAATAGCATCATTACCTGGGGACCAAATGTTCAAAGTTCTGAGACTCCAGCCATTTCTCATTCAAAGCCTGTGTCTTAGTCAGGGTCTTACTGCTGTGAGCAGACACCATGACCAAGGCAACTCTTATAAGGACAACATTTAATTGGAACTGGATTACAGGATCAGAGAGGTTCAGTCCATTATCATCAAGGTGGGAGTATGGCAGCATCTAGGCAGGCATGGTGCAGGAGGAGCTGAGAGTTCTACATCTTCATCTGAAGGCTACTAGGAGAAGACTGGCTTCCAGGCAGCTAGGATGAGGGTCTTAAAGCCCACACCCATAGTACCACACCTACTCTAACAGGGCCACACCTACTCTATCAGGGCCACACCCACTCAAACAGAGCCACACCCACTCCAACAGAGCCACACCCACTCCAACAAGTCACACTCACTCCAACAGCGCCACACCTTCTAACAGTGCCACTCCCTAGGTGGAGTATATACAAACAGTCATGGCCCGCCACCTTTCATTTGCCATTCCTGAAATGTATCTCACCTTTTGGGTTTATATGGCTAGGTGCTGCCTCTAGGACTCCCATGAATGACGTCAGACACTGCTTAGGGAAACAGGAAATAGGAAAGGTGTATATGAAAGGAAGTGTCAAACCAGCACAAGCACTTCTTGGTAGAGGGGATACAATGTAACCTTAGGGAAACTAAACTAAGGAGGAGAGATTAGATTAGTGTTTATTTGCCGGAAGGAACAGAGCTGGCATTGAAGGGACTGCCATTGGCTCAAGATACCCTGAAAGCAAGTTCTTAGCTCAAAGGAGATTTGTTTGTCCCAGAGGGACAAAGGGAAGGGAATGAGACAAAGACAGGAGATAGAGGAGGAGGAGGGAGGGGACAGATGGACAAGGGACTACCTCTAGATAGAGAAGAGACCCATGTGCACCATAGGAAAATGGCAGCTTGTAAAGGTAAAAGGGGAAATCTCATGTTAGGACGAGGTGTTTAATTTTCATTGGGCATGTTAATTAGATGAGCCAAAGGGAGCTTTTGATTGCTGGACTTCAGTACTTTGATAGCTGGACCTTGGTAGTCAGCCTCAGGAGGAGGAAGTGGCCAGATAAGGGACTAGACCTTGGTAGCTAGCTTTAGGAATGTAAGCTAGACCTGGGGAATGGGGGAGAAGGGCAAGGCCTCCAGAGCCATGTTTGCCAGGCCCAGGCTGGCTAGAGTCCCTTTGGGCCTCAAGTTGAGGGCCAGGTGAATAAGGTGCTAAAGTTGGTGTGGAAGGAATTATTAATCCTAGCTAGCCCATATAGAGGACACATAATGCAGGTATTTTATTTATAAGCCGTAAGCCTAGATTGGGCAGGTTTGGAGCTATAGAAACTTATTCCTTGGCTATAAAGTCCCTTGTTACTTGCTACTTCTTCTGGCCACATGTTGATGGCTCATCTCCTCTCCTGGCAGCCTCTTCCACTTCCATCTCCTCCTCTTTTTCCTCCTCCTATTCCTCCTCCTCTACCTGTTACCCCCTCACTTAATCCTCAAGTCCCTTCTTTCTCCCCACTGCCCAATCACAGGCTCTAGCCTTTTATGGACCAGTTAAATTGGGGAGCAAGGTTCACATAGCATCACTTGGTGAATGTGAGGATCTGCTCCTGGTGGGGGTGGGGTGGGTGCGGGGCTGGGGCTGGGACTGGGGCTGGGCTGGGGCGGGGCAGGGGCGGGGCAGGGGCGGGACTACATCTTGAGAAGCCAGTTTTTAGCATTAGAATACAAGCAGCATCAGACCAACCCACCACAAGTCAGTGTATTAGTATCATCACACTGTGATGGATTCCTGTCTACAGCGACTTAAGGGAGGGAGGCTTCCTCTGTGCTCACCATTTTAAGGGTCCGCTCACTGCAGGCAAGGCATGGTGGCGGGAACCCAAGGTGGCAGGCAGGTCACATTGCATCTACAGTCTGTCTGGAAGCAGAGAACAGAGAGAAAGCGGGGTCAGATTATAACCTCACCCCAAGGCCTGCTCTTTGCTGACTTCCTCCACCTACTGAGGGTCTCGACAACCTTTGGGGTAGCATAGGCACTAACAGCAGGGGACCTAGTATTATGGACCAAGGCCATGGAGGAAACTTTATATTTAAATCACTATAGTTTTGGTGGTATAGATGGGAAAATGGTACGTGTGTGTGTGTGTGTGTGTGTGTGTGTGTGTGTGTGTCTGTGTCTAAAATATTCTTTTAATATGAAAACTGACATTAGTCCAGGACAAAAGGCAGCTTACTAGAGGGATCACTAAAGGCATTCCCGTTTTGTTCCTGGTATGATGGCTCTTTTTATACCAGATCTATTTTCTCCTTGTGCCTTACCCTGTACTATGCTTACCCTGTACTATGGCCTAGGAAGCTGGCATCTGAGCAACTGAAGATATGGGTACCCTTGCTCTCTGGCTTCTGCCTAGTTGAGTGGTTATCCTATACTTGGCCATATTCCCGTCCCACCTTAAATTCCTGCAAAGGGCTTCATGCGTGTGCACATATGTGTGCATATGGAGACCAGAGATTAATATTGGTGGCTTCCTCTGTCTCTCTTGACCATGTCTGTTTGTGTGTATGATTTATTTGACATGTATGAGTGTTTTGCCTATGTGTACATATGGGCACCATATGTTTGATGTACATGAACATTAGAGAGGGCTTCAGGTTCCTTGGGACTTGAGTTAGATACTGATTGTTATGAGCCAGCGTGGGAGTCCCGGAAACCAAAGTTAGGTGGAGAAGATGGCCACTCAGTAAAGTACCTGCCTTGCAAATTAGAGGATCTAAGATCCATCCCCAGAACCCACGTTTAAAAAAAAATAATAATAATAATTAAAAAAAACTCTAAAAACCAGCCTTGGTCAATAGTACATTCTTGTAAACCCAGCTAGAGAAGCAGAAAGGAGTGAATTCCTGGGTCTTATTGGCCAGCTTGCCCAGCATCTGATGAGTTTCAGACCAATGAGAACCCTTATCTCAAAGAGAATAGGTAGACAGAGCCGGAGGAACATCTGAACTTACCCCCTCCCCCCAGCCCCCACCCTCCCTCACCCCCGCTGGCCTCCAAACACCTACACACATGTGCACCAGCACCTGCACACACGGGCACACACACACACACACACACACACACACACACACACGCACACACGCACACACGCACACACGTACCTCTTTACGTGACTGCCTGAGGCATACAAAGTTTGGAATCTCCTCCCCTGAGGGGACTGGTTGTATCCCCTCTTCCAAGTTGTAAGTGGAAAGAAGCACTCTTCCTCAAGGGACGAGTGTGGGCAACTTGGTACCCCCTCATAGGATGGGGTACCCCTTCTGCTTCTGAGGCCTAGTTCCTGTTCTGCTTTCTAAGATACCCCACCAACACCTCGACAGTTGAATGCAAATTCGACGCTCACAAGTGTGAAAGAAATCTCATGACAGTAAATTTTCCTTTTTTTTTTTTAAACGTTGGTTTGATTATGTGTCAGGTTATAATTGGTAAAATTATCATCGCTTAAGTAATTTGTCAGGCAGAGGCATTAGTACAGAGAGTTCTCTGTTAGCCCACTCAATTCTCGGAATAGCAGTTCTCTGTGCTTACCTCCCCATGTGTTTACATGACATGCTTTAATGCTGGGCCAAGTAAGTGACTAGGCAAAGCTGTGCCTGTAAATCATTAATGGAGGACCAGAAATAGGACACACTAGCCCATCTTGGGAGGACTGTTTAAGCCCTGGAGTTAGGACCCAGCCTGAACAGCATGGAGAGACTGTTCATTCCTGCCTTCTCCCTCCTTTCCTTCCTTTCTCTCTCTCTTCCTTTTCTTCTTCACTCTTTCCAGACAGGGTTTCCTTCATATTCCAGGCTGGCCATGAGCTTCATGTATAGCCTAGCCTTGCTTCAAGCTCTTGATCTCCAGCCTCAGCCTCCTCAGGATGGTCACAGGTGTGTACCACCATGTCCCACCTTGAAATCGTACCTCTCTCATGGGCTGGCAATGGCTGGAGAGACTGTTCAGTTGGTACAGTAAAACTTCTGCTCTGCTTGTGTAAAGGCTAGAGCTTACTCTGCAGAGTTCACATAAAAAAAATCAGACATAGTGGAGTGGAAACAGGCAGATGCCTGTAGCTGGCTGGGCAGCCATTGGAGCCTTATGTGATGACATCCAGGTCAGCTCAACTCAAAACAAAAAGAATAACAAGAACAACACCTCAACAAAAACAAGGCAGACTGTGCCAGAGAAATGACACCCTAGGTTTACCTTTGACCCCCCCCCCCCCCACACACACACTTGCACATACCTTCCCAAACCTCCCAGCCAACTAACCAGTCAACAAACAAACCAACTGTGCTGGTTGTTTTTTGTCAACTTTATACAAACCTAGACACACCTGGAAGGAAGAAATCTCTCTTGAGGAATGGCTCCATCCAATGCTTGGCCCGTTAGCATGTCTGAGGATGGAGCATTTTCTTGATGGCTGATTAACATAGGAGGGCCCAGACTATACAAGAAAGGGAGCTGAACAAACAGAGAGCAAGCCAGGAAGCAGCATTACTTCATGGTCTCTGCTCCAGCTCCTGGCCTCCAAGTTCCTACCTTGTTGCGGCCCAAGCTGCCCCACGTTTGGGGGCCAGAAATGTTGCAGACCGCTCTGTCAGTGTTGGAACCAGCACTGCCAAAAGCCTTGAGGGCTAAGTTGTTAGAGCCCACACTGCCCCAGGCTGCTCCAGTCTGCGGGTTGGATTTCAGCAAGAGAGAGAGAGAGAGGGAGAGAGAGAGAGAGAGAGAGAGAGAGACTGAGGATGGATGGGAGGAATGGAGACCAGATAGAGTATGATTCAATCTCATTTATTCTTCAATCTTTCTTCCTAGTCTAAGTCCCAAGTCTTGAGTTCCTAGTCCCTAGTTCCTAGTCCCTAGTTCCTAGTACCAAGTCTCAGGTCCTAATCCTAGTTCTAAGTTGTAATAAGTCTCAAGTCCTTCTCCCAGTTCCAAGTTTCCTTCTCGAGTCTCAAGTGCCTACTCCCAAGTGCTAGTGTCTAATAATTCTTCTTCCGAGTTCTCTATTCCAAGTGTCTAATCTCAATTGTCTGCCTCTGCCTTTTATATGTCTCACTTCTAAATCACACCTTTAAGTCATGACCTTAAGTCTCAGCTCTAAATCATACCTTTAAGTCTCACACACCCAAGGGAAGATCCTGGGTATCTAAAACAAGATGTTATCAGAGTGTGCTCAGCTGTTGTAGGCTATTGCAAACAAGTCTCTTGTCAGGGTATATGGCCCAAGATGGCTGCAAGGATGTTAGCTGCCTTCTGTCGGCTCCCCACACTACCTTGCTGCCCTCAGGGATGGGCTGTAGCCTGGAGAGAACACTTCTCTCCCCAAGTTGCTCTTGGTCATGGTATTTATCACAGCAGCAGAAAGCCCACGAGGATGCTATGGAGTGAAATTTACCTGTATTCCCTGTTCATCAGGATTGAAGTTGATTTAGCCACTAATCTTTTCTCAGATGTTCCTGCAGCTCCCACCAGCTTTCTTCTTCTCCTCCTCCTCCTCTTCTCCTCCCCCCTCCTTGTTTTTTTTTTGTTTGTTTGTTTTTCAAAACAGGGTTTCTCTGTGTAGCCCTGGCTGTCTTAGAACTCACTCTGTAGACCAGGCTGGCCTCAGAGATCCACCTGCCTCTTCCTCCTGAGTGTTGGGATTAAAGACCTGCACTGCCAACATCACCCAGCTTTTACTTTTTCATTTTGAGAGAGGATCTCTCAAAGTTGCCTAGGCTGGTCATGAATTCACTCAGTGTTCCAGGTAGACCTTGAGCCTGTGATCCTCCTGCCTCAGCTTCTTGAGAAGCTAGGATCATAGACCTATATGCTACCAGACCCTTCAGGAAGGTCTCTGAGTCTTATTTTATTTGAAAAGGGACATTGATGAGCTACATGAAGCAGTCGTACAGGAGTTACTTAATTTCGTTTTATTGATCCTCATTTTCTCTTTCATTTAACAGCTGGACCCATTCACCAACTTTTTTGAGAAGGGCGGTTGTAAGACTCTGAAGTTCGTGTACCAGGAAGGAGACGTGCCTGGTTTGGGTAAGGATGTTTTATAAGGGCCCTGGGCTTGAAGCGAGCTAATTAATGTAGAAGCACCGCCTCTTTTTCATCTCCCATGTAGAAGATTTCCATGGAGAAAACTTGATCAGAAATCTATGTTTAAAAAAAAATTTTTTTTTTGAGGGGTTGGATAAGCGGCTCACCTGTTAAAGGCACTTGCTGCTCTTGCAAAGGGGACTGCCCGGTTCATTTCCCAGCACCCACATGGTGGCTCACAACCAATCTATATGTCCAGTTCCAGGGAGTCAGATACCTTCTTGTGCCAATGGCATGGTATGCTTGCCTAAACAGGCATACATGCTGATCCAATACTCACAGACATAAAACAAAAATAAATCCTTAAAAACATTATCTTAAGAACACTCCAGGGTCATCAAGATGGCTCAGTCAGGCAAAGGTGCCGACTACTAAGCCTGTTGGTGGGATTTCAGTCTCTGTAGGACCCACAGGGTAAAAGGAGGAGCTCCTGCATGTTGTCTTCTGACCTCCTTGTGCATGCCTTGATACCTATGTGGGTAAACACTCAAAAAATGGCAATTAAAAAGACCCTCCGTTTTGAGATTTAGTCATTTCAGACATTGTTGTTATGTTTAGGAAGACATAGCAGAGACACTGGCCTCTACTGGGAAATATACTTTTCCATTAGACTTTAATTGAGGTTTTCTGAAACAGGTGGACCATTTTGTCTATATGTGTTCAGATGGCTAGAAGGAGGCATGATGCCTCTCTGGAGCCCAGCAGTGGCCCCTTGTGGCCATAGCTCAATGTTTTGTGGCATCTGCCTCTGTTAGTTACAACATCTGGCTTTCCTATTTTATGTCTAATTATCACACACCTTGTTTCAATAACTAGATACTTGGGTCGTCCTCTTATCTTGTACTTGTAAAAAACGTGTGTGTGTATTAGTGTGCATTCAGGTGCATTTGCACACGTGTATATGGGACAACCTCGGGTGGCGTCTTAAGGAATGCTACCCACCTCCTTTAGAGCGGGTTCTTGCGCTGGCTTGGAGCTTACCGTTCGGCTAGTTTGGCTAGTCATGAAGCAGTCACTTACTGAGTTGGGTCAGTTCCGTGAGTTTATGCTCAGTTCTTGACACTTGTTTCCAGAATGTGGCCGAACGATTACCGGCGTCCCCAAAGGGGGAAGAATGATGAGACTGTATGTTGACAACGCGGCTCCCGACAAGGTGAGAGAGCTGTGTTTGTTTTTCATCCGCTGTCGAAATGACGTCGCCATGAATTCCAAGACCATTTATGAGGTACGTTTTAAAGCACGGATAGCTTTTCACATTCCCCTGGTCCCCTTTCTCACCTTTCCTATATGCCAGGCTGAAATGGGTTCCAAGGAAATGACGTATTTGTATACTTAAAGAAACTAAGGTATTGGGTATAGTAGAGCTGAATTATTGTCATCCGAGAGATACCAACTTTGAATGTTTATGTTTTGAAAAGAAAGTTTGAAGGTTTCTGTTTTTGAAACTGGATCTCATATAGCCTTAAGCTTAACACACACACATTCACACACACACACACACACACACACACACACACACACAGAGAGGGGTGGGGAGGGAGTTGTGTATCACTGTTCCAGTTTGCTTTCTGTTCCTGTAATAAAATACTAGCCAAAAGCAACTTGGGGAAGAAAGGGTTTATTTCCCTTCCACTTCCAGATCACAGTACAGTCCTGAGTGAAGTTGAGACAGGACCTGAAACAGAGACCATGCTTGTGGAGCACTGCTTATTGGCTTGCCCCCCCCCACCCCCAACCCCAGGGCTTGCTCAGCCGGCTCTCTCATATAAAGCAGGACCATCTGCCTAGGAGTGGCCCAGTGGATTGGGCCTTCCCACATCAATTAATCCAGAAAATGGCTCCCACACATGCCCACAGGCCAATCTGCTGGAAGAAGTTCCTCAGCTGGGCTTCCCTCTTCCCCGGGCGACTCTGGCTTATGTCACCTTGATGAAAACAGCCGCCAGCCAGCCCTAACGTTTATGAAAAGTCGATCTCTTCTGAACGGTCTTTTGGGACACATTCAGTTTTGTTCACATGATGTTATGTACTAGTTACCACACCTACTCTCTGCGTCGTATTTTAAATTCTTAGACATTTTAGAAGAAGAAAGAACTGACTTAGAATCTAGACATTGCTAACCTCGTTCAGGAAAGGCTGGACGGCGGGACAGAAGCCGCAGACAGCATTACGTAGACCAGAATTTACCTCCTTGCTTCCTTTGGCAAGTGGCTCGCCCTCTCTGAGACACGGGCACGCCTGACTCTCCGCAGGATAGCTATGAGACCTCAGAAAGATAAATTCTTGCTATACTGCCTGGCTTACCGGAGATAATCAAAAAGCATCCATTCTCTCGTTTTGTCGTTCTTAGTGGGTCTTACTTCCTACTTGAGTGGGACATGCCACGAATCCCGTGTAGTTTGGCTTCTTTGCTGTTTGTGAGGAAAGACTGCCTGAAGAGAGGTGGACAGTCGTTTCCCATGAGCCCTTGCGGGTACTTCCCTGCATCTCTGGTGCTGGGTGAGACCTCTGCAGCTAGGTCACGAGGAACCTGCCCCTCCCTCTCGGCCCACTCGGCTCCATGTGTGGACGAATGTTCAGTCTGTTACCAGTTTAGTAATGCTCTCTTCAGTTAATCTTTGGGTCAGTCTGCTATTTTTAGTAATTTACTCTCTTCCATTCTCTTTCCCCTGCCCTTTGCCTTCCACCTGCCTTTCTTCTTACCAGTCCCCTGCCGCTCCTCCCCTCCCCCTCCCCTTCCACCCCTTCTCTTCCCTTCCTACTGCTCTGAGGACCAAATCCTCTGCTTCGGCTTCGAATCTGCTAGCCAAGGGCTCTCCTACTTAGCCACATCTCCAGCCCTCTTTTCTTTGTTTCTGGAGAGAGGGTCTCGCTATGTTACCCAGGCTGGCCTTGAACCCCTGGGCTCAAGTAAACCTGCCTCAGCCTGTTGAATAGCTGCGACTATAATTGTCTGTAACCATATCATGCTTACACTTTTAGGTTTTTTTTTTTGTTTGTTTTGTTTTGTCTTTTTTGTTTTTTGTTTGTTTAGAGAGTCACAGTTATGCATGCACCTGGTATAAAGAAGAATAGGTTCTCTGAGGCTTGGGATGCAGGGCTGACTTCTCTCTATCCCACTCTCTGGAAGCCGTTCTTAGTCTGTTAGATGAGGCTGGAGGGCCGGCTCAGAACATGCTACTCTTAGAGACGACCTGAATTCAGTTCTCAGCTCCTACCTTGGGTGGCCCATAACCGCCTGTAACTCCGGGGATGGACACCTTCCAGTCATCGCAGGCCTACATACATGTGCATGTATTTAAAAACGTAATAAAAAATTATAAAAGGTTCTGTTAGAATAATCTTTAATTAACCTCCACATTGCTAAATTTAGCTCTGTAAGTCTCTTTTAACCTTTTTAAGCGTCATATGCGGGTTTTCCTCTGTAGATGAAAGTTAAGTTCAAACCAAACAACAACAAAAACCCCAAAGCAGGATGTATGACCCTGGAACTCACTCTGTAGACCAGGCTAGCCTTGAACTCAGAGATCCACCTGCCTCTGCCACCTGAGTGCTGGCATTAAAGGCGTGTACCACCATGCCTGGAAAATTTAAGTCTTTTAAAGAACCCTCTGGCCTTTCCTCTTCTCTCCCATCGCTCCCTTCTTCTGACGTAATTATATTCCAAACTGCTTAGATAAGTGTTGGTTCATATCGTAACTACGCACATGTAGTCACAGCGGAGGCAAGATCGTGTACCAGTGGTTTTCAAAGCCAGTGTCAGTCAGAAAGAAGGGAAAATGGGCATACAGAAAAGGGGCCAGGGCAAGAGATAGCCCAAAGACAAATCCTCAGTTACCCACTTCCCCCAACCAATCCCCCACCCCCTACTTTGAGCCACTTCCAGTCTTCATTTTCCTCCAGGTTTACTCCCCTCCCCCCCTTCTTTATATAATGGCCTCATTACAAAGGAATTAATCCATGGATTAGTTCAGAGTCTTTACAAGATAATCCTTTATGGAAACACCATCACATACACGCCCAGAGGCCTCTTCACTGCTCCCCTGGGAATCTCTCAAGTCGACAACAAGGATTGCCCATCATGCTTAACAAATCTGTTTTCATGACGCAAGTGCACCTTGTACCTGAGAATGTCCAGATGTGAGCGGCTCAGTTGCCCCTTTCCCACGCCTCCTGCAGGATGTAGGACACAGCTTCTCCCCTTGGTAGAGATTAAAATGCAGAGGAAAGCATCTCCAAGATGGTAGGAATGGGCAGAAGATGTAAGATTGTTGGCTCTAGACTTCTACTGTTCATAAGCATTCAGTGTTTCTTAATAGTTTACAAAATATTATCAACTATTCACTGCGGATGAAAAATAGCTTATGATTACCCCCCCACCCCCCACCCTCGGTTCCTTAATGGCCTTAACACCTAACAATCGAATCTCGTCCTTTCAGGATGTTCTCTTTAGCTTCTTGGATGCATCAAGAGGACTCTTAAAAGGAATCAAGCACATGTTGAAAAACATATTTCTACCAGCTATCCTTGCAACAAGCAACTGGGGTGCTTTAAACCAGTCCAAGCAGGGTGAATCTGAGAAACATATTTTCACAGAAACCATCCACAGATATCTTTCATTTTTAGATGGTAAGTGTAAGTTTGGCAAACCACTCAAAATGAGGCCTTTAGCTGCAAGGCTTGTTACTGGGTTTATAGAGGAGTTTGTAGAGGTTTAAAGGAGATGGTAATGAAGTTACCAGGAGACCTGGATAACAGGAGAGCCTTTCTTACCAAGGATCTTTACAGGTAAGGGGCATTCTATCAGGAGAGATCTTTTTCCTGTTCTTAGTCAAAGTTTTCTGCTAAGAAAATCTGGACTTGTGCTGGAGAGATGGCTCAGCATTTAAGAGCTTTTGTGGCTCTTGCAGAAGACCCAGACTTGGTACCCAGCCCCCAAAACAACAGCTCATAACCTCCTGTAACTCCAGTTCCAGAGGATCCAATGCCCCCTTGTGGCCTCCATGGGTATTGCACACATGTGGTACAATACTTGTGCACACATATACACGTACTCATAAAATAAATAATTTTAAAATGTGCTTTTATCACTTAATGTTGTAAAACTATACAATTTGGTTCATAAGTCAACTTACAACATTTTTTTTCTTTTTTTCTTTTTTTTTTTTTTTTGAGACAGGGTCTCATGTAGCCTAGCCTAGTTTTGAACTCCTTCTGTATCCCAGGATGGCCTTCAACTCTTGGTTTTCATGCCCCTACCTTCCAAGTGCTAGGATGAAGCCTCTATGCCTGGTTTATGTTAGGGGACCAAACCCAGGGTTTTTGTACATGCCAGGCGAGCGAGTGAGCACCCTAGCAACTGTGCTCCATACCTACCCGTAGAATTATATCTTTATAAGGCACTGGATCTTTCTCTTTAATGTAAACATTACAGCTCGTAACCACAACCTCGCCACGGAACTCATGGGGCGCTTCTTCATCGCGTATCCTTTTCTTCTCTCCTTTTCTTCTGTAAGGCGCGACCATAAGTATCGAGGGGACTGTGATGTTGAAGAAGGTGGACAACATTGATTTCTCCAAACTGCACACCTTCGAAGAAGTCAC
>JANHMN010000019.1:5080886-5091714 GCA_030674055.1 Rhabdomys pumilio | reverse complement strand
GGATCGAGCAGGTGAGGCCCCTCTGCTTCCCCTGAAGTCACCGTCTTGTGGGTCCTAGCTATGACACTTGGTCCCTGATAACTTGTGATTCATTCATACTTCATGGAAGAGAGAGTGCAGGGGTGGGGGTTGGGGGTGGGGTGGGGACCAACATCACAATGAGGAGAGCCACGGAGACAGACACTTACTACATCCTGGGTGGCCAGTTGGAAGTGTTACTGCCGTCAGATAGGCTCAGCCTAGACTTTTTAATATCACCCTTCCAATGCCAAGCCCACAGAAGCAGGAAAACAGCCAAACGAAACATAAAACACAGCATATGTCAAACTTGTTGAGGGGCAACTGTAAAATGATTATGAATATTCTGTATATATTGATTAATGGTGGAAATTAATATGGTGGCAGTTATTCCTTAACCAGCTAGTTAACCACACAGAGGCCCTTTACTGTTTCAAAGCTGAGGCCTTAGCTGGGCGGGACTCTGAACCAGCTCATCTAACCCGACCACCCAGCCCCATCTGGTAACGTGGCTAGCTATTCCTTCCAGGCCCATAGTCACATCTGTCTCCTCTCATGTCTCCTGGCAAAATGACCTTCCTCTTTCTTTTTCCCAGAGTTCCTTTCACCCTCCCAGGAAGTCCTGCCTTCTACTTCCTGCCCACCTAGTCGGTCATCAGGTTTTTATTAACACCAAAATCAGAGAAAGCCTTGGGTTGGTGAGGAAGGACAGGAGACACAACTTCATACAGTGTACCCCAGCAGGCAGCAGAGGTAGCTAGTTTGTTGAAGTCCTTGCCATGCACACACGTGAGTCCTTGATTTCAATACCCAGCACCCACATTAAAAGCCAGGTATGTGGGTGTGCACCTGTAACCCCAGCACTGGGAGAACAGAGACAGCTAGATCCATGACACTGGCCAGCTGGTCTAGCCTAAATGGTGAGCTCTAGGACCCAGTGAATAACCCAGTCTCAAAACCGAGTAGATGGTGCTAGAGGAATGACAACAGACATTGTGTGCACAAGGACACGAACACCTATATAACATGTGTGCACAAGGGAATGAACACCCATGCAACATGTACATACACAATAATGAATAGAGATGTAGATCTTAGTGATAAGGGCAGAACCCTCATGATCTAATAACCTTCCAAAGCCCTTCCCTCCAAATACTGTCACACTGAGGGTTAGGTCTCTGCATATGAGTTTGGGAGGACAGCTATATTCAGCTGAGTGCTGGTTTTACAGAGTTAGAGGTTTCGTCCGTTAATGTCATGGCGGCATGAAGGTAGACATGGTGCTGGAGAAGGAGCCAGGAAGTTTCAGGTCTTGTTCCCCAGGCAGCAGGAAGTGGCTGTCACAATGAGCATGGCCACCCACTAGCAGTGGCTTCCTTGAACAAAGCCACACCCACTCCAGCAAGGCCACACCTCCTATTAGTGCTGCTCCTTTTGAACCTGGGGGGCGGGCATTGTCCCTAGCAGAGGACGCAAGTTTAGTTCTCAGCACTCACAAGACAGGTTCAACCATCTGTAACTCCAGTTCCCAGGGGATCTGATGCCCTCCTCTGGCTTCCGTGGTACACATACATACCTGCAAGCAAACACTCATATACATAAAATAAAATCAAGTAAATCTTAAAAAAAATAAGTGACCTCAGATATCACGAAGAGAGAGCTACTTAAAAAATGTATTTTGTTAGATAGACTTTTAACACTGAAATTTTATATCAGATATCCATATATATTTAAGGAAGCAGAGAGGTTTATTCTTTCATTTCCTTGGTAGGGAATTCCTACTTTGGGTATTACAGAGGACAGTAATGCATATGCAGTGGCTGTCTTCGCTCAGGCTTCCTGAGCACACGCTCAGGAGTCTTGGTGGAATCCATCAGAGTGTAGGCCTCTTGATGGATATCATTATGTCCTCCATAATGGTAGTTTTGCTTTTAGCGCTGTAATAAAATACTCTGACAAAAAGCGGGTCTGGGAAGATAACTCATAGTAGAGTGCTTGCCTAATACAGTATGAAACCCTAAGTTTGATTCCCAGCATCATACACACACACACACACACACACACACACACACACACATATACATACACACTCACATACTCATTCATATACATATATACATGCACTCACACACACACATACTCACATATACTCACACATATATAACACACACAAAAATACATGCATGCACACATGCACTCACAAACATACATACACACATGCACTCACACACATGCACAACGTACACACACATACATATAACACACACAAATACATATGCACACTCACACACACACACACACACACACACACACACACATGCTTACTCACACTCAGCTTCCTCTCTACCCTTATATAATCCAGGACCCATGCCTAGGGAATGGCACCACCACATTGGTCTGGGTCTTCTCACATCAGGTAAGGTACTCAGAACAATCACCCACAGACATGTCCATGGGCCAGCCGGTGATCGAGGCTATTCACCGTTGAGTCTCAAGTGACAAACCTTCTCATTTCTTCAAGCCATTAGTTACAGCTAGCTAGCATTATCAGGTGGCTGTTATATCGGGTGTGCCATGGTATCACGGTTGCCTTTGCACCACACTGAGTACCAGTAAAGTTAGGCCTATTTAATGGCTGCTTAGGCTGCTTCTTTGCTGACTTACCTGATCAAATCATTTACTTTGTTTTCTTTTGGATTGAGGGGTGTTATCTCATTGAACTGCTGTTCTTCACATAATGGTTTCCAGATCTTAATTCTTTGTTGTTCCTGCTATGTCCTGTGTTCACTTGGCAGGGTGCCTTCAGTGATAGAAAAGTCTGAAATCTTTTTTTTTTTGTTGTTGTTTTGTTTTTTTGAGACAGGGTTTCTCTGTATAGCCCTGGCTGTCCTGGAACTCACTCCGTAGACCAGGCTGGCCTCGAACTCAGAAATCTGCCTGCCTCTGCTTCCCAAGTGCTGGGATTAAAGGAAAAGTCTGAAATCTTAACAGCTTTTATTTTATTTCATTTTTTGTGTGGTTTGCCTGCACACATGTACATGCACCGCATGCTTGCAGTACCCAGGACAGTCAAAAGAGGGGGCTATGGATGCTGTACCCATGGCAGTCAGAAGAGAGGGGCTATGCATGCAGTACCCACGGTAGTCTGAAGAGGGAGCTACAGGTGATGATACTTCCTTTCAGGTCCTTATTGAGAGTGAGCAGATGAGAAAAGAAGCTGATGACTCCGGTCCCCTCACAGAACTGGAGCACTGGAAGCGCATGTCAGCCAAGTTCAACTACATCATTGAACAGATTAAAGGGTCCAGCTGCAAGGCCGTCATCAATGTGCTGAACGTCGCACACTCCAAGCTCTTAAAGGTAGAGGGTCTTTCACTGTAAACTTGCTGTTCTTTAGAACAACTTGCAAGAAAATTTTTATCAAACCGCCTCTTAAAAAATTTGAGACACATATGTGAGTATATATTACATCGATATGCCCTTGGAGGCCAGACTATTGGGTCCTCAGGACTGGAGTTAGAGGTAGTTGTAAGCCACCCAGCTTGGGAGCTAGGAGCCAAACTCAGAGCAACAAGCACAATTAACTGCTGATCTATCTCTCCAGCCCTCACCTCTCCCACGAAGTAGGCTAGGCTGGCTACCCAGTGAGCCCCAGATATTTGCCTGACCCTGCCTCCCCAGGTCTGACATGATCATGTTTCACTGCACCCAGCTTTTTTTTTTGACATGGGCTCTGGGGCTTCTTGTTTTGCAGCAAGCATTTTTCTGACTAAGCTGTCTTCCCCAGGCCCACAAAAATGTATCATTTTTGCATGTCAGGAATATCAGATTTTCTTAGTTGTTATGAAACACACCATAGGTTATTTTAATCAATGGTTATCCTTACTGTGCTGTAGGGGGGCAAAAAAAAAAAAAACCAAACCCAGAACTAATTCCTCCTGTCTCACTTTATCGTGGTGCCCTGACCAGTCTTTAGAGACCATTCTTTCATTTTGTTCTAAGGCGTCAGATGGTTTCTTGATACACAGCAGTCACGCGTTTAGAAGGGTCAAGCTTTGAATCAGGCTTTCTCGGAGCCCACCACGATTCCCAGCTGACGAGACAAAGGTTCATCTCTCAGTTTTGACAGTTCATCTGTGGTGTGCCATCCAGAGAAACGAGCATTTTTATTTGGAAGGTGTTTTGGGAATTGTGGATCAATACAGATTTGCCGAGGTGAGGAGCCACTCTGGAGAGGCGGCTCAGCAGCCCAGAGCACTTACCGGGCTTGCAGAGGACCTGGTTGTACAGGTCACCTAGCAACCATCTGTAACTCTAGTTCCAGGGTATCTGACATCCTCGTCCACCTCCGTGGGCATTGCATGCATGTGCCTGCACAGACAGATGTGCAGACAAACACTGCACACATAAAGGAAGAAAAGAGCAAATTGTGATCATTCTAAAGGGCGACACAGGAAGGAAAAAAGAAAGCAGAAGTTCTGCTCAGCATACCCTAACCCCACCTCCTTTACCTTTCTTCCTGGGGATCATTTTTATTATTTTTTTAAAGATTTATTTATTTGTTTAATGTATGCACACGAGTACATGTATGTACCGTGCACCATGGAGCCGGCAGAAAAGAGAAGGTGCTGAGTTCCTTGGAACTGCAGTGAGGCGCAGTTGTGACCCCCTCCCACCCCCATGTGGGTGTTGGGAATCGAACCGGGGTCTTCTGCAACAGCAAGTGCTCTAACCACTGAGCAACCTCTTCAGCTTCTCCTAGATTGAGGTCATTGTAATGCACAGTTTGACTTGGTCTTTTCTTTCCCTTAAAGTTTATATTTCTCTCCATGGACATGCAACAATGTTTTTATTGTTGTTGTTATTGTTGTTTTTGGTAACATTTACGCAGCAGGTAGAAGACAAATGTCTTTGAATAATATCCCTTCCCTAGCCCCTGCTCTTTATTTATTCTTGATTCTGAGATAAAACAGGCAGCGCTCTGGTGTTCTCATTTCTTACCGCAAGGTCCTGCTGCTGAGATCTGCTTACAGCATTAGAAGGCTTCTCTAGCCCACAGCTTTGAGCCCTCCCGCCTTCTCTCCACGGGCCAGTTTATGGTCAGGTTGATGGCCATAATGATATCCTGTCTCTTGAAAGAAATAGTTGACTTCCAACTGCGTCCGTTTTTTTGCCAATAAGCGTGTTTTTTTTTAATCACGTTCTCGTAACATGACTCACCATTAAAGACCCAGAACTGTTATATAATGTCATAGTACCCATCTTGGAAAAACCATACTGGGCAGAAGCAGGTCCAGTCTCAGTCTAAAGACAAGGACAGCAATCACAGAAGACAGGCTGTATTTTTTGTCAAACATTTAACGTGCTTATAACAGCCAGTCTTACGTCCTACAAGGCAGGAGATATCAGGGGCTGGAGAAATGGCTCAGTGGTTAAGTAGACTTAACTGCTCTTCCGGAGGCCCCAAGTCTGGATCCTAGCACCTATGTCAGGAAGCTCACAAGCACCTATAACTCCAACTCTGGGGAATCTGACACCCATTTCTGGCTTCCTTGGGTACCTGCACTCAGGCACACACTCCCTCTATCCTACGCCACAAACACATAATTAAAAAAATAAGAAGTAAATTGTTTTCTTTTAAAAAAGATTTATTTGTGTATACAGATGCCTTGTCTGCATGTACATCTGCATGCCAGAAGAGGGTGTCAGGTTTCACAGAACTACACTTATTAGACAGTTGTGAGCCACCATATGGGTGCTGGCAATTGAACTCAGGACTTCTGGAAGAACAGCCAGTGTTCTTAACCTCTGAACCATCTCTCCAGCCCAAGTGAATCTTTTCAGAAAGAAAGAAAAAAAAATTACACCAACCAGACTTCGACATTTTTTTTCGGTGTCTGTTTGCTCAAGAAAAACAGCTTGAGTTTTGTGACTAAATTGGAGCACACTGAGATGTTTGCATTGATGATTGGATTCTTCCGCAATTTTGATTCCTCAGAACTGGCGGGATTTGGATGCGCGAATCACCGACACCGCAAATGAATCCAAGGATAACGTACGCTACTTGTATACCCTGGAGAAAGTATGTCAGCCCCTCTATAACTACGACCTGGTAAGCACGCTCCTGAAGGTGGGGTTTCTAGGGCCTGGAGGGATGACTCGGAGTTCAGACAATTAAGAAGCCTGTTTCCTAAAGGTAGCTTGCATAATCAAAGCATTCGGTCCTGGCGTGTGATCGCAGCAGTTGGAGGCAAACGGGGATAACGTGTGTGATAGGATTTAGTTCCCGCATCTCGATTTTAGGTTTCCATGGCACACGGGATACAGAACTTGATTAATGCCATCAGAATGATCCACAGTGTGTCGAGGTATTATAATACATCAGAGAGGATGACGTCGTTATTCATCAAGGTGAGCTGCTTTCTTTATCATCATCACCATCATCACCACCATCGTCGTCATGATGTGTCTGTATGATGCTTGTGTAGCAGGGCACAGTTGTTCTACGGCAGCTTGGGGAGCTCAGAGGACAACTTTGTAGGGTCTTTTCTGTCCTTCTACCTTTTCATGTCTTCCTTGGATTGAACTCAGGTTGTCTGGCTTATGAGGTAAGCGCCTTGACTTGCTGAGTCATTGCACTAGCCCATCATGAGGCGCTCTCTCTCTCTCTCTCTCTCTCTCTGCCAAGGATGTTTCCCAGGCTGGCCTCAAATTCTTTTAAGTAGTAGAGGATAGATGACTTTGAACCTGATCCCCCTGCCTCTCCCTCCTGAGTGCTGGGATTATACAGGCCTGCACCAGTTCACCTGTTTTAAGTGATGGAACCCAAGGCCTTGAACATGCTGGGCAAGCATCCTGCCATTGATCTATAGTCCCCCTCTCAACCATTTTTTTTCCTTTTTTTTTTTAATTTTATTTTTTTATGTGCATTTGCATTTTACCTGCATGTATGCCTTAGTGAGGATGCTGGATTCTGGAACTGGAGTTGCAGACAGCTGTGAGCCGCTATGTGGTTGCTGGGAATCGAACCCTGGTCCTTTGGAAGAGCAGCCAGTGCTCTTGACTGCTGAGCCATCTCTCCAGCCCTCTCCACTAACCATTTTTAAGTGGCCGTTATTCATTCCTTTGCACTAGGTTAGGACCAAAATGGAAGTGAACTAGACAAATAGAAAATGTGCTTGATTTTGGGATTTTTGGCCCCAGTGACAGAGACCTAATCGCAGTCCATAAATGTGACTTTGGGTTTTCTTTATTTTGATTGGATTTGTGTTTCGTTTGTTGTTTTTAATTTTGTGGTTTATGTACTCCACAAATTATATATATATATATATATTCTTTTAAATGCCATTTACCTACAGCTACTTTGTCCCTACCTTGATTTTAGGTAACAAATCAGATGGTGACCGCCTGTAAAGCATACATTACTGATGGCGGAACGAACCACGTGTGGGATCAGGAGACACCGGCCGTACTAAAGAAGATCCAGGTTTGTAAAGGCGCTTGATTTCATGAAGCAAAGCTCTCACCTGGCAGCTCAGTCTCCTTCCCTTTGCTCTTTCACGGAAAACATGTTTCCTTTGAAGTGGTCACGAGTGGAGACGTGTGGGAATATAAAAGAGGATTGTCATGGATACTTCACTCTGCTGGGGCCGGAGAGGTAGCTCAGTGGTAAAGGGTCTGTGAGGATCCGGAAGCCTTTGCCTCTGTAGGCATCTGCACGCATGCGCAATGCTCCCCCCCCCTTCCCCCGGGATAATTAAAAGTAACAAAGTATTTTGTGTGTCAGAATGAGTGGAGCAGGTTAAAGTAGCAGGATAAGTGGGAAAACTAACTGAAGTGGGCTGTGGTTGACAGGTTTGCAGTGTTGGATTGCAACACTCTCCCGCCGTGCAGAGGCCAGCAAAGATGCCCCGCCCCCTGCCCCGCCTCTGCCCCGCCCCTAGAAGCCATAGACAAGTATCTGTGCTCAAATTACAGAAGGAAAACAGGAAGTCGAGGCACTTCTATTCTAGAAGTGTAGAGAAACTGGGCTAAGGATGTAGTTTGCTTGGTAGAAATCTTGCTAACCATGCATGAACGAACCTCTGGGCCCCATCTTTGGGAGCCCATAAAAGAGACATGGAGGCACATCCCTGTCGCCCCATCACCCGGGGTGGGGGTAGGGGGGTGAGGTGTGTTAGCAATGGGAACTTTGGGAGTTTGAGGCCACCCTGGGCTACGTGGGATTCCGCTTCTCAAACAACAGCAACAAAAGGTAGAGAAATGGATGAGTGAAGGGAAAAACTATGAAGAAGACTCATCTGTAGTTATCCATTGAGGTTGCAGGCATCTCTTCTCCGGTATACATTCCACTTGGGACTTGACTGTCAGTCCTGAGAAACACAGATTCTTTTCCTGGAGTCAAGAGTACTAATGGACAAAGAACAGAACCATCAAACACGCAGAAGCAAAACAGCTCTCAGTAACTTACAGAAGAACAAGCCCTCAGGGGCCTCAAGCCACAGGGAGCCCCCTTCAGGGAGACTTGAAAGTCCGGACACAGCCTTCTCCTTTTGACAGCAGAGCACTAGCGTTTGGAAGAAGCTTTGAAATGTGTCCAGAGACTACACCTAAAAGGTGGAGGCGAATAAAAAACATAAAAGAAGCCGTGCCTGCAAGGACAGGATGGTTTATTAGAAGGGACGAGCTGAGCAGGTGAAGACATGGAGTGAGAGAATGAACAAGAAAAAAAGTCTCAGAAAAATAACTAGTTCCAGAGCCAGTGCTGAGGGCAAGGACAGCCAAGAAACACTGAATGACTGATGACTGTCTTAGTCAGTATTCTGTTGCTTTGAAGAGACACCATGACCACAGTAACTCCTATAAGGACAGCATTTAATTGGGGCTGGCTTACAGGTTCAGAGGTTCAGTCAATTATCATCAAGGCAGGAGCATGGCAGCATCCAAGCAGGAATGGTGCAGGAGGAGCTGAGAATTCTACATCTTCATCTGAAGGCTGCTAGCAGTATACTGGCTTCCAGGCAGCTAGGATGAGGGTCTTAAAGCTCATGCCCAACAAGGCCACACCCACTCCAACAAGGCCACACCCACTCCAATAGGACCACACCCACTCCATCAGGGCCACACCTTCTAATAATGCCACTCCCTAGGCTGAGCATAGACAAACCATAACAATATCTTCTCCCAACTTCTTATTTTTGTTTTTTTATGACCCGCTAAATCCATTTAGTGCACTGGTGTGTGGCTGTTCCCAGGAGCTGAGAATCCTACTTGTAGCCACAGCCTTCTGAAATAAGGACATCTTGCCATGACAAGTATGAACTGTCTGGTAGCTACTCAGAAAGAGGTGGGGCCTGGAGCTCACTCTCCCCATCTGTGCCAGACTTTTGTCTAGCTTGATCTTGTGCAGGTCTCATGCAGGGATCCACAGCTGCCATGAGTTAATAAACACAACAGCCACTTCTTGTCCAGAAAACAGCATGCCACAGCCCTCCAAACCGTCTTCCTGCTTAGACATCCTTCTGCCTCCTCCTCTCAATGTTCCTGATCCTTGGTTGGGGAGACGGTGTTGATGTCCCCTTCAGTGCTGAGTGTGGTGTTGATGTCCCCTTGAGCGCTGAGTGTTTAGTCTCTCATTTTCAACATTCTGGCCAGTCTACATGTGTAGGCGCTGTTTGGAGCATGGGAGAGGGGAGAGCTATCTTATTAGGTTCTTATATCTCTGCCTCCCAACTCCTCAACATTAGGTAGGAGAGAAAGAAGGTTAAAGGGGAATGGGGTGTAGACCTCCTAAGACAACTTCCTGTTGATCAGGGTCGGTGAGTTCTTTGGGGCAAGTCCAATCCTGGCCATCAAGGTGTCTCCAACTTGTCTTTGTTTGTGAACATTTGACAAACTACAGCAACAGCTACCAGGAGCATCGGTGGGGAGCAGAAGTCTTCTCCTCTCCCTCTTCCTCCTTTCCCTCCTCCTCCCTATCCCTTTCCTCTTCCTCCCCCTCCCTCTCCTCCTCCTCCCTCTCCTCCTCCCCTATTCTTCCTTCTCTTCCTCCTCCTTTCATCTTTTTTCTTCACGTCTTCTGCCCCTCTCAGGGCTCTGGGATTTACACCCTCTCCAGAGTCCCAGAATTAAACTATCTGCCACTGGCAAAGATCAGCCCCCTGCTCTCTCACGAGGCAGATCATAATCACCTGCTGTGAAGCAGCCTCTTGTCCCACACTTGGGATTAAACACACATATTCTCATAACATAACTGGGGTTTTAAAGAACCCAAAACTCCATTGACTCTCTCCATTGACCGCTGCCCACCACAAAAGCGCCTCTGACCCAGGTTGAGTCTCCGAGTGCAAACACGCGTAATTAGAAGGCAACTTAACAGCCCGGCGGTTTCGCTTAATTAGCCATGGGAATGTAGAGCCAGAGCTGACATCATACTTTCGTTCTAGAAGAGTTAAGGGGAAATAGTGAGGTAAGAGAGACAGAAGTGGATTGTATATTCAAAAAGCTGTGCTTTCTGAATGGTTACTCTGACTGTATCCAAGTTCCTTGAGTATAGTCTTTTAGTTTGGATAATTTCAGTGCATGATGTGTGTGTGTATGACTCTTTTTTATAATAAAGTTTAAAATAAACATTTAAAGACAGACATTGTCGCCGGGCAGTGGTGGCGCACGCCTTTAATCCCAGCACTTGGGAGGCAGAGGCAGGCGGATTTCTGAGTTTGAGGCCAGCCTGGTCTACAGAGTGAGTTCCAGGACAGCCAGGACTACACAGAGAAACCCTGTCTCGAAAAACCAAAAAAAAAAAAAAAAA
>JANHMN010000019.1:5034176-5080786 GCA_030674055.1 Rhabdomys pumilio | reverse complement strand
AAAAAAAAAAAAAAAAAAAAAAAAAAAAAAAAAAAAAGACAGACATTGTCGTTCATAGGTCTTAATATATATAAAGAGGACATGAACATTTGTTATCAGCGCCAGCCTTTGTTTGAGGGGCTGATGGGGCTGCCATGGTCAGCCTGTCATAAACCTGTCAACTATCACCCTGCCTGATTTTTTTCTTTCTAATTCTCTTGTAGGATTGCATCTTTCTCTTCAAGGAATACCAGACGTCCTTTCACAAAACAAGGAAGCAGATTTTAGAATCCTCAGGGGAGAAGTCTTTTGAGGTCTCGGAAATGTATATATTTGGAAAATTCGAAGCCTTCTGTAAGAGACTAGAGAAGGTCAGTGCCTCCGTCAGGATTTGTATTTCTGCACAAAATATCATGACCAAGAAGCAAGTTAGGGAGGTGAGAGTTTATTCAGCTTACTCTTCCACATCGATGTTCATCACCAAAGGAAATTAGGACAGGAACTCACACAGGGCAGGAACCTGGAGGCAGGAGCTGATGCAGAGGCCATGGAGGGGTGCTGCTTACTGAATTGCTTCCCCTGGCTTGCTCAACTTACTTTCTTAAAGAACCCAAGACCACCAGCCCAGGGATGGCACTACTCATAATGGGCTGGACCCTTCCCCCTTGATCACTAATTGAGAAAATGCCTTATAGCTGGTTCTCATGGAGGCATCCCCTCAAGGGAGGTTCCTTTCTCTGTGATAACTCCAGCTCGTGTCAATTTGACACACAAAACCAGCCTGTACAGTAAGCATTCTGCAGTCACAGGACAATCCCCCCCACCCCCGCCCCCCGAACCACGCTGTGCTGGTTTTTTGGGAGTTTCAGATAGTGTAGGTGAGAATCATGGACTCAGGATTCCTCCTGGTATTGATCCAACTCATTCAGTCAGGTTACTCATATACCCCAGCGTTTGGTTTATTTGAGCTGGTATCTTCTCTTCATTCAGAGCTAGTGCCTTGTGCCAGCGCAAGGCTATTGCAGAATTTCACCTCTCCTCAGACCTCAATTCTTCTTGTACAGATAGAGTTTGAACTTGAAGGCTCCTGCTCTTGACCACAGTATGAACCTGAGAAAATGTGTGTGGCTGGTGGGCCCCATAATCGGGCCGTGTCTGAAGCCCATTTGCGCGTGCTGTCTCTCTCTCTCTCTCTCTCTCTCTCTCTCTCTCTCTCTCTGTCTCTCTCTCTCTCAGGACCAACATCCACAATGTATTTCTGAACAGTGTATAGGGGAAGCCTTTGCTGGACAGATAACTGCTGGAAACTCCTGCACTTCTCGGTCATTAGGACTGACCGAGAAGGAATGGTATTGTTTAGAAGGCCGTCGGGGACCTACACTAAAGGTTCCATCTTTGGAGGGTGTCTTAGGGTTTGTATTCCTGTATTCAAACATTATGACAAGCTGAGGAGGAAAGGGTTTATTCAGCTTACACTTCCACATGGCTGTTCATCACCAAGGGAAGTCAGGACTGGAACTCACACAGGGCAGGAACTTGGAGGCAGGAGCTGATGCAGAAGCCACGGAAGGATGCTGCTTACTGGATTGCTTCCCCTGGCTTGCTCAGCTTGCTTTTTATAGAACCCAGGACTACACCCACAATAGACCCTCCCACCCTTGACCTTTCCTGTGTCTGCTCCAGAAAAATATCCTCCTGTGTCTGCTTCAGGAAAACAGTCTTTCCCAGGCTTGCTCCAGCAAAACATCTTTTCATCTGTGTGGCTCAGCAAACCCTCACTTGACATAACTGACTTTCCAAAGAAGTTTCCACTTCAGTAACCCTCCCAGCACACCCTCCATGGCCTCCTTCCTCTGCCTAGTCCTATCTCCTAATGTCTCAACCACCTTCCAGAATAGTACCACTGGTCAAACAACATTTAACACAGGAGCTCTGTCTAGAGAAGGGGCCTGAGCACTCATTTCTAATATCTGACATTTCTTTTGGAAGATTACGGAGATGATAACCATCGTGCAAACGTACTCAGCCTTGAGCAACTCTACAATCGAAGGGATCGATATTTTGGGGATAAAGTTTAAAAACATCTATCAGGGGATTAAGAAGAACCAATATGATATCCTGGATCCACGAAGAACAGAGTTTGACACGGACTTCTCAGATTTTATGGGGAAAATCAACACTTTAGAGGTAAAGGTGTTACACAAACTTGTGTTCATAAAAACCCGAAGCATAGTTGATGGTTCTTCTTGGTACTGTTATTACAAATATCCACACAGAGAGGTGCTCCTGTATTCATCTTTTTAAAAAAGGTTTTTGTTTAATTTTGTTTGTCGTTTTGTCTGCATATATGTCTGTGTACCACGTGTATGCCTGGTCCCTCAGAAGCCAGAACAGAGTATCAGATGCCCCCGGAACTGAAGTTAGAGTTGTGAGCCACCATGTGGGTGCTGGGAATGGAACCTCGGTCCTCTGCAAGAGCAGCCAGGGCTCTTAACTGCTGAGCCATCTCTCCAGCCACATGTATTAACCATTTATTTTATTCCTGTTCCAAGTTGCTTTAAGAAATTTGTAGGGTGAATAATTCTTTTTAAAGCAACTTATTAAACATTTTCTACCTGTCTGTGTATGTGTGCACACATGCACATGGATGTGTATGGCCATGGGTGCAGTTGTGTGTGTGTATTTATGTGCAAGGTGGCAAGGCCAGGGGACAACCCCAGGTGTCTTCTACCTTTATCTGAGCTAGACCCTGTCATTGGCCTGGAACTTCACACAACTTCCAGCGATCTACCTATCTCTGTGATCTTGCATCATTGTCAGGATTATAGGCACACAATACCTTTTTTTTTTTTTTAAATGAAGATTCTGGGGACCTGGTTAGGGTTTTGATTCCTGTGAGGAGACACCATGACCACAGCAACTCTGAAAACATTTAATTGGGGCTGGCTTACAGGTTCAGAGGTTCAGTCCATTAACATCAAGGTGGGAACATGGCAGCATCCAAGGCAGGCATGGTGCAGGAGAAGCTGAGAGTTCTACATCTGAATCTGCAGGTAGTAAGAAGAGAGCCTGACACTAGGCCTGGCTCAAGCTTCGAAAACCACAGTGCCCATCCCCAGCGACACACTTCCTCTAACAAGTTCACACCTACTCCAACAAGGCCACACCCACTCCAACAAGGCCACACCTACTCTAGCAAGGCCACACCTACTCCAACAAGGCCACACCCACTCCAACAAGGCCACACCTACTCCAACAAGGTCACACCTACTCCAGCAAGGTCACATCTCACTAATTCATCTCCCTATGAGTCTGTAGGAGCCCTTTTCATGCCAACCACCATGGGATCTGAACTTACATCTTCATATTTGCAACCTATGTGCTTTACCAACCATATCATTTTCCTGGCCTCTCTGTCTCTCTCTCTCTCTTTTTTTTTTTTAAATGAAAAATGAGTATATTTAGAAAAAGGCATGTATGAATAACCGCACATCGAAAGGGTCTTTTATACATTGTTGTATTAAATTTGAATGCTATTCATGTTGCCCTGCCTATGGTGGCGGTGTGTAGTCCTCACCACCTACCAAAATGCTCTGGGTTCTCAAATGAAAGACAGGTAGACAGACAGACAGACAGACAGACAGACACACACACACACACACACACACACACACACAGCCTTATTTTTAATACACCCTAAGCAGTCAACAGCTGAGTCACTCTCAGACTTCCACATCGCTAACACTTCCCCTCCGATATTCCTGAATTATTACTTAAGAAAATCTATATTCTACCTTTGTTAACCCAATTGAGAGATGGGGCCTTAGGCTGCTCTTCCCAGACTCTTGCATGGGTGTATGCTTTCTCCCTGCAGCTCTCAAACCTGATCCTCCGGCTTCCTGCATGGTGATTCCAAATCCTCCTTCTTCCCTGGGTTCCCTTGCCCAGAAAATCTAAAGTCCTGCCTCTGTCTTTCTGCCCTGCCATTGGCTTCTGGCAACTTTATTTACCAACTAGAGCCAACTGGGAGCGGGAACCTGCCATGTCTTACATGCAGATTTGTGAATCCCCATGTAATTTGGGAACCCAATTAACATGATATAAGCAACAAACCAAATCCATAACATTTTACCCCTTTCATCTATTTAAAAAGGCCTTTTCTCTCAGATATACATTGAACAGAGTAATAACAGTCATGTAAACTAAAAGGTATGGTATATACTAATAACATCCAGTCTATCAATTTTGTCAACTTAGGTGCATTACTTTAACATTTATCCTAACTTGAAGAGTTTACAATTCTATATCTGAATTATCTTTTGATTTTAACTTGTATTACCACCTGAAAACCATTCTTCCACATCTAGATCATCCTCCTTAGCATCAAACAACTTAAGTTTGATTATGAGACTATAACTAGTCTTTAACCCCATCAGAGATCCAAGAATGAATTAAATATTATCTGAATATATATGAAACACACACACACACATAACTTCTAAAACTTAAATAAATTGTAGAGACAGCTGACTACCTGGACAGTAGTCCCCCATTCCTTAAAACATTGGAGCATCTGTCTTTATCCTTCTGGCCAAGAACCATCTGACAGACCTTAAGTGATGTAGGAATTATTATAAAGGAATAGCTTACCCTGTCTTGGCAGAGCTAAGCTGTTGACTATCTGGTATCCTTTCTTGGACAGTATATTTTAATGAAAATGAGTATATCCAGTAAAAGACATGTATGAATAATCACATATCCAAAGGGCATAAAGTGCCTTTACCTGGTGAGCTTTCCCACTGGCCTCCTTTTTCCAATTTTTGAGACCCTGTTTCTTGACATGAAGAATGAAGGAAGAATAAGACTTATGTGTAATTTGTTGCTTTCAAAATCGTTAAAATCTATATTACATGTAATCTTAACAATATTAATAAGACAGCTCTGAAGGTGTCACCACTCCTACAACCATATTGTCTGCTTTTGGAACAGGTTTCCTTCAATTAAAAAAAAAAACAACTTATTTTTCTTTTATGTATGTGTTTGCCTGTGTGTATGTATGTGCACCTCATACATGCAGTTCCAGCAGAGTCCAGAAGAGGTCACTGCATCCCCCCAGAACTGGCATTAACAGAAGGTTGTGAGCTGCCTTGTAGGTGCTAGAAATTGAAGCCAGGTCCTCTGTAAGGGCAGCTAGTGCTCTTGATCGTTGAATCATCCCTTAAGTTTTATCCTTTTCCTGCCTGCCTGCCTGTCTGTCTTTTTGTCTGTCTGTCTGTCTTTCTAAATCATTGTTTTGTTGTTGCTGTTGTTGTGGGTTATTAGGTCCCATGTGTGCTAGGCAAGTACTGTTAGCACTGAACTATCTCCCTCATCTTTTTCTTACTTTTCATTTTGACACGGGGTCTTATTAAGTTGCTTAGGCTGGCCTTGAACTCCCTCTATGGAGGAGACCATCCTTGAACTTGTGATCTTTCTACATCAGCCTACAGAGTAACTGAGGTCACAGCCCACATCATCAGGCTTGATAAGTTAACTTACTTTTCATTTCCCTTCCACTTTTGAAAATTATGTTCTGATATCAGGATATATCCCCGTTGTTACTGTTCATTTTGGCTAGTTGGGCTGGATGGAATTTACTCCCGAAGTACATTGGGAATTAAATATTCATGGCAACAGGAATTAAAAATTTCACTCTCTGAAAACTTTATGATTTATTAATGAAGATTATATATTATGAAACATGTAAATTTTAGCTTCCAACAAAGTTAGTGGCCATATTTTTTCTCTTTTTTTTTCCCCTTTTTTTTTTTTTTTTTTTTTTTTGAGGACTGGTGATTGGTTCCAACTAGGCAGGCACTGTACCACTGAGCTACATCCCAGCCCTTCAGTTTTTGAGAGACAGGGTCTCTGCACATAGCACAGGCGGGCCTCAGATTTTTCAGTTTTCCCGCCTCTGTCTGAGTGCTAGGATTATAGTGTGTGCTATCAAAGCCAGCTCCTATAAGCCCTTTGATAGGTATTGCTAGATAATTTGACTGTGCTGTCAGTATTTGGACTTTCCTTCCGTTTCCAGTGTCTGACTCACCCGTGGGTGTGATCCATTGGACCACTGATACCGATACAGTCCACGTGGAAAAAAGAGTCAGCAAGGAGCGATTTCAGTTCTGTCTTTCAGGTCCAAGAGCTTGCAGCTCATTGTCAGGGATGGTGGGAGTTTTGGGAGGAACACTTTCTGCCTCCTGTTCCTACTGAGCCCCAGCACTGAGGTTTCCCAGGGCAGTAGTGTGGGCAGCTCATGTTTGTAAGGTCAATATGCTGTTCCAGCGACATGCTTAGATCTTAGCATCCCTACGAAGAGCAGCACTTAGCAAGGGAAACTTTCCCCTTGCATACATTCTCTCAATTAGAATATCCAACTGGGAGATGCACTCGCAAACCACCCAAGGGTCTTCCGCCTTTCTTTCAAGCAGCCGCATGAATGGACTACAAAGAAGCTGAAATTTATTTTGATACCATACTGTGTTTAGTCCGGCCTACTCAGAAGATTATAATGTTTGCATGCCATTAATTTCTAAACCACAAAGGGAATATTTTATATAACCTCCATGGGTGTGTAGGTGTATGTGTGGGTACGAAGTCATTAAGGTGCAGTGTGTATTTTATATTCACCTACATCTCACTTCTAAGGGGGTGATGCTTCATTCAGTAGCCAGTGTGGCTTGTGGATACCACAGCAGACAAGGCCACAAGTATCACTAGACCCTTAGGTGGTAAATATGTTGGGTCTTTAGGAACATCATAAATTGTGAAATAAAACTAGGCTCCTTCATGTAAGCATAACTTGAATGTTAATGTTCTATTTTAGATTCAAATTCAGGCATTTATGAACAGTACCTTTGGAAAGATCCTATCCTCCCAGCAGGCTCTGCAGCTGCTTCAGAGGTATTTATTATAGAGGCTGAAGGAGGGTTGGTTCCTCTTGAAAGCACAGAGCTTTCATGTGGCTCGGGAGGTAAAGTTGTTGCCTTGCAATGCAAAGGACTTGAGTTCAGTTTCCAAAGACCATGTAAAAAGAGGAGGAGGAAGAGGAACTGGAGGAGAAGGAGGAAGAGGAAGAGGAGGAAAAAGAGGAGGGGGAAGAAGAGGAGAAGTAGGAGGAAGAAGAGGAAGAGGAGGAAGAGGAGGAGAAACAGGAGGAGAAGGGAGAGGCGGAGGAGAAACAGGAAGAGGAGGAAGAAGAGGAGGAATAAGAAGAAAAGGAGGAGGAGGGAGAGGAGGAAGAAGAAGAAGAGGAGAAACAGGAGGAGGAGAAGGAAGAGGAGGAGGAATAAGAGGAGGAAGAAGAAAAAGAAGAGGAGGGGAGGAAGAAGAGGAAAGCCAAGCAGGGTACAGTATGGGGAGCCAACAGAAGGCAGCTATCACATTAGGCGCCAAAGTGTCGGGGACCACTCTGCCAGATGTTGGAACCCGTACTACCCCAAGCTTTGGGGGCTAAATTGTCCCGGCTTGTACTGCTGCTCCGATCTGAGGGTCAGAGTTCAGCAAGAGAGATAGTGAGGGTGGACAAGAAGAATGGAGACCAGACAGAGTGTGATTCAGTCCTGTTTATTCTCAAGTCTCTCTTCTTCTCTCTTTCCAAGTTTTTTGTTCCTTGTCCAAGTCCCAAGTCTTGAGTTCCTAGTCCCTAGTTCCTAGTCCCTAGTGCCTCCAAGTTCCCAGTTTTCCCGTCCCTTCTTCTGTCTGCCTCTCGCCTTTTATAAGTCTCACTTCTCAAATCATGCCTTTAAGTCTCATCTCTAAGTCACACCTTTAAGTCACACCTTTAAGTCACACACACCCAAGGGAAAATCCTAGGTATCTAAAACAAGATGTTATCAGAGTGTGCTCAGCTATTGTAGGCTGTTGAAAACAAGTCTCTTGTCAGGATATATGGCTCAAGATGGCTGCAAGCCTTCTGTCGGCTCCCCACAATAGGGCATGTTTGTAACTCATCATTCCTGAGGAGTCAAAGACAGGAGGATCCCCTGGGGTTAGTGGCCAATGCAGAATCTGTAAGTTCAAGGACAATAAGAGATGCTGTCTCAAAAAAGAAAAAAGGGTGGGAGACACCTGAGGAATGTCACTGGGATTGTACTGTGGTCTCCTCACATGCACACACATGTGCATATGCACCTACACACATATATATCTGTACACCACAGAACACGTGTGTGCATGTACACACAGACACACAGACACACACTCTTTGTCTTCATGTTAGATGTTCTGGAAACCTCTCCTTCATAAACCGTAAGAGTTATGGACATTAACATTTACCACTCAATAGATTTTTGAAACAAGGAATATAGTTTTTCACACCATTTTAGATTTTTTTTTGAGACAGGCTCACTATAAGCCAGGCTGGCCACAGGAAAACCTTAGATTTCTTGTTCCTGCTGCCTCCATTTCCCAAATGGGATGACAGGTGTGTGCCATGATGTACCACTGAATTAAAAAAATAATAACAGAAGAGTCTTTCATAAGAAAGTCTCGAATGGCCATGTAATATACTTCATTTTAATTTCATAGTTATTATTGGTGAGGGAATAGCTAGCAATTAATTTTACTTGGGGAAAGAATTTCCAAGGGACATGATTGCATATTGTCATAGTTTACTTTAGATGTCAATTCAATACAGATCTGGAGACATCTGGGAACAGGGTACATTAATTGAAGAACTGCCTCCATCAGATTGACCTGTGGCCATGTCTGTGGGCACTTCTCCTAATTGCTTATTGATATAAGTAAGCTTAGCCCACTGCGGGTGGTTCCATCCCTAGGCAGATGCATCTGAGCTGTGTGCTTAGCCCACTGTGGGTGGTTCCATCCCTAGGCAGATGCATCTGGGCTGTATGCTTAGCCCACTGCAGGTGGTCCATCCCTAGGCAGATTCGTCTGGGCTGTGTAAGAAAGGTGGTGTGATAGGGATGGTGACAGGAGAGTTGGAAGCAGAAACCTTTTCCTCCCGAGTTTCTTTTGGTGTTTACCACAGCAAGAGAAACAAACTAGGACAGATATAGTGGTATAGACACAGAAAAATGGTTGACACAGTCAATCAAGTAATGTCTCCCACCTCACAAAGTTGCCCCCCAGCCATTCACAGCAAGAGTACTTAAAATCTACTCTCCTTCTGTCTCCTTTATCCTCTATTCCCAATGAAGGGTGGAAGTCTAGGTGCTAGAGAAAGAAGTTGGACTCGAGGCTCTCTCTCTCTCTCTCTTTCTCTCTCTCTGCACACACACACACACATTTGAGACAGAGACAGACAGACAGAGAGACAGACAGACAGACAGACAGACAGACAGACAGGGATACACATATTTGTACACAGAGATGGAGACAGATAAAGACAAGACTCATGTCATAGTCCCCTTTAAGAAGCCCTCTCTGGGAATCAGTGTATCTGGCTTCCTGGTGACTTTTCTGCAGTTCCATATCTCCTGTGATAGTGATTGTCTCTTAAGAGACTTCCATGAGATTCACAGCAGGAATGAGATGATTTTGACAAGTGACAACTCAGGTAGCATTTCAATGGTGACACCTCCCCTCCTCCCATCTGTCCCCCATCGCCCACTTTACTTATAAATATGCTATTGGTCATTTCATTCTATTATCAGAACAGTGTGGTCCTGGCACCTCCCAGGTATCATCTAGTCCCTGAATAGATGTGATATTGGCTAGCAGGCCATTATTACAATCTCTGGCTTTCAATGTGCAAACTGCAGGGTTTCCAGGAAAGCCGAGGGCGCACCTACCTTGTTTGTTGTTACATGCAATTCACGAAGCCTGGAATAAACATTTCTCAAACGCATGAATGAATATTTAGCGCTCTGGTATTGTCTGTAGTATGTTTCTCATTGCCCTTCTAATTATCCAGCTTTGATTTCTTTTAGGTTTCAGAAGCTGAATATTCCCTGCCTGCAGCTGGAAATTAATCACACAATTGAGCGGATTCTTCAGTGTTATGTGGCTGAACTTGAAGCTACCAAGAAGGTTAGTATCCTGCATGTACACGGAAGAATATATTCTTATAAAGAGGCAGGCTCTGGAAGCCTTCACCATTGTCATCAAATGCCTGGATCTTCAACGCATTCCTCTCAGAATGAAGGCTCTTGGAGAATCTCCTCTGAGTCTGAGGGTCCCTGGACCGCCAGATTTACACCTGTTTGCTTTGGACATAGTCTTCCCATGTTTCCATAGCAGAGCCGGGGGTTAGCGTTTTTTTTACTCATAGAAGTGCAGGTGTGGGAGTGTATCAGATACAATGTGGCTACATGTTTCTTCTAGGGACTACCTCCTTAAAGAGTGAGGTAAGCACAGAAAGAAAACTCGCTTGCCAGTTATTTCTGCATCTCTATTATGGAAACACCTGATGGAGAGATTTACTGGGGGAAAGATGTGTATTGCCTCTGAGTCTCAGCCTGTCTTCGAGGAGTAGCTCAGTGAGTGGCAGCAGGGGTGTAAACCTGAGGCTGCTTATATGGCAGCCAGTCAGCCCACATCAGGGAACGGATACAACTTTCAGAGGTCCATCCCTTCTCAATGGAATTCTACCACCTCACGATTCCACAACTTTCCCAAATAGCACAGCCAGCTAGGGGTGGGCAGACGTTTAAAATAAGACCTGGGGGCTGGGAGGACGGCCCTGCCAGTAAAGAGCTTGCTGTGCACAAGTGAGGACCCGAACTCAGGTCCCCAGCGCTCAACTAAAACGGGCGGCAGCATGCACCTGCTGTTTGCATGCTGCATAGGTGGAGGCAGGTTGCTCTTGCAGCTCCCTGGCAGCCAGCCTAACCCAGTGAGCTCCATATTCCGTGGGAGACACTGTCTCAAAATATAAAGGTGAAAGGGACAAAAGAAGCATTGACCTCAGGCATCCATATGGCCAGGCATATTTGTATGCACACACGCTTGTGCACGCGTGCGGGCGCACACACACCACAAACACACACACATATACACTCACATTTGCACATACCCACTAGAAGGTGGTAGGGGCATTTCTGATTCAAAGCATAACAGCATGTCCTAGGAAATGAAGGCAAAGAGAGAGGGTAAGCATCGTATATTGTGGACATGATTGTTTCCGAGCCTCAGATTATTGGTTCTGAATCTCATTTGCATTTTCATCGACCATCTCTTGTGCATTCAACCTGTGAGCCATGGCGAAACCACCTATTCAAATACAGCTGTAAATTTCTTCACGGCCTCCACTGTGTCGGATGCAAATATTAACAGCGTATATTTTTTAATTGCAGCTCTATCATTCTCAGAAGGATGACCCTCCTCTCGCTCGCAACATGCCCCCGATAGCAGGGAAAATTCTCTGGGTGAGGCAGCTGTACCGCCGGATAAATGAACCTATCAACTACTTCTTTGTAAGCCAATCATACAATGTATACATGAATAGTGGTGGTGTGGGAATGAAATTACATTACAAATGCATCCTGTCTTAACAATATTGATGCCAATGAAGTAGCCAGGACCCATGCTTTTACCAAGAAGTGGGAAAAAAAAAAAAAAAAAACCAAACCAAACTTATAAACATGCCAGAGAAGGACTAAGACAATCTTTTCACGTTCACTGGACCAACCAGTTCAATTACAGCTGGCAAATCTTACGTCTTTTAATAACAGAAGACACTTCATAAGGACTCTTAAAAATGATTGTTTAGAAAACGCACAGTGTAAGCTTATGTCCCGAGTCTTATTTGCATGTGTGAACGGATAGGTGCTGATGTATATTTAATGAAAGCCAAGAAGGGTGCTGTCTGCATTCCTCTTTGAAGAACTGAGCCCCAGGCATGGCATCTCAGCATATAGAGTATAAGATGACTAGGTTTCTCAAGAGCCAGGTCCTTGTAGAGCCTGCCAGGATTCTGGAAAGCTCCTTTTGTCTTTTCTTTGTTTTCCATATTGTTTTTATTTGTGTAAGAGACAGAGTATCGGAATAGAGTCCGCTTTGTTTGAATTGTATTTCATGCCTGAACAGAGAACAAAATAACCCATAGGACCTCCGTGAAGTAATTTTGTTACCGGGGCACTACAAAATATAAAGATTCTGCTCTGCTCCTGTTGCCTGCTTCATTATTCTGCATATTTTCAAATATTTGAACTGGGGATGGAGAGACGCCTCGGCAGCTGAGAGTGCATGCTTCTTTTGGGAAGGACCCAAGTTCAGTTCCTAGCATCCATGTTGGGTGGCTCCCAGTCACCTGTATGTAATTCCAGCTCCAGGGGGAATCTGTCTCCCCCTACTGATATTTGTGCGCACCTGCATGCCTGTGCCCACCCACCCCCATTCCCCCAGTTAAAAAAATAAAATAAATTAAAATCTTCAAAGAAATTTAAACTCTAGCTTTAGACAAGAGGCTAAGGTGCTATAGTGGCGGAGCCAGCCTGGCATTTGTGAATTCTTTCAACATTAACGAAAAGGAATCTCTCTCGCTCTTTTTTTTTTTTTAAATTTACGCTGCCTTCCCCGGCTCTACCTCCACTGCTGTGTGGCATTAAGGAATTTTTTTCTGATAACTGTTTAAGGAAAGTCAGCCAGTTGTCCCTTGTCCAGGCAAATAGGGAGGGAGGAGGAGATGGAGATAGGACACTCTGCTGCCTATGGCTGGTTGTGGGCCAACAGAACTGTTTCAAGCCTTTCTTCTCTTCCCCGGAATATCCGGAATCCTCCCGTCTCCAGCTTCTCTGGCCTTTTACTCTAAGGCAGAATCTAAATGACTACCACGTCTATTTGACGTCAGCATAAGTAGTTTATGGAATAAAGTCTGCAGCATCTTAAAATATAACTTTCTCCCCCTTCCCATTCCCTCCAAAAAAACAAACCCAGAAAAACTCAGACATTTTGTCAAGCGCAGAAGGTAAAGCTGTCATCCGCCAGTATAACAGGATCTCGTACGTGCTGGTGGAGTTTGAGGTGGTTTACCATACAGCCTGGGTCAAGGAGATTTCCCAGCTTCAGTATGGTGCGTATCAGGTTTGCAAGTGGGGCTGGGTTTCCAACAAATCCACTGTTCTGTTGGCGTTTGGCCTTCTTACATACAATCAGGCTGGTTAATTAAAGCTTAGATGTGGGTCTGGGGAGATGGCTCAGTTGTGAATGCCTGAGTTTATTCTGCAGAACCAATGTAAAAAAACCAGGGTGGATACCATTCAAATCCCAGGACTTGTGGGGGTGGTGATGGGGTGGGGATGAAATCAGGCAGACCCCCGGGGCTCCCTACAGGGAAGAGAGTCTAATTGTTTCACTCCTTAGTAACAAGAGACCCTGGCTCAGTAGGTAGAGAGCAGGCAGTCTTGATAGATAGTTTGTATCAAGTTTTATGGAATGTTCTTTGCCTGGTGAGAGCACCATTTGACATTAGAAGGTACCATAGACGCCTAGCAGTGGGTTAATGCCCGGGAGAAGTGCTCTCGAGCAAAGCTAACAGCTTAATGTTGGAGTTTTTCATGCTAGCCCAGGCTGTGGGAAGGGAAATTACTCTGAGTGATTTCCTGTTTTATGGCTTGGCTGTACTTGACTGTGTGCTTGGGGTACTGGCTGGGCCACCTTTTGATGGACACGGCACAGAGCTTCTCTGGTGGAGATCTGCCAGGTTCTCAGATGGTCACTCTCGCCTGGAGTGACCCTTATGTCCCAACTGTCCTTACAGAGCTATCTTATGCTTTTGACCTTTTTTTTTTTTTTTTTTTTTGTTCTGCCCTGCAAATTCAGTACAGTCTTAAGGCAGACTGATTTTGCTAAACACAAGAATCTTTTGAGGCTGCACATTTCAATTCATAATACAAGCATCTGTTTACATCTTAAAACGTTTATTTATTTATGTGTTTGAACATGTGCTTCTGCATTCACATGTGATACAGCATACGTGTGAAAGTCAGGGGACAACATCTGGATAGCTTGATTTCTACCACGTGGGTCTCAGGAATCAAGCTCTGGTGTTAGGGCTTGGTTAGGTCCAAAATGCCTATCTTAAAAATGCTTATTTGTATGAATGATGTTCTTGTGATAGGTAGTGTGAAAAGCAAAACAGAACAAAACAAAACTCAAACACCTCTGTATTCTAAGAGGCCAGCACTCGGCATTACTTACTAGGTCTAGCTGCAGATGGCAGTGCATACCTGTGATCTCAGCTTTAGGGAGGTTGAGGCAGGAGGTCAGAAGATCAGAGTCACCCCCTGCTTTATAGTGAACTGAAGGCCAGGTTGGACCAGATGAAATTATGTGTCAAAGACAAGAGTTTGAAGTGTAGGCAGTGTGCTATCTTTGTCAATTCTGATCCCTTTTCAGGGGCCATCTGCTTAGCTTTAAGACACAGCCTAGAGGTATCCAGAGAGGGGAGACTCAATTGAGGAATTGACTAGACCAGATTGGCTGTGTGTGTGTGTTGGCTTGATTGCTTAATTGATTTAAAGGGGCTTAGCCCACTGTGGGCGGCACCATCCCTAGGCAGGTGATCTCAAACTGTATAGCAAACCTAGCTGAGTATAAGTCGGCCTGAGTGTCAGTTAGCAAGCAGCTCCCTCCATTGTTCTTTCTGTATGTTTTGGCTATGAAGTGAGTTCCTGGGTTCGAGCTAATGCTGTGTGCAACACCTACTTTTAGGTCCTTGCCTGGAGTTTCCTCAGTGATGGACTGTGATCTGGAGAAGAAAGGCAAATAAATCCTTTGTCCCTCAAAGCTATTTTTTGGTCAGCATTTTTTTTCACTGTAACAGAAAGGAAACTAGAACAAGGGTTAAGTTATAATCCATAGTAATAAGCCACAGAGGGGGCTGAGAGATGGCTCAGTGGTTAAGAGCACTGGCTGCTCTTCCGGAGGTCCCGGGTTCAATTTCCCAGCACCCACATGGCAGCTCACAGCTGTCTGTAACTCTAGTTCCTGGGGATTTGACACCCTCACATAGACATACATGCAGGCAAAACACCAATGCACATAAAATATGAATAAATAAATAACGTAATTTTTTTTTTTTAAAAAAGCTACAGGTAGACCTCTGTGGTCCACTCAAGGGAGTATTGCAGTTTGTGGCATAAAGTCTGTCTCATACCCATCAACTTTTCTCTCTCTGGATCTGAGTTTTGATGGCTGACTGTGTGTGAGAGACACTGACTGTGTGTGACTTGGCACTGTAGGATGTAGAACTACTGCTCTGTCTTTAAGTAGGGAGCCGGGAAGCAGAGGGGAGTGCAGAGTAACTGATGCCAGCACTGGGTTTGTTTGCAGCTTTGCAAGCCACGCTGTTTGTGCGACATCCGGAAACAGGGAAACTGCTGGTTAACTTTGATCCCAAGATTTTGGAAGTCGTGCGGGAAACAAAGTGCATGATAAAGATGAAGCTGGATGTTCCGGAACAAGCAAAGAAGCTGCTGAAACTGGAGAGTAAGCTGAAGGCAGACAAGCTGTATCTGCAGGTGAGAGGGGCGGCGGCTTCTGATGACTTCTTTTTTTCCTTGTGTGTGCGCATGGGTGTTTGCGTGTGCGTGTATGTGTGCACATGTGTGTAGATATGTGTGTTTATGTGTGTGTACATGTTGGTATGTGGATGTGTGTGCATGCATGTTTGTGTGTGTGCATGTTTCTCTGTGTGTATATGTATGTGTGTGTGCATGTGCATGTTTATGTGTGCGCAAGTACATGCTTATGTGTGTGCATGTTTATGTGTTTGTGACTTTGTGCATGTGAATACATGTGCATGTTTGTGCGTATGCATGTTTCTCTGGGTGTGAATGTTTTGTGTGCATATGTGCATGTATGTGTGTATGTTTATGTGTGTATGTTTCTGGTTTTGTGCATGTTTCTGTGTGTATGCATGTTTGTATGTGTACATGTTTATATGCATGTATGCACATGCATGTGTGTGCATATGGATGCGTTTCATGTATGTGTTCATGTGCATGGGCACATGTGTCCATTTGTATGTGCATGTGTGTGCATGTGCGTGTGCGTGTGCAAGTGTGTGTGTGTGTGCGCGTGCGTTTGTGCGCGCATGCAAGTATAGATGCCACAGATTGACACTGTCTGCTATTGCTTCTTCTTACTTTTTTTTTTTTTTTTATGTGAGTGCTCTGTCTGCATGTACTCCTGCATGCAGGAAGAGGGCATCAGATCCCTTTATAAATGGCCATGAGCCATGTGATATGGGTGCTGGGAATTGAACTCAGGACCTCTGGAGGAACGGCCAGTGCTGTTAACTGCTGAGCCATCTCTTGAACCCCACCTTACTTTTGAACTCAGTAGTCACTGACTGGGAAGACTGGTTGGCCAGTGAGCTCTGGGGATTTACCTGTTTCTGCTCCCCCAGCCTCATGATTACAGATGAACATGGCCACAGGTTTTAAAAAATTCTTGTCATCGTCATCACCATCAATGTGCATGCTGGCAATCTAAACTCAGGCCCTCGTGCTTGTATGGCAGACACTTTCTGTCTAGCCCACTTCTGATTACTTTTGAAGGAGTTTTTTGGTGCAAGAAAAAGTTTCCCAGCAGGTTGTTATTTTCTTTTTTAAAAGGTTTATTGCGCTGGGCAGTGGTGGCACATGCCTTTACTCTCAGCATTTGGGAGAGAGAGGCAGGTGGATCTCTGTGAGTTCAAGGGCAGCCTGGTCTACAGCGTGAGTTCCATGGCGCGTGCGTGCACATACGCAGGTACCCAAAGAGCACTGGAGGGAGTGTCAGATCCCTTGGAGCTGGAGTTCCTGGGCATTTTTGACTCACAGTGGTAGTTGATGCAGTGGTGGGTATTGGGATCAGAACTTGGGTCCTTTGCCAGAGCCCTAAACACTCTTAACCATATCCCATCTCTGCAGCCCCCATTCCTGATAAGTTTAAAATGCCAACTTGCAAACTTCATGGATGTTGGAAAGATGGGAGAAGGAAAGGAGGAAGGGAATGGCAGAGCTCGCTTGGACTTGTGGGTCCTAAGTGATGAAGCGTCAGGTTTAACAGCACTTTAATTATAATTTTATGGAGCAAGAATATTAACTTTAATATATTTAATGCCGGGCACTAATAAAATATTAATTACGAGAGAGGGGTGGCTATAAAGTAGGACAGATGGGATGGCTTCTCCAACATCGTGGGGGGTACAATGAAGCATTCGAAATTCAAGTTCACTCACGAGTAACATAAAATTAAAAAGAAAAAAAAAAAGAAACATGAGTCAGGTGCAGTGGTGCACATCTTTCATCCCAGCGTTTGAGAGACAGAGGCAGGACAATCTCTACGAGTTTGAGGCCAGCCTGCTCTACATAGTGAGTTCTAGGACTGTCAGAGCAGTTAGTAAGATGCTATCTCAAAAACAAACAAACAAACAAACAAACAAATCCCCAAAACCAAAACAACAACAACAACAACAAAACAACAAAAACCCAACAAATTAAAAACTGACATTAAAAAGTAGCATGAAAGAGGGTCAGTTAAGCAAACTGAAGAGACTGGAGGGGTGGCCCAGCTGTTACAGATGTATCTTCCTCTTGCAGAAGACCATACTGGGTGACTCAAAACTGCCTGTAATTCCAGCTCTAGGTCATTAGATCCCCTCTGCTGCTGTCTGCGGGCACTTGCACACACACACACACACACACACACACACACACACACACACACGCACGCAGACTTGTAACTGAGACCAGGTAGGTAAATATAAAGCAAGTTGAAATCTAGCACGTGATTTCAAAGGTGTGTGAAGCAGAGTTGGCATCATGTGATTCCTTTGAGAAGCAAACAGTTAAAACAGCAAGCGGAATGAACCCCAGTGTTCTGTGCTTTCCCCAGGAAGTCTCTGGGCATATATTCATATAATTTGGAGAGGTGGGAAGATATAGCAATGGAAAGATAATGCTTTCCAGAAGCATCAGTCATAGCAAAAGACGGGAATATAAATCCAAGAATAAAGGACTGAATATGGATTATAAGATGAATACAGAGAAATTAATGGGACCTCTGATGATTCAATGAGGAGGAGAAAAGATTCTCTTTGCTTGGGCACAAAGAGGATTAGCTTCTCTTTTCATCTATAACATAATAAGTCCATATAAGACTACACTTCCTGGATCTTTCTGGGAAGATGGCAGTGAATTCCATAAGTTATTACATTGAAATCTCCCGGTTCAATTAATGTCCACATCTGAGCGTAGGGACAGGCTGGTTGGTTTGTTCTTTCGAAAGGAGATAAAAAGGTTATCAGAGGATATTTCAAACTGGTATTCTAGTGGAGGTTATAATAGACTAAATGTTGGTTATGAGTAGCTGATGTTAGGGGCAGGTGCTGGGAGTGGAGATCGTCAAAATACACCGTAAGCATCTATGACACTGTCAACGAGTTAGTAAAATATAATATATTTTATAATATATATATAATATAATATAAAGAGGCCTGGAGAGATGGCCGGGAGGCTAGGAGGGTCTGGGACCCTGAATTTAGTTTCTCCCTATGATTAAATGGAGTCTGAAAATGAAATGGTAGTCCTTAAAATAAATTTCTCTTGCTTGTCCTCAACCCCTTCCTCTGCTTCTCAGTGCTGGGTTTAATGCCTGACCAGTGATGTACTCCGAGATAGAAGTGTTTTTATTTACTTTTTGTATTTTCCTTGTCCTGTTTGAGAAATCTCTTTCTAATTCAATGCCACAGAGGTTTCTGTCTGTTTTCATCAAAGAACATGGAAGTTTCTGCTCTTAATGGAAACAGGATGTAATTGTAAAAGAGCCCTCCCTCCACGGAGGTGCAGACCGTGCATGCGCTCGGCTTTGGGATTTTTGCACCCTGAGACCAGGAGGCCAACACCATTCATATTGCACCTCCTTGGATTTCATTAGCATTTGGGTGAAAGCCATTCTTCCTTGCTGAGTGTCAGGAAAGAGTTCTGCGTACTCTGAAGCTATTAACTAAAACTCAAGTTGCTTAAAAACCAGCTAAGCAACTTGGTTCCACAACACCCAACACTGCAATCAGTTACAAACTAGCCCAAACTGGTCACCATGGGTCTTCTCTAAAAGAAAAAAATACATGCCGAGCCATTCTGGTTGTGTGGAATGTATTCAGATTGAAGAAGCAGGGGCAGGAGGGATGACTCAGCTGTTAGGAGTGCTTGCTGTTCTTGGAACAACCCTCTGTATCCAGTCCCTGGGACACAGTGCCCTCTTCTGGTCTCCTTGGGCACTGCATGCATAAGGTTTGTGGCCATAAAGCAGGCAAAATACCTATACACATAAAATAAAAATTAAATCTTTGGAAGAGAACGAAGAAATTGAGAATCAGTTATGACTTTGGTTGATGAGTGGCTTTTTAAAAGATTGTTTTGTTTGCGTGTGCGTGCGTGTTTGCCAATGTGAACAAGGGTGCACAAGGAGACCGAAGAGGGCGTTGGATCTCCTGAACCTGGAGTTACAGCTGTTTGTGAGCAAGCCAGCTTAGGTACTGGGATGTGAACTCTGGTCTTTATAGCTTGAGTAGCGAGCATTCTTAACTACTGAACCATCTGTCCAGCCCCAGCGATGAGTGTGTCTCAGTAGGTTAAAAGATTAGGAACTGTGACTGGGTGTATGCCTGTAATCCAGGCAGGAGGATCGGGAGTTCAAGTCCAGCCCAGGCTACTTGAGACCCTGTCTCTAAATAAATAAATAAATGAAAAAAAAAACAAAAAACAAAAAGACAAAACTGTGTAATGACATATACCATAAAATGATAATTATCTGAGCAGTTTCTCAAAACAAAGAGAAACGAGCAACGTACATGAAAAAATGAGAATCTTTTTCTGACCTGAATTCGTCGGAATTTAAAGGGGGGTGTACCTGTGATTGACAGCTGATGGAAGGGCACAGCCAGGCAGTATCAATGAAACCGGGCAGCCCCGACATGGGCAGCCCCGACATGGGCAGCCCCGTGTGGGAAAACCACGCGCCTGGAAGCCTTTCTGGCAGGAGCCAAAATGTGGTCATTGCTTCCGTATGTACGCGTTAGTAAGCTGTGCCGTTTCGATTTTGTGCAGGGCCTTCTGCAGTATTACGAAGACTTGTGCCAGGAAGTGCCTTCTGTGTTCGTCAACCTGATGACCCCTAAAATGAAGAAGGTTGGTGACTCCGGGGGTTCATAACGATTTCTCCGATTTAAAATTAGATTCCTGGGTTCCGGGCTCGGGTTCCACTGGCGCTGGCCCGGAGGGCTCGGCTCTGAACCTGTGAGGTTTTGTACCTGTTACTGCCTAGCTGGGAGCTTCTTGGAGAGACGACGGGCGTTGAAATGGAAAACTGCTTTTGGTTTCTGGTGTGTGGCGTGCCAAATAGAAGAGGGTCCACGAATGAGCTGGGACCACTGAAATGGGAATAAAAATAAAATTAGATTCCTGTTGTATAGATGGTGGATCTCAGAACACATCTTAACCACCTGTTTTTTCTCATTTCAACTTTATAGCTCTGTTTCTCTCTTTCTCCCTCCCTCCCTCCCTTCCTCCCTCCCTCCCCCCTCCCTCCCTCCTCCCTCCCTCCCCTTCCTCTTCACTTCCTCCCTCTCTTCCCATAGAATGATGTCTTGTCTAGGCTTTTGTTTCCTGTGAAAAAGACAAGTCAATACAGGTCCTGAGTGCTTTGCAAAAATTTACAGCTGCTTCCACGACAACCAAAGATGATTTAAAAAGAAAAGCCTTCTCTATTAGACATAATGGCAGGGGGAATCTAATTAAGCAAATGCATCACATACTATCTTCAAGCAGCAAAAGAGGCTTTCTCTGAGCAAGGGAAAATGGCCATCATTTCTGCTTTTCCTAGGTGGAGTCCGTCCTGAGACAAGGGCTCACAGTACTGACCTGGTCCTCACTAATGCTAGAGAGCTTCTTCAAAGAGGTGGAGTCTGTTTTGGATATGTTCAACCAGCTTTTAAAGAAGGTAAAGCCATTAATCCCTTAGAACAACACACATTAACACTTAAATTATAAGTAGCGTTTTAATCATGCCCAGAGGTTCCTTTAAAGAGTATGATCTGGGCTGGAGAGGTGGCTTAGAGGTTAAGAATGAGTACCGCTCTGCAGAGGTCCTGCGCTTGGTTTCCAGGACCCGTGTCTGGATGCTCACCATTGTCCATAGCTCCAGCTTCCACGGAGACCTGACCTCTGTGGGGACCTGAATTTTCATGCACATGCCCACATGGAAACACATACATGTTGTTAAGAAAAAAAATAAATCCTAAAGAAGATATGGTTTTTAGCTAAAAGAACATCCATTCAATAAATAAAAAGTGTTTTCTATGTTACTGATTTGGGTCCTTTTCCTCTGGGTTGTCCTGTGTTTACCCCTGAATTTACCTTGCCCTCGATAGGCTAAGGTGGTTTTAGCTAGGATGACTGGATGCTGGAGAGGTGGCTCAGTGGGTAAAGGGCTTCCAATGCAATCATGGGATCCCCTGCACCCGCAGAAGTCCAGCAGTGTGGGGGCCACCTACAACTCTAGCACTTGGGAGACCGAGATGGGGGATCCTCAGGACAAGCTGGCAGGCTAGGTTCACCAATTTGGCAAGCTCTAGGTTCAGGGAGAGATCCTGCCTCAGTAATCAAAGTAGAAAGTGATTGAAGAAGACTCCAGATGTCAATCTCTGCAGACACATGAACACATACACAGCCACACACAGAGAGACACACAGACACATACGTACAGACACATATTCATATGCACACACAGACATATACAGACACACATATATACACACAGACATATATGCAGACACATAGACACACATACAGAGAGACATATATATTTACAGACAAAAACAGACACACAGACACAGACACTGAAATATACACAGACATTCACAGAGACATAATGCAGACACATAGATATAGACACAGACACATACACACAGAGAGACATACATATATACAGACAAAAACACACACAGACACTGAAATATACACAGACTCATATACATACAGACATTCACAGAGACATAATACAGACACACACACATGCACACAGAGAGACATGTATACGTACATACAGATAGACAAAAACAGAGATATACACACACACACAGACACAGACAGATAGACATATACACATACACAGATAGACACACACAGATAGACACACACAGACATATACACATACACAGACACACACAGACATATACATAGACACACACAGACACACAGACACACAGACATATACAGACACACAGACACACACATGCACACACAGACATGTATACATACATACAGATAGACAAAAACAGAGATAAACACACAGACAGACACAGAGACACACAGACAGACAGACAGACACACAGGGCACAATACACATAGACAGATTGACAGACAGACAGATACACATACACAGATAGACACACACAGACATATACACATATACAGACAGACACAGACAGACCCACAGACATATACACAGTCACATACACACAGACATATACACAGATAGAAACACACACAGAAACACACAGACACACACAGACACACAAACATTTACACATACACAGACCATATACATACACAGACACACAGACACATAGACAAATAAATACACAGACAGGCAGACACATACATAGACACACACAGACACACAGAAAGACAGCCAAACACACACAGACAGACACACAGACACAATGACACACAGACAGAGACAGACATATACAGACACACACACAACACACACACAGACACACAAAGAAAATAGGCCATGTGTCCTGCCTAAACATTAACATTAACGCGTGTCTGAGAGTGACCAAATGACAGAGTGATCGGATGGGCGACAGCCTGTTGATTTCTCGTCTGTCTGCTGCTTAAAACGTGCACATCTTTTGGGAGGCTCTCATCTCTGTGCGTGGTGTCATTGTGTCGCAGACAAACTCAACGGCTTTGGAGCCAGTGAAACCTGGCCAGGGTCCTCTGCTGTTTACAAACTGTGTGTTCTTTCCTGGTTTATTTCCAGCTCTGAGCCTTGGTGTCTTTAGCCTTAAAGCTGGGACATGAAAGGCTCTTTTGTGCAAAACAAAGATCAAAGACAGTCATGCCCAGGAGTACCGCTCTGGCCTGTGCCACTTTAGAGCCATGTCATGGTTTCTTTGCACACATATTCTGGAACTGCCCCACCAAATGAGGCTTGACCCAGGATGCAGATTTTTAGATTCAGTTCTGTAAACAGACTTATAACTCTGGGGTGTGTCTCGTTGAAAAAAAAAAAAGTCAGCGTTAAAAGGAAAGAGAGCTATTTCTCAGGTCTTACTTTTTACGTGTCTTTGTTTCCTGGGCAGGTCAATGACCTGTGTGAAATGCATATTGACACAGTTCTGAAGGAGATTGCCAAGACGTTGCTAATCTCCTTGTCAGACGCTGGCGCCATCAGAGTAGAAGACATGCTGACTCTCAACGAGGTACGGGGTCGGTTAGAATAGCAGAAGTATTGAGTCACAGACCTGACGTGTGGATTTACAGTTGAAATGTGGGCGGCTGGGCCTATTGTTTTGGAACTAGCTTTTGTGGGAAATATCGTAAGCGTCAAAGACTTGTGTGGTCCCAGCAGCTTCAGTTGAGGGATATGATTTACATGTCCTTGGACAAACGATGGGATCCTTGGGGCTCTGCCAGTGTTTCTGGTTCCTTTCCTTCAGTGTATCCTCCTAGGGTTATGCCATCCTTCCTTCCTTCCTTCCTTCCTTCCTTCCTTCCTTCCTTCCTTCCTTCCTTCTGTCTTTCCTCTAGCCCTTCTTTCCTTCAGTCCTTCCTTCTTTCAGTCCTCCTTCCTTCCTCCCCTCCCTCCTTCCTTCCCTCCCTCTCTCTCTTCTTGCCTCCCTCCCTCCCTTTCTCCCTCCCTCCCTCCCTCCTTCCCTCCCTCCTTCCTACCTTCCTTCCTTCCTATTTCAAGGTCTTGCTATGTAGCCCTGGCTGGCCTGGACCTCCCTGTTTAGACCAGGTTGTCCTTGAACTCACAGAGATTCCCCCTGCCTCCCTCTGCCTCCTGACTGCTTGGGATTAAGGGCCCAGCTGCCTTTTTTCTTTCCATGTGGGTTCACATGTTCTCGCGTTCAGTCACTGAGGAACCTGGGACTGATTACCTCTCCGTGCTCCAAGTCCTAAGTTACCTCTCCGTGCTCCAAGTCCTAAGGCTGTTCAGTCTTAACAGCCAAGCCAGGTTTTGTCAGATTTTTCTTGAATCACCTCTCTTCCCCTCAGTACCAGTCTCTTAGGTCGGGCCTTTACGCTCAGTTTAACACTGTGGCCTGCCTCTTTCCCTGCTTCTGTAGCTGGCCCATCTCATCCAGCCATATTGCCATCATATCTGGTGACGCAATGGCAGTAGCATCCGGTCATTACAGCATATCACCTAAGCTCTTTAGCATCCAATTCCATTGACATTTTAGACTGTGTTCTTTTCTTTTTTTTGTTGATTTGTGTTTACACACACACACACACACACACACACACACCTAAAAGTCGCCTGAATCTTTTTTTTTTTTTTTTGTAATTAAAAATTTTTATATGTATAAGTGTTTTGCTTACATGTATGTCTGTGAACCATATGCATTCCTGGTCCCTGAGGAGGCCAGAAGAGGGTGTTGGATCACCTGGGATTAGAGTTACAGATGGTTATGAGTTATCATGTGGGTGCTGGGAATGAAACCTGGGTCCTCTGCTAGAGCCGTCCGTGCTCATAATCACCGAGCCATCTCTCCAGCCCTCTAGTCCGCAGATGTTAAGTTTAGTATTCAGTGAATGTCTACACATGCCATGCCTTGTGATTGTCTCTAAGGTGTAGACCTTTCTTTATCCCAAGTGAGTCTCCAGCTATCCTGTTCAGACAGTCTCCCTTCCTCTCCCCTGGTAATTATCATTCACGTACATTCACCATCTTGGGTTTTTTTTTTTGGTCTGTTTGTTTTGATCGCCTCTTCACGTAAATGTCACAGCGCAGGGTGTGATCTTTATATTTACACAGCCGTGGCTCGCCTTGTTCTTACCATCCTGTGACACTAATAGCATTCTGTTGTATAAGTTTACTGTAACTTGTCTAGGCTGTCGGGGACATTTGGATAACTTACAGCATTCGGTTGTAGATTGAATATTATTATACGCGTGTGCACTGATCTTGGTGGACGTTACGTGTGGAAACAAAATGGGGGGTCATCCACTGTAAATACATTTGGCTCTGGGAGTGTTGCTGGGAGATTTGGGGTGTCTCTTTTTGGTTGTCAGATGATACTGGGGAGATTGGGATCCCCTCATGTGATTTTTTTCAGTCATGTAAATAAAAATAAAATCGAGAATGGATTGAAGCAGAAGCCCAAGGGTAATTCTATTAGAGTTTTTTTTAAAAAAAGCCCAAAGCGCTGGACCCGCGTGGGTCTGTACCTCCTCTGCGTGTACGTTACGGCTGTTAGCTTGATATTTTGTAGGACTCCCAGCTGTAAGTGTGTCTCTGACTCTTGTCTGCTTCTGGGACCCTTTTCCTCCCATGGGGTTGCCTTATCCAGCAAGGATTTTTCCCACTGTCTTACTGTGACTTGTTTTCTTCCGGTTTGGTTGTGGTTTCTTGGAGGCTCGATCTTTTTTGAAAAGGCAATGGAGGGGGAGTCGATCTGGGGGAGCGGGAAGGTAGGGGGAGGAGCTGAGAGGAGTGGAGGGGAGGGAAACTGGGGTCAGGATGTATTGTATGAGAGAAGCATCTATTTTCTATTAAGCCCAGAGCAAGTGCAGTGTAAACCTCAGCTGCTTCCCAGGGGAAGAGAGAAGAAATAAAAGCCATGGGCGTTAAGTGAGGGTGGAGCCCAGCCCCCAGATAGCAGACAAGAAGCCATACAACAGGGAGGGAGTCTTAGAGACAGAACCATTTCTATGTACTAGAGAAAATGCCCCGAACATCGACAGTCTTGCTGGACCTTGCTGCTGTTTATGGTTGATCCAAAACTTGATTTAATTCAAGATGATGAGAATTTGGGCCTTTCATTAATGTTAGAACATGCCCCCGCACCTTTAGGGCAGATCCCACAGAATTTCATGAACAGGTCCGACATGTTAGACACCGAGCTTTTTGCACTATTGGGATTTGGTTTTGCCTTGATCCAATTGGTACTGCTTCCTGGTTCTAACATCCTGGTAGAAAGAAAGGATATACGTCGATTCTGATTTTACAGGAGCCCACAGTTGAAGAGACTTGGGGATTTTAAAGTGAATATGGACTCTTAAAAAGAACGTGGGGCCGAGCAGTGATGGCGCATGCCTTTAATCCCAGCACTTGGGAGGCAGAGGCAGGCGGATTTCTGAGTTCGAGGCCAGCCTGGTCTACAGAGTGAGTTCCAGGACAGCCAGGGCTACACAGAGAAACCCTGTCTCGAAAAACCAAACAAAAAGAAAAAAAAAAAAGAATGTGGGACTTTTAAAAGTTGCTCTCACCATATTTTTAATTGGGATACATCTTGGCAACAAATAAGACAAGAAAGGTTACGGTTTAATGGCAACGTGCTTGTGCATCAGGTTGGCAAGGGGGTAGACTGTGCTGGTTGGTTTTTGCTAACTTGACAACAAGCATAGATATATTTTGGAAGAGGGAGTCCTAATTGAGGAATGGCGCCCATCAGATGGTCCTATGTGTGTGTCTGTGGGGGCATTTTCTGATTCACGTGGGCGGGCCCAGCACACCATGGGTGTACCATGCGAACAGGTAGTCCTGCCTTGTAAGCAAGCCACACAGGCCATGGGAGCCACCCCTATAAGCAGCATTCCTCCATGATCTGATCTAGTTCCCACCCCCAGTCGCCTCAAGCTCCTGCCCCGAATTCCCTCAGTGATGGATTATCGTGGGAGACGTAAGCCGAATACCTACACCCAGACTGGGTTTGGTCAGTGTTTTAATCAAGGCAATGAGACATCATTTGTTGTCTTGTCTTGTAGTACTGGGGGTAGAACCTAAGACCACGCTAGCCATGTGCCCTAGACCACCAAAGCCACAGGTCCAGCCCCTCAAGTTCCTTTCAGGAAGAGTTAATCATGGCCATAGAAATTAAAGTCGTAATAATCTCAGCGTGTCTGGAAGTTAATGGTGATTTATCTGTCCAATAGTCGTACACCAAAGAGTGGGCTGACATTCTAAACCACAAGAGCAGGCATGTGGAGGAAGCCGTGAAGGAGCTGATATTAATATTTGAACAAATCTATGAAGTTAAATATACCGGAAAAGCAGCCAAACCGGTATCAGGTAATTCCACCAGTAAGTGTGAATCCCCAGAGCTGTGGGTAGGTGCCTCGCCCCCTCCCAATCCCTCCCTCTCCATGGGTGTCTCCTGCTACATAGAGGGAAAGCAGGTATCCAGGAAAATCCACACTGTTGGCACAGTTTAGACCCTGTGAGCTCCTGGTGGCAGTTAGGGAAGGGTGGAGTCCTTGAAATCCTAGTTTTCAGATGCAAGCCATCAGCAGCCAACTCTGTGAGCCAGCCTTCCTATAGAAAGCCCTCTTAGTCCAGTGTGTGTGTGTGTTTGTGTATATATATGTGCATATTGTGTATGTTTGTGTGTATATGTATGTGTGTGTATATGTGTATGTATATGTGTATGCATTAATGTGTGTATGTATGTGTGTATGCATTAGTGTGTACATATATGTATGTGCATTTGTGTGTATGTATGTGTATGTACGTGTGTGCACATTTGTGTGTATATGTGTATGTGTGTATGCATATGTGTGTGTGCATTTGTGTGTATGTATGTGTATGCACGTGTGTGTCCACATTTGTGTGTATATGTGTATATGCGTGTATATGTATGTGTATATGTGCATTTGTGTGTGTATATGTGTATGTGTGTATGTATATGTGTATGTGTGTGTGCACACATGTGTATATATTCTAATGTCGTATCGGTCATTTGACTTTTTTCTTAAACACCTAAGAGCAGCATCTATAATTTTGGAAGTTTTAATTTGGACAGAATCATGTTTTAAGACATCCCCCTGTCCCCCCGCCCCCCTGTACCCCCCCCCATACCCCAGTCCTTTCTGCAGAATGAGCTGTGTGTTCCCACTTAGGAATGCTTTAGGACTTCAGGGCAGTGGAAGCCAAGGTCACAGCATGTTGTGCCTCCCCCTTGCCCCTTGATCAGAGGGTGAGGTGGTATAAGGAGCCAGGTCTTTTCATTCTCAAGGATTTCTTTATTTTTATTTATGCGTATGTGTCTTTGTGAGTGTGAGCCACTTATGTGAGGGTGTCCGGTCTTGCTGTGACCTCGGGTCATCTGGAAGAGAAGCAGATTCTCTTAAGAGCCCAGCCATGTCTCAGCCCTGAGCTTTCTGTCTTAAACTTGGGACTCCATCCTAGCGTGCTGAGTATGTCTGGCTGGGAATAGGAGACATTTCCTCATCCTACTGTCTATTTACAGAGATTGAAATAATTTTGAATTTTTTGTGTTTCCTGTTTTCATTAAAAAAAAAAAAAAAAGAATCTCTCAATTTGCTGAAAGAACCTAGGGCCCCAATAATTCCAATAAATACGGGTGTTCATAAGCCCAAGCCATAAGCTGGTGCATCTGAACCTCTTCATGAGGGTCATGTGACTTTAAATTCCTTGCTGGGGAATTTTTTGCTTTCTCCTTTTAGATTGTTTAAGAACATGGTTGTGCCGGGCAGTGGTGGTGCACGCCTTTAATCTCAGCACTTGGGAGGCAGAGGCAGGTGGATTTCTGAGTTCGAGACCAGCCTGGTCTACAGAGTGAGTTCCAGGACAGCCAGGGCTACACAGAGAAACCCTGTCTCGAAAAACAAACAAACAAACAAAAAACAACAAAAAACCCCAAAAAACAAAAACAAAAACAAAAACAAAACAAAACAAAACAAAGAACATGGTTGTTTTAGGCTTGCTGAGCTTGTCCTATGATTGGGTAAATTTGAATGTAAGATTTCTGTAGTTAAAAAAAGATGTTGGTTTTTTGTTTTGTTTTGTTTTGTTTTGTTTTTTGAGCTCTGTGTAAGAACTGACTGGGTAGAAGTTTGTAGTGGCTTGTTTAACCAAAAAGAGGATGTTCTTCCCAGCATCCTCTGCTTGGGGTTATGGTACAGGCTGGTTCTTATGTGTCAGGCCTCTTACTTGACTGGAGGTCGTGCTGCCAATGCAGTATGGAAGGGCTCTGCTTAGCAGAGGTCAGGGGTCAGCTAAAGAGGTCAGGGGTCAGCTATGTTAGCTCAGTACCAAGGCACCTGAGGGGGACTGGAAACCCTCCCCATGTTCAGTGAGATGGGGAATATTCCAGTCAAACAGAGATCCCATTGAAGTGATATTATAAGAAGGGAGGGAGGCAGGCAGGGAGGGAGGGAGGGAGGGAGGGAGGGAGGGAGGGAGGGAGGGAGGGAGGGAGGGACAGAGACTGAGACAGACCTATTGGATACACCAGACCCATAAGTTTGTCTTTTCAATGAGTTCCCTGGTGACATCCAGTCTGCGACTTCAGACATAGCAATAAGGAGTGACACTACTAGGGAATGATGCCCGAAGACATTTTCTGGTTGACACACAGTAGGGGTAGGCCCTACTGGATTATTTCAGGATCCTGGAAACATCCTCCAGGACAGCCCTGGTAGCTCAGGATTGTGTATCTCCGAGTGTCAACGTGCTAAGGATGACATTACACAGCAAGGCTTCTTTCCCTTGTTCATGTCAGAAGTGTCAAAAACCACAAGATGTCAGCTTATTTTAGGACTTTGAGCGACTTTGAAAGATGTGAGGTACCGTGGTCTTAAATTCTTTCCTCTACACACACACATACACACACACACACACACACACACTCCACACACAGAGAGACACACACACATAGAGACAGACACACACACACACACCACACACACACACACAGACACACATACACACACACACACACACACACACATTTTTTTATATATATATGCTGGTGCCCATGTGTGCCTGTGGATGTGAAGGTCAGAGGTCAACCACAGATGATATTCTCCAGGATGCTGTCTACCTGAGTTTTGTTTGTTTTTTTAATTACATATGTCTGGGTATATCTATGTGTTTTGTGTGGGGGTTAGAGAGTAACTTATGTAGTCTCTTTCCTCTTTCCACTGTGCTGGCTCTGGGGATAGTTCTTAGGCCATCAGACTGGCAGCAAATACCTGTACCATCTCATCAGCCGACACCTGGGATCTAAATTTATTTTTAAAAAATTATTTATTTACTTTTATGTATGTATATATGTATGTACGTATGTGTGTATATATGTATGTATGTATGGATGGATACATGCGTCTATCTATCTATCTATCTATCTATCTATCTATCTATCTATAGATAGCATCTCTTGGTAGTTCAGAATTCACCATTTTGGTTAGGTCAGATGACTAACAAACTCCAGACACACACCTATTTCTGCTTCTTCCGTGTTGAAGTTACAAGCATCCCACTGCTCTCAGCTTTTTATGTGGATGCCGCAAACCAGCCTCAGATCCCCATTACACAGCAAGCACTTTTTTTTTTTTTTTTTTTTTTTTTTTTTGCCAGAGATGGTTCCGTTTCCCCCTTCTCTGAATTCTAAGTTCAAAGACGGATGTACTGATGTAATGCATTTTTAGTTGAATACTGTGCCTTTGGGGTTGGCTAGTTAATAACTGGATTCCTATTGGAAGGAATGTAAAAGAAACCCTAAACACAAAACCAGTTTTTATAAAAACTTGTTTTTTAAAGGTAATTTTTAAAAGAGCTTCTTGGGTCAGGCGGTAGTGGCTCACACCTTTAATTCTAGCACTGGGGAGACAGAGGCAGGCAGATCTCTGGGGGTTTGAGGCTAGCCTGGTCTACAGAGCAAATTCTAGGACAACCAGGGCTGCACAGAGAAACGGGATCTGGAGGTGGCAGGGAGCAGATGTCTTGGGCTGGAGAGATGGCTCAGCAGTTAAAAGCACTGGATGTTCTTACAGAGAACCCCCGGGTGAATTCCGTTCCCAGGACCCACATCGGGGCTCACAATGAAATCCAGTTCCAGGGTTTCCAAGCACCCTCTGCCCTCCACGTATTTGAGCGCACATAATCCCCCAGGCAACAATTACCCATACACATAAAATAAAAACGAAAAAAGTAAAACCAGTAATGAGCTTCCTGGTAGGGTTTGGTCACGTGGGGTAAACAGTAACCCTGAAATGTTAAGTGTGCCTTTTTTTGTTTTGGTTTCTGTGTCTAGAGCAGAGAAAGCATGTTGTTTTTGGAAGTGAGGCAGAGGAAGGCGAAAGCGTCGATTACGACCCGGATTCGACGACGAGGGAGGTCGACACCAATGATAAAGAAGATGAATTTAAAAAGGTGTTTATCGCGGGGTAAACTCGTGAGCTTTTGTGGATGAGCGACTCATAAGCTTGCAGATGACGAAAATGAGACTGCTTGGGTACAGGACCACAATCAGTCCGGGGGTCAGACATAAGGCAGGATCCAGAAAATGCGTTGGGCAGCTTTTTTCTGCTGTAGGGTCACACAAGGTTTAGTATCCTTCAGGTCTCCTTTGCCGCCCTCATTTTGATGTGATTCTTTCCATGGCAGATTGTATAATAATCCGATTGCCCGTGTTTTAAAATGTATCTATTATTTATTTATATGCACGCATGAGTTTGCATGCACAAGGCTTAGCCTCATTGGTCCCTCAGATTGAGGGGCGTGGCCACCACACCAGACCCTGTGCTGCTGCCCAGAATGACCTCTTGCAGATTCTGATTGTATCTGGGGCTTCCATCAGAAGCCCGGGGCCACCTCAAAAGCTTGGCACTCCTGTTAGTTCTGGTAATTTTTCTGTCCCCCATTTAACCTGTTTTTTCCCACCAGATGTAAAGGAGCCAGGGTTTCTCAGTAGAGAGAGGCGGAACCTGGTCCTGTGTGTGACCCATGGTAGACGCCCCCGGAGGCTCCAGGGGTTCTAGGACTGGGCTAGCATGCAGGAGGGACCTGGGTTTGATTCCTATCATGACTGACGGAACAACAATGATAAAAGAAAACAGAGCCCGGATCCACCATACCCATTGGCCAAGGAGAAAGACTCGTGTGTCCCCTCTACCCATTCCCCTCACCAGGCATCGAGAAACCTAGCACTCAAGTTTCGGCATGCCTCATGGAGTATTGAATAAACACGGATTAATCACACTTGGGTTTGCATCTCTGCTTCCTGGTTGGCCCTTGTGTGGCTTGCTAGGCTGTTTCTGCAAGCGCTGCTCACACACTGCTAACAGATATTTGTTATGTATTTGTCTAAAGAAAACCAGGCAAGAAATGGAGGGTTGAATTCATTTCCCCAGCATCATTGAAATTGCATAATTTGTTTTTTCTTACTGCTTCCCGTGCTGTTTTAAATATTGAGCTGTTGCTTTGGGGGATGTTAGGGGCTCACATCTGCCATTAAATGTAACATGGTTTCTCATTACAGGAATGTAAGGAGGTCTACGCTTTCTTCTCCCATCAACTGCTAGACAGTCTACAGAAGGCGACACGCTTATCTTTGGACACAATGAAAAGGAGGATATTTGTTGGAGGGCAAGTTGAAAATGTGTTAAAGATGTCGGGGAAAGTGCTGTAATAATGCAATTCAGTAGTACCTCTTTTATTATCTGCTTACTTATTTTTGAGACAGGGTCTATGTGGCTATACTAGCATTTTCTAAAGGAACAGAACTGATAATATATATTATTTATAATATATAATACACATGTGTATTTATTATCAATATATAAACATATATAATATACAATACATAATATATATCATATATAATATATATTAGGATAAGGCAGTAAAAAGACACCCTTCTAAGTTAGGGGCCATGGTGTACTGCTGAGGGCTTATGCCTTGTAATAGATCTAAGGAATGAGGTTTATTGGGGGAGGGGAGAGAGCAAAAGGCCGTCTCAGAAGGGACATGAGAGAGACACAGACAGAGAAACAGGGAGACAGAGAGAATGAACAAGACACACAGAGAGGGGGGAAGGAGGGAGAGAGAGGGAGAGAAGGAGATATAGATAGATATCTGAGGTGGCCAGGACCTTTTAAAGGAGGTGTGGGTGCTAAGCAACCTCATAGCGACAGTAAAAATACCCTGCACCTGGTGGTGGGCGTTGATATAAGCTGAGGAAATAAAAGGCATGTTGGCTGTTCATGCCTGATATATAACTCTCTCTCTCTCTCTCTCTCTCTCTCTCTCTCTCTCTCTCTCTCTCTCTCTGTGTGTGTGTGTGTGTGTGTGTGTGTGTGTGTGTAAAATGTTAAAAGGGGTTTATTAGATTGGCTTACAACCTGTCATCCCGGTAGTCCAATAATGGCTGTCTCAAACTGAAGAGGCTGAGAATCCAGTAGTTGTTTAGTCCACGAGGCTGGATGTCTCTGCTGTCCCCACCTGATGCTGAAGTCCTGGAGGGCTGCTGGTCTTGGGTGTGTGTTGGATTCCTGAGGAAGCTTGTGTTGTTCATACTGGTGAATGGAGACTGCTGCCGCAGGATAGGTGGACCTGCCAGCAGGAGTGAAAGCAAGCAGACATAAGGCCAAGTTCCCTTCTTCCAAGCCCTCATATGTGAGTGGTCACCTGAGGTGCTGTCCAAACTTAGGGTGGACCTTCCTGCTTCAAATAATCTAGTCAAGCAAAACCCCTCACATGAGTGCTCATCTGCTGACAACTAAGCTTAGCTATCGCCATAGTGTCTTAGTGAGGGTTTTACTGCTGTGAGCAGATACCATGACCAAGGCAACTCTTATAAGGACAATATTTAATTGGGGCTGGCTTACAGGTTCAGAGGTTCAGTCCATTATCACCAAAGCGGGACCATGGCAGTGACCAGGTATCTTCATTCAAAGGCAGACAGGAGAAGACTGGCTCCCACATGGTTAGGAGGAGGGTCTCAGTGCCCACCCCCACAGTGACACACACTTCCTCCAACAAGGCCACACCTCCTAATAGTGTGCCACTCCCTGGGCCAAGCATATTCAAATCACCACACATAGTTAAGGATGACCATGAACAACTTTTCTAGACTCTGCTTCCCAAGTGCTGAAATTACAGCCATGCAAACCCCATGCTTTGTATGCACCAGGGAGCATGCCACTCAGTGTTCCTAAGTGTGAGGTTCAAGGGGACACGGAGATGGATTGTTGGTGGGGAGAAGTTTATTAGGAGAGTTATTACCTCCGTGGGCAGACAAATAACAGCATGGAGGAGCTCTGAGCAGTTCAGACTCCAGCACCAGAGACAGCAGGCTCTGAAGAGGAATCAAGACCTACATGGGGCTGGTGAGATGACTCACCGTTAAGAGCACCAACTGCTCTTCAGGAGGTCATGAGTTCAAATCCCAGCAACCACATGGTGGCTCACAACCATCCGTAATGAGATTGGTGGATGCCCTCATATGGGTGTCTGAAGACAGCTACAGTGTACTTAGGGCTGGAGCAAGTGGGGGCAGAACAAGAGGGAGAAGGGAAGGGGGAAAAAGACTTCCATGGTGGAAGGGTGCAGGGGAGGGGAAGTGGAGGGCTGTGGGCCAGCGAGAGTGGGTGAGTGTTTCTTCTTATAGCCCTGTGAGGAGGGTGTAGGTTTTGCAGCCTGAGCCTGCAGCCAGCAGGAGGAAGGGGAGGGAGTGAGGAGTTGGATGTGTGGCCACCCTCTTGACCCTTTGGTTTCTGAGACAGGTTGATGAATGATGGAGGCGATTATCTGAGGCCTCTTCTGGTTGAGTGGCTCGTTACACTTTGGGGGAGCTTTTTCTAGTTCTCAGATTGAGTCCCTTGTGTCTTATTCCCCCCCCCCCCCATTTTATTGGATCTCACTGGGAGACTTAGTTAGTCACGTTTGTTTGCTCGCTGGTTCCTCATTGGAATGAGGACTGAGTGATGAGAACCCAAGCTGTCCACTAGCATTTGAACCAAGGTTCTTAACTCCCCTTTGGTTTCCGCGTCTCTTCTGGTGCTCACACAAGGACGAGAACAGTGCTCTTGCTCTAGTGTCTCTTACACTCACAAGGAGAGAGAGAATAGGAGCTCTGCATTTCCCAAATGCCCCTGTCTTGGAGAGCGATGGGTGTGGAGGCAAAGGCCTCATCTCTGTGTGTGCTCCTGCTTCTGTGTCTGTACGTGAGTGATATTGTTTAAACAGCAGTTTCTGGAAGGCTCTGACTGGAATCTCCTGTCTGTGGGAAATAAGACAGACCATAACAAATTCAAGAGATCAGAGGAATAGAAGCAGTTGTTAATATAACATTCTGCAGAGAGAAGAGCCTGGGTAGAAAGGCAAAAATGGGCTAGCATGCTGATTCAGCCCATTGGCTGTGTTTTGCTTCTCTCTCTCTCTCTCTCTCTCTCTCTCTCTCTCTCTCTCTCTCTCTCTTTATCTCTCTCTTTCTTTCTCTCTCTCTCTTTCTCTTTCTTCTTTTTTTTTTTCTTCGAGACAGGGTTTCTCTGGGTAGCCCTGGCTGTCCTGGAACTCACTCTGTAGACCAGGCTGGCCTCGAACTCAGAAATCCGCCTGCCTCTGCCTCCCAAGTGCTGGGATTAAAGGTGTGTGCCACCACTGCCCAGCTAATTTAATTTTCATTTTTACTTATTTACATCCTGCCTCCACCACCCCCCATCACTCCCTCCCAAAATCCTTTCCCCATACCCCCTCCCCTTCTCTGTTGAGTGGGTGGGGCACTTCCTAGGTATCCCCCAACCCTGGCATTTCAAGTCTCCTCAAGGCTTGGCACTTCCTCTCCCACTGAGGCCAGACAAGGCAGCCCAGCCAGAAGAACATATCCCATGTACAGGGGACAGCTTTTGGGATAACCCCCCACTCCAGTTGTTTGGGACCCACATAAAGACCAAGCTGCACATGTGCTACATATGTGCGGGGAGACCTAGTTCCAGCCCTTGTATATTCTTTGGTTGGTGCTTCAGTCTCTGAGAGCCCCAAGGGTCCAGGTTAGTTGACTCCACTGGTCTTCCAGCAGAGTTCCTATCCCCTTTGGGGCAAGACAATGGTTTTTAAAGCCCCCTGGTTGTAAAATAGTCTATCTTTTCTCCCCTCAGGCTAGGACTTGTCCCTGTCCTAAATTCACCATCCTATTGGTTCAGGACACAGAGCCGAAACTTATGAACAATTCTTGGCTTAGGACTGCCCATTTTCTGATGTAGGCTCCACAGTAACTGCCCAGCTCTTAGAGTTCCAGAGACAAGCTACTTCAGCTGCCAGCTGGGGGAGGGGCCCTAGCATCTCCTGCTTCCCTGAGACTGGAAGGAGTTTCAGCATACCTCATACAGAAAACGGGCCATAACAATTTATTTCTTCCATGTCTAATCAAGAAGTGTCTATTAAAAAGTGTATGAGCCTGGGTCTGGTGGCACCAGCCTGTAACCCCAGGCACTTAGGAGATTTAAGGCAGGGGGATCACAGGTTCAAGGTCAGCCTGGGCTACAGTCAGTTCAAGGGCAGCCCTGGACAAGTTAGTGAAACCATATCTCAGAATAAAAGAGAAAATGAAATCTGGAGACATAGCTCAGCAGCAGAATACTTTCCCAGCATACACAGAGGCCTCATTTTAATCCCAGTCATATAAAAATAAACAAAGTATAAGTAACATAAAGTGTGGTTTTTGTCAGTGATGGCCTCTATTGTTGCAAGCCTGAGAACAAAGTGAGAAAGTCTAGAGCAGTGGTTTTTCAACCTGTGATTCGGCCCCCATTGGAAGTCGCATATCATCAGATATCATGCACATCAGGTGTCTTATATTGCAATTCATATTAGTAACAAAATCACAGCTATGAAGTAGCAACGAAATAACTTTATGCTTGGGGTCACTACAACATGAACAACTGGATTAAAGGTCATAGCATTAGGAAGGTTGAGAACCACTAATCTAGGTAGTCTTAATTAGATTCTCTTTCTTTTCTAATTAATGAGTTAAAAGGCAGGGGAAAATCTGGAGTACAACAGGTAACAGCAGAGAAGTCTCAGATACTACAGACAGCAGCAGACACAATCAGCAGTTGAAGAAGGAGTTATGAGGGCGAGGGCACACATGCACAGGCTGCACACAGAAAAAAGACACTCAGAAAGCCAACAAATCTAGTCTCGTCTCAGGAGCTGGGCTTTTAAAGCCTCTGTAGAGTTTTCCTCCCCTAATTTAAACTTGGTCACTTTGAAGAATAATAGGATAACTGATTGATCCAGAACTGTTGTTTAACATATCCTGGTCCAGCCTTGAACTTATTGGGCCAGTCCATCAGCAGGGGGCCTTCTGGTGAGAGACTGGAAGTCTACAAGGCCTTTGTTTTAAGCTGCCAGGGTTTTGTCTCAAGTAAGGAGGGTAAGGAAGACTCCAGCCATATTGGAAATTGACCACTTTTATTACATAACCATGGCTCCTCTCCCTATCTGACTGCCTACCAGGGACTCTGTCTAAATCCTAGTCTCTCAAAAGAATGCCATTCACTGACTTTGTATGGTTAGTCATTACCCAGGGGAAGCCGGCATTCAAATACTAGGAAATGTATGCACGATTAATATCTTACCTCCGAGAGTATCAAAATGGTAACTTTCGGTCCTGTGCTGTTTATGGTTCTATGATAAACGGCATCCTTTCGGTGGAACTTGGCATTTTTTAAAAAGTCTCTTAACAATACCATGACTTTTATTGATTTCAGGGGACAGCTATATACCTGTAAACAATGTTCACGATCATATCTACCCTCCAACCCCCTCTTCCCACTCTCCCCAGGCATTCCCAATGTACCTCTTCCCCCTTGTGTCCTCTTTTTCTTGGTTACCCATGAGTCTCATCTGTGGCTGATCTTGCTGCCTTGAGCTTGCTCAGGTCTCCTGCAGGTATCGAGCAGATGAATGCAGTAGTCACGCCATGTCCACAAGAGGGCGCTCCCCAGCACCTCCCCTACCCTCCAGCTCTTAAATTCTTTCTGCTTCCTCTTCTTGATGCTTCCCGAGCTTTGATTTGGGGGGACATTTGCTTTTCTGAGATTAAAGGCGGTCTTTATTTTAAGGATGGAAACACACAGTGTGAGAAACTGAAATTGAGCTAACACTCACCAGTTAAACTGTCTGTTCATTCCAGCCAAGGGCGAAGGCGGTCAGAGGACATTGTTTCCTTCATAAAAACCGAAGTGCATCTCGCGATCCCTAATGTGGTGAGTCTTATTTGCAGCGGTGTTTTGGTGGTGTCTCTTTAAAACATTAGGTGAGCGTTTAGAATGTGAGGCTTTAGGTCCCCAGTGCTGCAAAAATGAGTAACTATGTAGAAATTAAAAACAAAACAAAACAAAAAAAACAACCAACTGGGCAGTGGTGGCGCACGTCTTTAATCCCAGCACTTGGGAGGCAGAGGCAGGAGGATTTCTGAGTTCGAGGCCAGCCTGGTCTACAGAGTGAGTTCCAGGACAGCCAAGGCTACACAGAGAAACCCTGTCTCGAAAAAAAAAAAAAAACAAACAAACAAAAAAAACCTCTATGTGAGAACCATACTTTAACTTACAGAAAGACCTTGGTTCTATGTGTTTTTATTTTATTTTAAAAGTTTATTATTTCTTGTGTGTGTGTATGTGTGTACAAGTTAGATTTGTAGAATGAGGTGGGGGTTGGGGAGAGTTATATACATATGCTGCTGCTTCTCATAGGTGATGGTTCCCAGCCTGGATGACATTCAGCAAGCCATCAACCGCATGATCCAGTTGACCCTGGAGGTCAGCAGAGGAGTGGCCCACTGGGGACAGCAGCAGGTCAGGCGGATAAAGTCTCCTCAGAACAATTCTCGCGGTTCTGACCAAAGCGCGGCCACCGGGAAACCACTGAAGAAGGAAGAGAGTAAGAGAACTGAAACACCTGCCTTAGGTTCCTGGACAGTGAGAGAAGAGAACACAAAATGTGTGTGCATGCGCGCGCGCGTGTGTGTGTGTGTGTGTGTGTGCGTGCGTGTGTGTGTGCATGTGTGTATGTGTGTGCAGGTGCGTGTGTGTGTGTGCATGTGTGTGTATGTGTGCAGGTGCGTGTGTGTGTGTGTGCATGTGTGTGTGTGTGTGCAGGTGCGTGTGTGCGTGTGTGCGTGTGTGCGTGTGTGCGTGCGTGCGTGTGTGCGTGTATGTGTGTATTGTGTGCAGGTGCGTGTGTGTGTGTGTGTGTGTGTGCGTGTGTGTGTGCATGTGTGTATGTGTGTGCAGGTGCGTGTGTGTGTGTGTGTGTGTGTGCATGTGTGTGTGTGCAGGTGTGTGTGTGTGTATGTGTGTGCATGTGTGCGTGTGTGTGTGTGTGTGTGTGTGTGTGTGTGTGCAGGTGCGTGTGTATAGGTGCATGTGCATGTGTGTGCAGGTGCTCACAGAGGCCCGAAGAAGGTGTCCCCGAGACCCCAGAGCTGGAGTTACAGGTGGTTGCCTCCTGATATGGATGTTAGGAACTGAACCTGGGTCTTCTGCAAGAGCAGCGATTGCTCTTCACCACTGAGGCATTTCTCCAGCACCCTCATCTCTCTCTCTCTCTCTCTCTCTCTCTCTCTCTTTCTCTCTCTCTGTCCATAAATATATACATACATAAATATTCATATATAATATATGTATATAAGTACATACATATTTAGTATACATTATATACTATATAATATAGTATATATAGTATAAGATAGCATACATATAATATATATTATATATAATATATATGTAATAATATATATGTAATATATATTACATAATTATGTAATATATATCACATGCTATATAGTTATATACGTATGTATAACATATATCACATATTATATACATCACATACATATATAGTATATGTACTTATGTATGCTATACATAAATACATATAGTATATAGTACATGATATATATACTATACATGTATATATGTATGTATGTATAGTATTCACTATATAGGTATATATATGTAGTATATATACATTTATAACATATATACTAATATAGAATTATATATACTTTTATGTGTATAAGTATATAAGTATATATACTTTTATAATTACATACTTATCTAGTGTATATATACTATATATAAATATATGTAGTATATAGTATATGTATTTATATATAAAAGTATGTAAGTATATGTATATACACATATATATAGTATAAATTATATATGCATATAAAAGTGTGTGTATATATATTGTATATATACATATATATTTTTTTAAGGCAAGAGGTCTCATGTAGCCAGGCTTGCTTCAAACATTCTATGTGGCCAAAGGTAACCTTGAACTGCTGGTCCTCCTGCCTTTACCTCCCCTATGTGCTAGGATTATGGACATGCACCAGCACACTGCTTTATGTTTCTTAGATAATATGTTTACTTACTAATTTTTACTTTGTTAAAATTTCGACTGCCCACTTTTTTTTATCTGCAACATAACATACAACAAGAGTTTGGTCCTAGGAGAACGAGGTTTGTCGTTTTATCATTGTGCAGTATTCTGAAAGGCGAAGGGTGAAAACAGATCTCAGCGCTGATCCTGCTCTCAGCACTCCTTGTGGTCCCATAAGCCTTTTGCGCCTTTCACAGATGCATGATGGGTAACAGCAGCAAATGGCTAATAGATGTCTCAAAACGGGAATGAAAAAGCAAATACAGCCTTCATTTTATTTTAGGTTGATTTTATGTGTACAGGTGTTTTACTAGCCTGTATATTTGTGCACCCCATATGTGCCTGATCAGAAGGCAGCACAGCGTTCCCTTTTGAATGGCTGTGAGCCATCACGAGTGGGTGCTGGGATTGGTCCCCCAGCTCACTCTAAGCTCAAATATACTCTTATATAGTGAAGTCCTCAGTAATACAGAACACACCACAGCATCAGTCAGCCAGCCAATCAGACTAAGCTAGCACCTTGTGTTTTATTTTGCTTAAATCTAATTCAGCAACAGAGCAAATGGGATTGCAGGTAACTGGGTAAACACCACAGGTTCCAGTCAGCGGGGCTGTTGTTTCCAGGCAGGAACATGACCTCCTAATCACATGTTTATCTTGTTTCAAAGGCGAAAGTCTGTAATTTCACGTGAAACCTCATGCCTTTTTAATTGTCAAAAAAAAATTTTTTTTTAAAGTGCTGCATGGGCCAAGCAAAGGACAATGGTGCCAACCGTGGTGGTGCATGCCAGTCATCCCGGTACTCACAAGGGAGGTATCAGGAAGAAGATCAGAATTCAAGGACCTTGTTGGCTACATAGCAAGTTTAAGGCCAACCTGGGTTACTATATATGAGATCCTGTCTCAAAAAAAAAAAAAAAAAACCGGGGTAGGGGGATATGGGGTAGGGGTGGGCTGGGCGGTGTAAGCGAGATGAACCAGCAAGAAAAGGTGCTCACTCAGCAGCCTGACCATCCAAGTGAAATCTCCAGGGTCCATCTGGTGGAGGGAGGGAACATAATCCCACAGCTGACTGCTGATCCCCATAATATGGCATGCCTGAGAACACATACATGTACATACACAGACACACTAAATAAATAAATAGAAATAAAAATATTAAATACACATATACACACACATATATATACACATATGTGTGTATATATGTATATGTACATATACATACATACACATATATGTATGTATGTGTATGTATGTGTATATATATACACACACACACATATATATGTGTGTGTGTGTGTGTGTGTGTGTGTGTATATATATAAATAAATAAATTTGGGGCTAATGAGATGGCCCAGTGGCTGAAAGTTCTTGACTGTTTGACTGTTCTCTTTTCTTGGGAACTACACAGAGGAAAGAGAGCACTGCCCCCCCCCCCATTGCACTCTCAACTTTCAAGTAAATAAATGATATATGTAACCAATCCAAACCATAAACTGCACACACATGTCTATAAAATGAGCCCCATACCATGGTTGATAAGAACTCCAAAGTTAAATACAGATACTCTCGCCATTGGAAACATCTGCTTGTAGGGTCATTTGAAGAAACCATCCCGGCCAGGAAGCTGAAGAACTTCTACCCTGGCGTGGCGGAGCACAAGGATATCTCCAAGCTGGTCCTCCTCCTGTCCTCCTCTGTGAATTCTCTCCGGAAGGCGGCCACTGAGGCCCTGCAGGACTTTCAGAAGTACAAGACTCTCTGGACGGAAGACCGAGATGTGAAAGTCAAGGTGGGTTTCCACGGATGGTGCCTTTTATTTATTTACGCATTTATTATTTGTATCTGGTCTGTTGACCTCTGACCCTTGAGGTGTGTGTGGAGAGATGGGGTGGGTTGGAATGAAGCTTTTGAGGATAACACAAGGACTCCTAGCAGAGGTAAGACCTCACAAATGCCAAGCAGCTAGTTATTCTCACACTGATACCCTGAGGCAATTGATAACAAGGAGCCTCTGGCGGGACTAGGCAACAATGTACCTACTTTCTCATAAAGTCTCAGTGACAGACCAATGTTCATTTCCATGAGTTTATTTACTTTCAGAGCATGGTAACCCTAAAAGCTGTATTGTGAGGGCTATGTCCAGCAGGGATGATACCTTCCCCATAGGCCATGTAGATGGAGCCCCCTTCCTTTGGCTCTTTCTCTCCAGCCTCTCTGTACTCTAGTCCCTCCCAGAGATGCTAAAGGCCACAGACAATCAGGACAGATTTGTATTCAGTTGGCTGGAGAGAGGGGCGGGATACTTGTGGGTGTCCTTCCTGCCCTCTCCTTGTATGAGGGAAGCAGTTGGCAAGCCTAGCCATGATCACCCTTTGCAGACTGGCTCAGCTGAGCCCAGAGGACAGTCATGCACAATGGAGACATAAGGAGGCTTCTGAACCCAGACTGACCAGTCCCAGTGTCCTGTAAAAGTCCATGTGGACTTAAGTCCTAGGTCCTATCAGTGTTCTATTTGAAGCCAATGTCTCATAGCACAGAGAAATGTAAAAGTGTATGAACTGTAGTTAGGATCCTCCCTGAACAAAGGGACTGCATGTTATAACATAGTCAGGATCTGTGTGCATATGCATGGCTTTGGACTACCCTGTAACTTAGACCACCCCATCAGAATATATGCTACCATGTAAGGGAGTGTCTTAGAGTTTCCATTGCTGTAAAGAGACACCATGACCGAGGCAACTCTTATAAGGACAACATTTAATTGGAGCTGACTTACAGGTTCAGAGGTTCAGTCCATTATCATCAAGGCAGGAAAATATGACAGCATCCTGGCAGGCATGGCGCTGAAGGAGCTGAGAGTTCCACATCTTGTTCCGAAGGCAACCAGGAGAAAACTGGCATCCTTAGGCAGCTAGGAAGAAGCTCTCTTCCACAATGGGCGGAATCTGAGCATAGGAGAGCTCCACCCCCACAGGGACACACTTCCTCCAGTGAGGCCACACCTCCTAACAGTACCACTCCCAATGGGCCAAGTGTATTCAAACCACCACAGGGAGCCAAGGGCTAAAATATAAAGAGAAACAAAGGAGGGGCATATAAGGTTCAGAGGTTATTATGCTCAGGACTTGGACTTATGTGAATCCCCTGAGCCAGCACCAGCATAAATAAACACTGCTTTCTAGCAGAGAGCTTTAGGGTCCCATGTCCCTGTATGAGACTCCTGCTACAGAGCAAGTACTGTTCGTAAGTTAAGTGTTACCAGTGAGAACGTTAGACTCCTAAGGAATGAAGGAAGTATTAACTGCTGTGTTACCTGACAGGAGTTTTTGGCCAACAACCCTTCCCTGACTGAGATCCGGTCAGAAATTCTCCACTATGCCACCTTTGAGCAGGAGATCGAGGAACTGAAGCCCATTATCGTTGTAGGAGCTCTGGAACTGCACACGGGTAACTGCAGCCATGTTACTGACGGGTCTCTGGTGCCGGTTCAAGGGGGACAACTGAAGTGGATTGTTGAGGGGAAGGGGTTCTTAGAAGAGTTGTTAATGCCACGGAGAGAGAGACAACAGCATGGTGGGAACTCTGAGGAGGAATCTGGGGGCCATGGCAGACGTGAAGTTCCTTCTCATAACTCTAAGGAGGGGGCAGGTTTCATATTAGGTTTTCTGACTCCTAGAGAGGAACCCCGGGAAAGGATGGGGAAGTGGATACATGGTTATACATACTCCTTTGATGCAATCTGACTTCCCTAGGGAGCAACCTGGGCACGTGGAAATCTGGTAGCTAGGGACTCAGAAACAATGTATCAATGGTGTCTGCCAGAAGGGAAGGGCTGTCTGTGGTAGGGACCATGGATGCGCTACTCTTGAGGCCTGGTCTAGAGTCTAAGAGTTACATAAAGTAGTATCTCTCTGTTTTTTTTTGTTTGTTTGTTTTTGTTTTTGTTTTTTTTTAACAAGGTAGTGATGTTTTTCTTTGGATGGAAGGGACATTGGGATGGGACCGGTGACATAGTATTTGACTCAGCAAGTAGCTTTGGTATAATATTGCAAATACCAAGTCATTCTAGGCCATCCATATTCTTTTCTTTTGTTTTTTTTTCTTTTGTTTTTCTAAGACAGAGTCTCATTTAGTCCAGGCTAGGCCCAAGTGACTCTACAGCTGAAGATGTCCTTGAACTCCCGATCTTCCTGCCTCTGTCTTCTGAATTCGGGGACTAGAGACTCAAGCCATCACACACATTTATGCTATAATAAAGGTCAGAGAGAGGGTTGCTGGTTAAGAGGGTGTACTGCTCTTGCAGAGGACTCAAGTTTGGTTCCCAAGATCCCATGTCAGATGACTCACAACTGCCTATAACTCCGGATCCACGAGTCCAATGCCCCTTTCTGGCCTTTGTGTATATTTCTCTCACGTGTACATGTCCCCATACACTAATACATAATCACAAAATAAATCTTGAAAAGCTACGATGAAACACGTACATCACAAGGCCACTGGGTCTTCAGAGTGAACTAGGGGACCACGGGACCACGGGACCGAGTAGAAGGCTGAGGATGTCCTTTCTCTCTGCTCCTTTCTTCTCCTCTCCTGGTTTTCTGCTTTCCAGTGACTCTCAACTCTCATCCCAACTTTTCAAGAAAGGACTCTTCACATTGGTGCATGTGAGAGTGTATGAGCTCAGATGGTCAGTCAGGGTAGAGTCCTGTTGTATAAATACTCTCAAGTGGACGGGACAGGGATGGAGTAGAAGAACAGGCAAGCCAGGACCGTGGTTTGCTGGGAGAAATAAATTTCATTCCATAGAAAGGGGCTTCCCTAGAGGGAACTACACAGAATGAAGGGGTGGGGGTCCTGATGATAGGGTGTCCCGAGAGGAGCAAGACTTCCATAGCAGGAGTCTTCACTTAGAAACTCTGCCCCAGTTGGTGGTGGGACACATCTTTATCCCTACCACTCTGGAGGCAGAGGCAGGAGGATCTCTGAGTTCCAGGCCAGCCTGGTCCACAAAGCCAGTTTCAGGGCAGCCATGGCTACACAGAGAAACCCTATCTCAAAAAACCAAACATCTCCTGCAGCCAGATTTATACCATGGAAGCGGGGACATTCTTTGCACTCTCCTAACTTTGGGGCATATCTAACGGGTTAGTCATGCTTCAGGTGACCACAGGTCACCTCTGGTCAGTGAATTCTGAATGTGGGCAGATGGCTGAGATGCCGGGATCCGCAGTGCACACAGCATACCATTTCAAGAGTCCTGCTTTCGTTCTCTCGTCCTCTCCAGAGCCAATGAAGTTAGCCTTATCAATCGAGGCCAAGGCGTGGAAGATGCTCCTCTGTCGATACTTGAATGAAGAATATAAGAAGAAAATGTCGGACATGATAACATTTATCAACGAATACTTGAAAAAGTTGTCCAGACCCATCCGAGACTTAGACGATGTCAGATTCGCCATGGAAGCTTTGTCTTGTATCCGTGATAATGAAATTCAGATGGACATGACTTTGGGGCCAATTGAAGTGAGTAATGACTTTGCATTTTGCTTTCCTGAAATGCCTTTTAAAAACAGAAAAGCTAGCTTTAAAAAAGTGATTCTGTAATACATTTCTTCAACTAGTGGAGGGAATAGTTTTTTGGGGTGGGTTGGGTAAGGTTGGGTTTTAAGTAGGTTGGGTAATTTGTATATCCCTGGATGTCTTAGAACTCACTCTATAGACCAGACTGGCCTCGAACTCAGAGATCTGCCTGCCTCTGCTTCCTGAGTGTTGGGATTAAAGGCATGCGCCACCATTGCCCAGCTTTGAATAGTCTTTTTTGATGCTGTTGTCTTTGAGGGCATTCTAAGGACTTCAACACAAACCAGATACAGAGGGATATTAATATACTTTGCTGGGCTAGGCAAGGTCCAGTGTTTGATGCAGATGCCAACATCTTACAGGCGGTATTGATCACACCCTCCCATATTAATCCTACTTTGTTAAGTTCTACAGATATCTTCCTAGACACCAATGGTAGGTCTTACTGATAAGCTTACACATGCTGTGGGCAGGAGAACCTGTGTGGACTCAGGAGTCACCTGGCGGAGCTCAGATGAATAGAGGATGTTAGGGAAAGTACCATATTATTATTATTATTATTACTATTATTATTTATTTATTTATTTTTGGTTACAGTCATGGTAAGTTACCAGAGTGTAAATTCTCAGTGGCTTCTGAGCTCCCACATCTATCATCTTGGTCCTGGAGATCACTGGGGAATA
>JANHMN010000019.1:5013222-5034166 GCA_030674055.1 Rhabdomys pumilio | reverse complement strand
GGGAGCAGGCAGCCGGGAGCTCACACCTTCTAACACAAGCATGAGGCAGAGAGAGCAAACTGGGATGAGGGAGAAGCTTTAAGCGCTCAAATCCCTCCCCAAAGAGATATACTTTCTCCAGAAAGACTACATGTTCTGAGTGTCCTTAAACGGTGTCACCAACTGGGGACCAAGTGTTTTCAAATTCCTTAGCCTACGGGGGTGGGGGGTAGGGGGGCGGAGGGGGGGCATTTCTCACCTAAGCTGCCAGAATACCTGATGCTCGTTACCACTGTATGCTTTCTGAGCCCCCTGGTAGCTAACAATCTTCAGGTCTGGCTACTTTTAAGATCTCAGTATGTGGGCATTTGGGACGGCGAACACTCATCCCTCGCTATTTAATAAATGATTACATATTTCTTCAGCAAACATTCTTTTGATAAAGCCAACTGAGTATTGATAACCCATCATTTCCTTTCACTCCTTCCATAGCTGATCCCTGCTTTAATGTATGAGACATGATCCCATAGGCATTGATCCAGGATCATGGAGGAGAGACGCAGAAAATATCGCTAAGGATGTTTTCTAAGCTGGAGTCTCTCATTGGGATCTACCTACATCTCCAGGGGTGGCAGGGAAGTGCGGGTTTCAGAGCCCGTGGTCCCCAGTCAGCACTCATAGAGGCTCATTCATAGCTTTAATTTTGGAAACCATTCCCCATCTTCCTCGACATGGTAGGTGGTTTTAGGATGTATCTACAGCTGCCTTCCCTGAGGCATTTCTGAACTCTGCTGCCCCTTTGCAGGAAGCCTACGGCATTTTGAACAGATTTGAGGTGGAAGTGACCAAGGAAGAGTCAGAAGCCGTTGACACCCTGAGATATTCATTCAACAAACTGCAGAGCAAAGCTGTAAGCACACTACTTAATCCCATCTTTCTATTAAGTCACGGCTTCCAGGAAAAGGCGTTTTGAACTTTGAAAATCTGCCTTCTATAATAATTCCATTGACATGCAACCTGCATACCGGAAGAGTGGCCATTCTGAACCGGGAAACTCAGCAGTTTTTTTGTTTTTTTTTAAATATATTGGCAGATGGTCTGAAACCCATCATGACCTCCTTCTAGATAGAACATACTCGTTACCCCCTAAAGGCACCCTGTGCCTGTTAGCAGATGTTCCTCATTCTCTGCCTCCTCCCTCCCCCCAGCCCTGAGGCACTTTGCATGTCTGTGGATTTATCTTTTCTGAATTTTTGATGTAGATGGAGTCGTAGGCTACTCGGGACCCACATGAGACATCTCTAACTTAGCGTTCATTTTCAAGCGCCCCAGGCACTTTGTCTTTCTTTCAGCGGCTAACGCTATCAAACATCCGCTCACGTGACCGTTTTTATTGGCCACTTGTAGATCGCCAGTGGTACGTGCTCGGAAATCTTCGGCTTTTTTTTTTTAACTGAACTTTTCCTTATTGTTGACTTTTATTCTGGGTTCCTCCTCTCATCTATGATTTGCAGGTGTTTTCTCTCTCATTGTGGGTATAGTCCTTTTATTTTATCGATGGTCTGATTGACTCGGCGATGCTGGGAACGGTCAGACTCAAGCCCCTTCATCCACGCCCAGCCGCTCATCGGAGTTCTACCACCGAGCTATCATCTCAGCCCCGACCCTCTTACGTTCTCAGCTGCGCCTTCTTTTTTTTTTTTTGGTTTTTCGAGACAGGGTTTCTCTGTGTAGTCCTGGCTGTCCTGGAACTCACTCTGTAGACCAGGCTGGCCGTGAACTCAGAAATCCGCCTGCCTCTGCCTCCCAAGTGCTGGGATTAAAGGCGTGCGTCACCACCGCCCGGCTTCAGCTGTGCCTTCTTAAGCACACCACTGTTTCTATTTTCATGGAAGCCCAGCCAATCCAGCCGTTTCTTTTGATACCCGAATTCTCATATTGTATTCAGGAAATCCTTGACCAGAATTCTGTTATACAGATCACTGCCAGTGTTTTCTTAGACTAGTTTGATAAGTATAGTCTTTACATTTAGGCTTCTAGTGCATCTTGAGTTAATTTTTTATCTGTGGTGCCATGGCCCTCTTGAGTAACAAAGAAGGACTTTAGTGTCTTGTGTGTCCACGTCCCCCGTGCATAATATATCAAGTGAAGAGAGGCCGTTTTATCGCCACTCTTTATGGCGTGACAGACTTGCCGGATGGAGGAGAACGGTTCTTTTCATTTTTAATACATCACTCAGACCCCCGTGCTGAATATTCTCTTTGGTTCCAGGTCTCCGTACAAGATGAACTCGTGCAGGTGCAACCTAAATTTAAAAGCAGCCTGCTGGAGTCGGTGGAGATCTTCCGTGAGGACGTTATAAACTTCACCGAAGCCTATGAGACGGTAATTTAAACGCCGCCACGCCGCGTCTAACAATGCGTGTAGGGAGTGTATGTGAAGTTCAAAGGACCTATTGAAAGAAGAAGGCAGACTGTATGTAAATGATCTGGTTTGAGTGTCTGCAACTCTCCATAGAGGCATCCCTCTGAGACAGAGAAAGAAAGCAGATGCGACCGTTGAAATAAGCGTCGGTCTAGAACGTTATCCTGTCTAGGAGTTAGAATTCCTACAGAATTTTGGACAGAGGGCCTGGGAGACGGCTCAGCAATTCCGAGCACTGGCTGCTTAGTTATGAGGAGCGGAGTTTGGATATAAGCACCAGTGCTGGGCAGCTCACAATGCTTCTGACTCCAGCTACATGGAATCTGATGCCCTCTTCTGGCCTCTGAGGGTACCTGCATGCATGTATCCATATTTGCCCCTCTCCCCCCCAAAAAACACAGGCAGACATGGACAGACAGACAGACACAGGCAGACACACACACCTCAAAAGCAACTTAAATCTTCTTAGAAGAGTAAAAGGGAATTCTAGACAGAACCATTAACTGACACATATATTGATTAAGAGTAAGAATGGAGATATTATTATTTCTTACAGGAAGGACCCATGGTACCAAATATTCCACCCCAAGAGGCTAGCAACAGACTGCAGATATTCCAGGTAAAAACAGTTTCCTCTATCACATTGACAATGCAGTATTTTAAAATAAAATTTTAGGGGAAATTTTTTTTTGTCTTATAGTAGAAAAACTTAATGTTTAAAATACATGCAAATATTAGTTACATTGTAATCTTGTGAATGACTGCAGGTGTGTGCTCATGTGTGGGCATATGTGTGTGCTCATATGAGTGTGCTCATATGTTTGCTCATGTGTGTACATATGTATATGCTTATATGTGCGTGCATATGTGTGTGGATACACCTGTGTGTGTGGACACGTGCACATTCATTTGGAGGGTAGAGGACAACCTTGGTGTCACCTTCTCTCTCTGTCTTTATCTCTTCTCATGTCTCTCTCATGTCCCTCTCTTCTCTCTCTCTCTCTCTCTCTCTCTTTCTCTCTCTTTCATGTCTTTCTCTCTCCCTCCTTTCTCTCTTTTGAGATAGGGTCTCTCAGTGGCCTGGAACTCACCAAATAGACTAGTCTGAGGCCATCAAGCCCCCAGGGTTCTATCTTGTAAACACTATTATTTATCTTTCCATCCCTCCCTGCCTCCTTCTCTCCCACCCTTCCTCTCTCCTTCCTCTTCCCTCTCTCCCTCTCAGCTGTGCACAGAATCTCAATTTTGTTGGAGAATGATGCCTTGAGTGTTGTGAACTGAATACTTTGTTCCATTTCTTAGCATCTCTTCTGGTAGATAAAGTCAAGGAAACTGGTTGGACAGTATGCTGTGATCAGTATAAGAGTTTAAATGTTGTGTCTTGACATTGCTTTCCCACTTACCTTCTCCTCAGTGTTAGTCTGCCTTTTATCCGTATTGCTTTAAAACCCCCTTGGTCCATACTGTATAATATTCCTTGAATCAGACCAATCATTCATTGTCTTTCTCCATTTAGATGACTGTTTTGTAAATTCATGGAGTGGTCCTTAAATTTGGCCCCCATGAGCCCTAAGCAAATCTGTTCCCTGTTTCTGCCCCCACTCCACCTTAAAAACTCTATTTCCTTCAGTGGCTCTAGAATATTTTCATATTTTCTGTCCTCCTTGCATTCTTAGTAATTAAAGGGGGGTGGTGAGAGCTGGACAGCTCAGTGGTTAGGAGAACCTGTTGCTCCTTCAGGGGAACCTGGGTTTAGTTCCTGACACCCACATGGTGACTCAAATTCATCTGTAACTCCAGTTCCAGGAAGTCCAGTGCCCTCTTCTGGTCTCTTTGGGCATTGCACACACACACAGTGCACATACACACATATAGACAAATGCTTAAACACATACAATAAAAATAAATCTGAAAAAAAATCAGATACTCGCTGTGTGGCTTTGTCAATAAAAATTCAATTAGGAAGTGGTTGTTATCTCTAAGCTGCTAAAATGGGGACAACAGCAAGCTAAAGGACATGATTCTGATCTAGTTACGGAGACTTGGAGTTTGGAAGTAGGGGCATGGGTCTCCTAGATGGCAACTACTAGTGTAAGAAGAGAAGGCTCCCTGGAAGAAGAGGCATCTCAGGTGCATTGTGGAGGAATAAACAGAGTTAGGCAGGTGAAGGAGGATTTATAGTTTGTGCGTAGACTCAACAGTGAGAGCTAAGCACGGGCATGTGGGGGATCTCCACTCTCTGGAGAGTATAACCATGGAAAAGGGACTCTCATGGCATGGTTACATTGTAACAGATGAATCACTACTGTTGTATCAGGGCTTTGAACAAGGGTCACATTTTAGCAATTGAGTATATACTACTCACCTTGTAATGAAACATTTTTCAAAAGGAGGTTGCCTAAGAGGACAGCCCAGCAGGAAAGACCTTATAATCTTCTTGCAGAGGACCTGAGTTGGGATCCCAGCATCCACGTGGTGACTCACAACCACCTGTGACTCCGACTCTCGGAGAGCTTATGTTCCCTTCTGGCCTCTACAGTCACCACACACATGTGTATATACACACAGATACACGTGCACGCACAGAGTTAAAAATAAAATTAGTCTTAAGAAAGGAAAAGGTGTGTGTTAGCTTTGGTGTTGCAATTTCTAGACTCCATACCGTACATAAAGAAAACAAGTTGGCTGTCTTAGGCTAACTCGTGTCTCACTTTGGAGTCCGCTGGGAAGGAGAGAGATTGCTAAAGTAGTGGTAAAAACCCCAAAGTACGGGTTTCTAGGATGCCATTTTATTATTTTCAAATGTGCAGACGGGGATTTGAAATATAGCATTTCTGGAGATTTAGTTCGTTAAAGAATTAATTTAATATAGAGTAGATGTATGTAGAGTGCTTGGAAGTTAACTTTCCTAAGCGTTCTGCTTTCTTCTGGTGGCTTGGATAAGAATAAAATTTCCCTACAAATCCTTCCTTTCATGTCTGTTACCCTTTTTCTCAATTACAATAAATCATACTTTAATGGGACGTGAATTAATTCTATGTCAGTAAAACGTTCAAAGAAGTCTTTGTTATAGGCCAATTTCGATGATCTGTGGAGGAAATTTGTCACGTATTCATCCGGGGAACAACTTTTTGGACTACCTGTGACTGATTATGAAGTTTTACACAAAACCAGGTAAGTTCTGAAAACTTGCAAGTTTTCCAGGCAGATCAGTAAATACCGCCCCCACACAGAAACGAACATGGCTTTGCCTGCCCCTAAATATTCCCCCTACGCCTACGGTGTCTGACTTGTTAGGGGCACAATCCCCATGATGCTTCATTTTATCTATCCACGTGAGATCTAGAGTCATGTGGGAGATGGACTCCAGCCCATGCACATGGGCGATTGTCAGGGTAACTGAAGTGGTAAGATCCTCTCGCTGTGGGTGGCGTCATCCCCTGGGATCCTAAACTGTATTAAAAGGAGAAAGCAAACTGAGTGCCAGCATTTGCCACTTTGTGCTTCTTGTCTGGATGACATGTGACCAGCCGCCTCGAAGTTCCCTTTAAAGGATGGTAACCTCAAACTTCTGAGTTTTAAAATAAACCCCTCCTTCCTGGAGCCAACTGTGTGACTAGCTGCCTCAATATCCTCTGTAAAGGACCATAGCCTCAAATTGGAGCTAAAAACCCTTATTCCTGGTATTTTATCACAGCATCAGAAAAGTAACTAATACACATGCATACACACACACACACACACACACAAAAGAAGGTTGCTGGAGAAAGTCCCCATTGCAGTAATTCTGGACTCACATAAAGTTAACTTATGACTTCTCCTTTTCATTAATTTTGGACGATATCAGTGAATCTGACGTATTGACATTTTGACCCCTATACTTTTAACTTTTCTTCTGACTATGTTTATGTCAAGGGGGCTCTGCCTCATAGGGTAGGCGTAGATTGTATTGAAATTGATGGTTGAATGACTTGCTTGATTTTAAGCAACATATCTGGGATTTAAATAGGGCACAACCAATAGGATCTTAACTATATCTTTTCTCAAAAGCAGCAATGAGGCAGGGGCATGGCTTAGTGGCAGGGTGCTTGCCTACCATGTGTGAGGCCCTGGGTTTGATCCCCAACACATGGGGAGGGGCACAACAATAGTGCTTTTAGAGTCTTGGCTGTTGACTTTCATTGGCAAGATGAATGATTCAGCCAGCCGTTTGGGGTAGATGGTTTTGCTCTCTTTTCTAAAACACTAATCTCCAAATGTAGTCCCTTCACCAGTTATATTAGACTTTTAGGTATCTGATTCTCATCTATGGCTTATTAAATTAGGCTGTCTGAGGCAGGGTTTGAGAACATCTTCCCTAATACACGACCACTGAGGAATTCTTACACACTTGGCATGAAATTTAACGTGTTAATCTCTAGTATAGCAAGGTGTGTAGCCACCTGGCTCATGGACCATTTATTTAGTGATATTTTATTTAACAATAATATTTATTTTTAATCATGTGTGTGTGTGCCACAGCCTGTGTGTGGAGATCAGATATCTCTTCTATAATAACTTATGTGAGTTGATTATCTCTTTCCAGTGTGTGGAACCCAAGGTTTAAACTCAGGTCATCTAGCTTGGCTACAAGCACTGCTGTCTGCTAAGCCATCTTTCCGGCCTCTGAAATCCACCATTCATCACAAAGTATTAAATGTAATGAACTTGAACTCTGGTTCAGTTGTCAGTTAGTTTCTATGTTGTTCTAGGAAGACACTGAGTAATTCTGAATTCCCCGCTGTTCTAGATACAGGTTAAAAAAAAAAAGGGAAAGATGCAGAAACAGTGTCTTCAGAGCTGTTTTTATATTTTGTTGAAACACAGCGTGTCACCCAAAGAACAATAAAGTAGTGATTTTCCACTATGATGTCACCCTGTAGAAAATGTCACAATTCTTCTGTCCCCCTCTTATTTTACACACCTTTAACATGACTTGGAATAACCTCTGAGGGAAAAATAAAATTATTCTTAGGGTCATGGAAAAGGAAAATGATTTTAAAAATTGGAATGTGGGATAACTGGAGCTGGATGTGATGCTTCACACTTTTAATCCCAGCAGTCTGGAGGCAGGGGCAGGGGATTGATGTGAGTTCAAGGCCAGCCTGGTTTACATAGTTCCAGGCCAGCCAGGGCTGCACAGTGAGACCCCTGTCTCCAAGAAACAAACAAAAACAAACAAACAAACAAACAGGATAGCTAACAACATAGTATATGTCTTAGATATAGAAAAGAGTCCAGATTTGTCCCTTGTAGAATAATCAAGCGGCTGGTCCATGCCAGGTGATTCTATGATTTAGAATGTTGTAGGCCTCAACCTTCCTGATGGAGCTTAACAAAGACTTTGTATCGGAAACCACTACTGCTGTGTGCATCTCATGGCCGAGAGACGTTACTCACGTCATTATTTCGTTCCTCAGAAAAGAGCTCAACTTGCTCCAGAAGCTGTATGGCTTGTACGACACCGTCATGGGCAGCATCAGTGGATATTATGAGATCCTTTGGGGAGATGTGGATATTGAGAAGATCAATGCTGAGCTGCAGGAATTCCAGAACAGGTGAGCCTCCGCTATGTTAGTATTTGTCCCGCAAGGCTCCCGTAAGACCATTCACAAGCTAGGGCTAGAGAGAAGGCTGGGTGGTTAAGAGTGCTTCTTGCTCTCTCCGAGGACCCCCCCAGTTCAGTTCCGGGCAACCACATCAGGTACCTAAGAACCACTTGTAACTCCAACTCCAGAGCACCCTCTTCTGGCCTCTCTGGGTACTGCATGCACATGGTGCGCCTACTCAGCATACCCACACATACCCCTCCCCCACAATTAAAAATAAATCTTTAAAAAAAAGGGGGGGCATATCAGGGGCTGGGGAGATGGCTCAGCGATTCAAAGCACTGGCGCACTGGCTATTCTTCCAAAGGACCTGGATTCTGTTCCTCTGTTCCTAGCATTTGTATGGTAGCTCACAACTATCAGTTTCATGGGATCCAGTACCCTCTTCTGGTCCTTTTGGGCACCAGGCACATAAATAGTACATCACATACACTCAAGCAAAAACAGTCATATACATTATCGCTGTCTGTTTATAATGCTTTCTTCAAAGGGCGGGGGTGGGGGAACTTTCTTATAAACGAAAACAAATAACAACCTCACAGGTGAGAATCTTTTTTTTTTTTTTCTTCCTGAAAGATGTCGAAAACTCCCCAAAGGACTCAAAGACTGGCAGGCGTTTTTGGACCTCAAAAAAAGAATCGACGACTTCAGTGAGTCGTGTCCGCTACTGGAGATGATGACTAACAAGGCGATGAAGCAGAGGCATTGGGACCGCATCTCGGAGCTCACCGGCACCCCGTTTGACGTGGAATCGGATACGTTCTGTCTGAGAAATATCATGGAAGCACCACTCCTTAAGAACAAGGATGATATTGAAGTGAGTGTAGGAGGAAGGGAATAGAAAGCCACTAAGGAGCGTTGCCTCTTTCTTTCGTGAAAACATCACATGTGAATGGCTGTGTGGGGATATGTGCATGAGAGTGCAGTGCCTTCAGAGGCCAGAAGGGGGCGCCAGATCCCCTGCAGTTACAGTTGGTTCTGAGCTGCATAGTATGGGTGATGGGAACCACTGAGCCATCTCTCCAGCTCTGACATTTATTTTCTTTTTAGATTTTACCCGACATGTAGTTGCACATATCTGTGGAACTGATAGTGAGGATTCAATACATGCATAGAATATGTCATGGTCAGATCCGGGCAATTCATGTTTCCATGTATCTCTTTTTCATTTCCTTGTGTGTGTGGTCTTGGAGCCCCCGCTGCCTTTTCTGGTTCTTCATTAAGTGCACAATCAACGTCACTGTGAAGAATGGTCACCTTGCTCTGCGATGTGATCCTAGGCCTTCTTTCTCCTGTCCCTCTGGATTCTGGTGTCTGTTCCTCCCCTTCCTTCCTGCGAGGTTCACTCTTCCTCCTTCTATGTTAGCAATTACTTTGTTTTAGTTTCAACCCAAGAGAGAGCCTATGCTATATTTCTCTTCCTGGATACCTTACACAGATTTTTAAATTGTTTGTTTATTTATTTTTGTTTTTCGAGACAGGGTTTCTCTGTATAGCCTTGGCTGTCCTGGAACTCACTCTGTAGACCAGGCTGGCCTCAAACTCAGAAATCCGCCTGCCTCTGCCTCCCAAGTGCTGGGATTAAAGGCGTGCGCCACCACCGCCCGGCTAAATTGTTTTAAGATTTTATTTTTATGTGCGTGCGTGCGTGCGTGTGTGCGTGCGTGTGTGCGTCTGTGTTTTGGATATAGGGTCTCACTATGTAGCTCTGGCTGGCCTGGAACTCACTATGTAGGCCAGGTTGGTCTCAAACTCCCAGCAGTCTGTCTTCTTCTGCCTCCTGGTGTGCCACCATGTCCAGCCTTGATTTTTTTTTTCTCGATTCTTAAGAGTTGTTTTGCCCTTTATATTTCTTGAAAAAGGAGAGTTTGAACTTTACTCCTTCAAAATAGCTTGCATGAGTATCCTGTCTCTTCTGTTTGTTGAAGAATAGTTGATAGCAAAATAAGAAAATGTGCCACGTGCATGTTAGAGGTGCAGAGCTGGTCAGAGTGGAGTTGTTGGGTGCCTGCTTGGGCCAGTAAGAAGGAGATAGTTGGGGAGAATTTGGATAAAACATTAATCATGCAGATTTACTGTGTGCAGGGTTTCTGAGGTACTCCGATGAAATGGAGGGTGGATAGAGGTTTATTAGGTATATACTGATGTCAACGTTACAGTGATCACCTGAAACACATTCACGTAAGAGCCTGCCAGTCTACCCTCCTGTCTTTCAGCTGCACTTATATTTAAAAAAAAAAAATTTATGGTATTTATGTATTTTGATTTTGGTGAGTTGGATGTTTTGTCCCATTTTTTTAATTCAGTGCTTCTTACAAAGGCTATTTTGAGTTAAAAAAAATGTGAAATAGCAATGCAGTTTTCCTTTCCCATATTTTAAATAATTATTTATTGTGCATGTGTGCGCGTGCGGAAACCGTAGGACAACTTCCAGGAATTGGTTCTCTCCTACCAGACGGGCTCCAGGGGACTGGGCTCGCATCATCAGGCTGGGTGGCAAGCACCGTTATCTGCTGAGCCATCCCACATGTCTGCCTTGTCTAGGTTGTTAATTGGTTCTGGTGTGAACCTAGAGAGTGGGCCCAGCAAGGCGACTTCCGGTCCTTTCTGGCCACATCCGGTTCCTTCTGCGCTCCAGGTGCTATGGTTTTATGGTGCGCAGAATGCATGGTTGAGACTCTCCGTGACCCGTTCTCTTATCTTCCTCGAAAGGACATCTGCATATCCGCTATTAAGGAGAAGGACATCGAAGCCAAGCTGACTCAGGTGATTGAGAACTGGACCAACCAAAACCTGAGTTTTGCAGCATTTAAGGGCAAAGGAGAGCTCCTGCTCAAAGGGACGGAGTCTGGAGAGATTATCACCTTAATGGAAGATAGCTTGATGGTTTTAGGCTCTTTGCTGAGCAACAGGTAATTTTTTAATTCATGGCCAAGATTTAAATTTGGTCTTTAGCATCACAGATGACTAGGTACAGCCTAGTTTTGTAGCTGGGACATTTAATCAGATTCTGTTCAAGCTTTTGTGCATACCTAGTGTCTACTTTTCCTAAGAATCACGACTGCTCCCTCAGAGGTATTTTCCCAGGATGGAGGCTCTCGTACATGTTAGCCCCAGGATGGGCCGTTCAAACAGCGCTATGTTCCCTACAAAGAGAGGGGCCAGCCAGTGAGAGCATTTGTAACCCCAACCCTCACAGCTGATCTCAGGTTTTTTTTTTTTAATTACATGTATATGTCTATCAGTCTGTGTGTATGCCACTTGTATATAGGTGCCCATAGTAGACTCCTAAAGGGACATTGAATCCCCTGGAACTGGAGTTACAGGTGATTATGAACCATCTGATACAATGCTGAGAACTGAACTCAGCCAGCGCTTTTAACTGCCGAGCTGTCTCTCCAGCTCCAGCAGCCTTTGACTGTTCTTGCCCTCATATGCCTGAGAAACAGATCACAACACCGTCATCGACAGAGGCGGATGTCCGGGAAACATGAGCATTCTAACTCTCTAAGGTGCGAATCCCTCACTAATGACTGGCATCCAGCATGACCTCTGGCCCCAGCCTATAAAGATTTGAATCTGAGTACCCCTGGCAAAGGTGACTGTAGCGTAGTCATTGCTTCCTGGACTTCGTGACAGGGCAGTTCCCACCAGTCATTGTAGATTTTCCACTGAGACCATCCAGTGAGAGCATGAAAACCTCTTGAAATCAGGCTTCAGGCTGACCTGAAGAGAGACGGTAGCCAAGAGGTCCGGGTCTTTGGTTTGTAGCTTCCATCCTAGCTAATCGCAGTGGAATTTATTGTTGTTGTTTTAATATATGTGTGCCTGTGTGTATCTGTGTATATGGTGTATGTGTGCAGGCATTCTGGAGAAGCCAGAGGAGGGCATTGGACTTGAGTCCTTGAATCTTATACTTACATGGACATAACCTGGTAGAATATACATACAAAACCCAGCCTTCTCACGGTTCTCTGGAAGGAAGAGAGTTCATTTGGAAGTCACTTCCCAGCATGCATAGGGCCCTGCTGGGGAGAGTACATGGTTATTTGAGAAGTTTCTCATTCTGGGAGACTCCTCCCCTCCTCCCGAAGATCTGTGAAGCCACAAATGTGTCAGCAAATGGCACCCCAGCGCCGGCCACCGTCAGAAATGTGTTTTCTATTCTTGGCTTTTAGATATAATACCCCGTTTAAAAAGAATATCCAGAATTGGGTCTATAAATTGTCTACTTCCTCGGATATCATTGAAGAGTGGCTGGTGGTCCAGAACCTATGGGTCTATCTCGAAGCTGTCTTTGTGGGTGGCGACATTGCCAAGCAGCTGCCGCAGGTAAGAAGAGTGTTTGCAGTTATTATAAACGTACCTGATGACCTGGTGGTGCAGGCCTGTGATCTCAGCTACTCATGAGTCTGAGGCAGGGGAGTTTTAAGTTTAAGGCCTTGCTGGGCTACTTTGTGGGCTACCCCTCCTCTCAGAATGAAACTGAAAAAGAGGGTTAAAGGGAAGGTTTAGCGGTCCAGGGCTTGCCTAGCGTTGATGAAATCCTGGACCTGGGTTCAATTTCTATGAGTATTAAAGAAATATTTGGGGCCATCTATGTCTTTGTGAAACCCTTTTTTTCCCCTTTTTTTCTTTTTTAAGATTTATTTTTATTTATGTATTATATATGCAGCATTCTGCCTGTATGTATGCCTGCAGGCCAGAAGAGGGCATCAGATCCCATTACAGATGGCTGTGAGCCACCATGTGGTTGCTGGGAATTGAACTCAGGACCTCAGGAAGAGCAGTCAGTGCTCTTAACCGCTGAGCCATCTCTCCAGCCCCATGAAAATCTTCTCGAAGATATATGGTTATGCCTTTTATTTTTAACATTTTATTTGATGTATGTACATGCACAGATGCCATGCTATACATCTGGAGATAACCCTTGCCAGTCAGTTCTCTCGTCTCCCAATGTGGGCCCTGGAGATTTGAACTCACGTCATCCTGCTTGGTATCAGGCGTCTTTACCTGCCAAGCTATCTTTCTGGTTCATGTCATCAAGTCTTGATATATCATATCAGGAGTTGGCAAACTATGGCCCACACACTTGTTTTTTTTTTTTTTTTTTTTTTAAAGTTTTAGTTTTGAGAGCTGACTCAGCTACTCTTGTAGAAGGACCCGAGTTTGATTCCTAGCACCCACATAAAGTGGCTCACAACTGCCTGCTTTTCCAGCTCCGGGGTATCCTACATCCTCTTGTAGCCTCTGTAAGCAATCACAGGCAATCTTCCCACCATCTACACATAATTAAATTTAAAAATAATTTAAAATAAAGTTTTACTGAAACACAGAAACACAGGGTTACTAATCTCTGATTTATACTAGGAGAAAGAAGAAAGTCCTTAGTTTCACTTGGAGATTGCATAGGTTAACATCCATTTGAATGGAGCGCCACTAAATTGTCGAATGTCTTTCATCTCTTGAACCAGTCCTCTGAAAATAGTGCTAAACTTAACCTGTGTTTAGTTAAGCACAGTTGGACTATTAGTAAACCCACTACTAGCAGGTCAGAAATATACACTGTGTGGTGGGAAACCGTTTTAGAATTATGTATCGCAACATTTGAAACAATAGAACTATGTATTGAAACAGTAGCTCTATTTGGAGCCTTTTAAACAGGCTGAGGATGTGACTCCTTAGTCAAGTGTCTGCCTAACACTCATGAAGCTCTGGGTTCGAATCCCAGATGAAGGCAGGAGTGTGAGAAATCCAAGGTGATCCTTGGGTACTCGGTGAGTTCAAATCCAGCTTTGGGCTTCATGGGACTGTATCTCAAAAACAGAAAGACAAATAGTTTCACTCTTATGGTAGGCAACTTCCCTATTAAGCAGTTAAGCCCACACATCCTAAATTTGTCAGTTTGTAGGCAGGATCTATGCAGATTGTAAATCAAAGCTTAAAAAGCACGAAACATGGCTCATTTCTCTTTGCAACGCAATTTCTTCCAGAATCTAATACTAAAGTCTATTTCTAATTAGAAAACGGCACTTTAAGAAGAGACAAAAATTATGCCAATTTCCAGCGGCTTTTTTTTTTTTTGCAACCAAATGAAAAAGTTAATATCACCCACAGCACACAGAGTTTTTATTTGCAAGTATGTAAATGAGGCTTTGTTTTGCAGTTTCGGTGTTTCCTCCCCTCCCTCTTCCCCTTTTCCCTGAGGTAACGCAGAGCTACCATGATTCCAAGGACTCAGAGATCAAATTATCTCCGCGCCTCTTCAGCTCGCTCATCAACCCAAAACACCTGGGGTGCCGAAAGACTAGATTTGAACTTTAAGTCGATAGCTCTGCAAATTAATCATGTGGCACTTCAAAAACTATATTAAATGCAAGGAAACAAATAAGCGATGAGCCCCATTGCGACCAAGCAGCATTTTAATAAGCGGCTTTATAGGTTTGGGGTCTCGTTCTTCAGAATTAATTCAGATGAAGAATTTTTTTTTTTTTTAAGTCTAAGTGAGATGAACACAGGCTGGGCTTGAAGAACTGAAAGGGATTTTCAACATGAAGGGCTTGCTCTTTTCAATAATCTAGACGCTAATCTCCACCCAACCACGGATTTGCTTTTAGGAAGCCAAGCGTTTCCAAAATATTGACAAGTCGTGGATAAAGATAATGCAGCGAGCTCACGAGAACCCCAACGTGATCAGCTGCTGTGTCGGGGATGAAACCATGGGGCAGCTCCTGCCTCATTTACACGAGCAGTTGGAAGTCTGTCAGAAGTCCCTCACAGGGTAAGAGTCCACCCTGCCCTACGCCACGCTTCATCACGAACCACTTAGTGACTTCCCTGTGCGTTTCGGGTGTTTCTGTGGAAGCCTCCACGGGAAATAAGCAATCCAAAATCCCCATAAATTCAATTTTCCAGTAAGAATGGACGTGGAATGGGTAGGCTGAGGCACTGCATTAGCTTCCAAGGGCTGTTGTGCCAGTCACCACAAACTGATGGCTTGAAGTACACTCGCTCGTTCTCTCTCTCTCTCTCTCTCTCTCTCTCCCTCCCTCCCTTCCCCCCTCTCTCTCTATATATACATATATATACATACATATATATACATACATATATATATACACATATATATATACATATATATACATACATATATATACATATATATACATACACACACACACACACACACACACACACACACACACACACACATATATATCCCAGTTCTGGCAGCAGGACGTATGAAATCAAGGTGTGTTGGTATTCTCTAGATCTGGGTCTGGAACTTGTGACAGAGCCGTATTGGCTCTGGGGCTTCTGGGGCTTGTGCCATAACCCCAAGGAGTGTATCTTTATATGACCTTCATTGCTTCTGTTTCCCCTGTGAGGGCTCTTGTGGTTGGATATACAGCTCACCTTGATATAGGGTGCTGTTTCCTCGGGATCTTGGGACACATACATTGTTCAACAAACACAAAAGTTGTCTTATGAATTTAAAGGAAGATCTTTGGATTCATTATGTCCTCAGAGGCCCTCTTTCCTGATAAAGTCACATTTACAGATGCCAGGGTATGTGAACGTATCTTTTAGGGGATTATGTGGAGCCTAGTTTAGGCATGGAGCAGGGGGTGCAGTTAGAGGAGAGGTGGCCAGGCAAACGCACAAGAACATTTCTTGAAGCCATTAAAAGTTACAGTGGAATTCATTCTTAATTTCTATTTAAAATATGGTGGTGATATGTCCCAGCTCATCCAGGCCTATCCCCGTCTCATCCAACATCATGGCTAGGTGTCCTCTTTACCATTCTCAAAATAATTTCACCCCAGATTTAAGCCACAAAAGCTCAGTACTCTGGCGGAGGTTCATAGGAGGGCTCCCGATGAAGAAAGATGGTGACAGATGAAAGAGAGGAGCCCCTGTTCGCCCCTTTATCCTTGTCAAGCCCTCTTGTCTCCGAGAAATGCCTTTCTCTGGGACTTTGGTTCTCAGCAGATATCCCAGAGGTCAGGGAGAAATGTCTGTTGGTGTTTGCTATTGTCTTATTGGCCAACACAGAGAAACACACAAACAAACAAAAACCCCAAAGGAATCACCTGGTAAGACGCTCTTGACTCGTTTGAAGGTATCTGGAAAAGAAGCGATTGCTGTTTCCAAGATTCTTCTTTGTCTCCGATCCGGTTCTGCTGGAAATCCTCGGACAGGCCAGCGACTCCCACACCATTCAGGTACATCCAAGGGTTAAGTCTCTCCGTCAGTGGGATATACAATCAAGAACGAAAAACAACATTAACATCCTTATATAGTACAAGGCAGGATGGATGAGACTCCAAAGTCATGACGGTACAGCTGAGAAGGTGACTGACTTCGTTGCCATACAGACAAGAGGACCCAAGTTCAATCCACCAACCTACATTAAAAAAAAAAAAAAAAAAGTCCAGGGCACAGTGGTACATGCTTCTAATACCAGCACGAGGAGGGAGAGACAGGTAGACCTCTAGGGTTTTCTGGTTAGTTAGCTTAGTTGATTCAATGAATTCCAGCCCCTGCCTCATTTTCACTGAACGAGTTAGATGGTGTTTGAGGAGTGATATGGAATGTCCTGTGCACCCCCTACAACACACATGCACATACATGAATGAATGCATGCCTACATACGCACCTATGATGATAAAATGTCCTATTCTGTATGTTGATAGAGCCCACTGACCTCACACGGTCAGGGACAGTGGCATGCAGCAGTCCCATTCACTAACCCTGTGGCCTTGCCTAGCTCTTGGTTTTCTGGTGAATCTTGGTTTTTCAAGCTGTGAAAGGAGACTCACACAGTTGAGAGAGAAAACGAGAGGGACCTGGGTCCAGCAGAGAAACTGGTGGGGATGATATGGTTCCGTCTCCGCCTGGAGAGCAGAAAGGGATGGCCACTGAGCTGGTACAAGAAGTGACATTTGCAGGGCTGGAGGACAATATCCTATAGGGTTTTTTAAAACTGGGGCACAGCTGGGTGGTCACAGTATACAGCTGTAATGCCCTCAGGAGGCTGAGGCGAGAGTGACAGAGTCCGAGGTCAGCCTGGTCCAGAGTAAGTTCGAAGCTAACTTGAACTGTACAGTGGGCCTCTATGTTAAACAAGGGTTGTAGTAGTTTCAGTTGCTGTTTTTCCCCCCATTTTCTTATTATTTTTGAGTTAGGAAAGTAAATTGTTCTCTTGTCTCTCAGGAAGACAAAAATATTGAGGTTTTATGCTTTAAAAATTTGAATTATGTGCACACAAGTGCAGTATCCATGGAGGCCAGAAGGGGGCACCAGAGTCCCCGGAAGTTGGAGTTCCAACATGGATGCTGGGAACTGACATTGGGTCCTGTGGAAGGACAAGAGATGCTGAACCATCTTTCCAGCTCCTACTAAGGCTTTCAGTGGCACCTCCGCTTACGCTTGGCCCCATGTATGATGTGTTGGCTCTGCCTTGTGTCCCTTACAGCCACATCTCCCTGCAGTGTCTGACAACATCAATGAGGTGACCTTCCACGCTAAAGACTACGATCGGATGATGGCCGTTATATCAAGAGAAGGAGAAAAAATCATGGTAATTTGAAAACTTTGTTATTAGGACATCCCCGGAGACCGAGGCTGAGGAGAAAGCCATTCTCTTTTGAAAGAGGAAGGTGGGGGGAGTAGGGTGGTAACCTTCGAATTCTGCAGCTCTGGCCTTGCTATGAATGACTGTAGATAAACCACTTCGAGTCTCTGAGACTCATTTTATCACCAGTTACACTGGTGTGTAGACGACACCATCTCTATAGCCCCTTCCGTTCATGATTTTAGCTTAGTTCGCCCACGCTTTTCAATATTTTGCATAGGGAGATTTAGCATAGGGAGAGATGGCTCAGTGGTTAAGAGTGTTAGCTGCTCTTCCAGAAGATCTGACGTTGGTTCCCAGCACCCACAGCAGGTGGCTCACAGCCACCTATAACTCCAGTTCCAGGAGACCTGACATCCTTTTCTGGTCTCCTTGGGCTCCCACATGCATGGAGTGCACACGTGAACACACACGTGCACATACACATGTATGCACACACGCACACATGTACATGCACACACATGCATGTATGTACACACACATGCCATGCACATATACACAGGCATATATACTCGTGCATGCACACACATGCACACATACACGCACACATACATGCACATGCGTGCACACACATACAAGTACATGTACACACATGCATGTATGTACACACATATGCACATATACATGCACATGCGTGCACATATGTACACACACACATGCCATGCACATATACACAGGCACATACACTTGCTCATGCACACACACACATGCACACACACACACACACATGTACAGAGAGGGGGGAAGAGAGGAGAGAAATAAAAATATACAAATAAAGCTGAGGCCGCTACATGGTACACTTATTCAAGCACACCTATGCATACATTCATACACATGCATACAGTGCTCACATACACAAAATAAATCAGTAGATATTTGACACCAACTATAGACGAGCTTATTTTGTGTCACAGTACTAGGATTTATCAAGTGTGACAATTTGTAAATCTACCCTATTAATAATTGGTTACATGTTTGTATTATTTTTTGTTTTGTTTTTTAAAGCTGGATACTCCTGTTATGGCCAAAGGCCCTGTAGAGATTTGGCTTCTGGACTTGTTAAAAATACAGATGTCGTCACTACATAATATAATCCGCTCTGCCTTCTATCAGATCAGCGATTCGGGCTTCCTCCTCTTACCGTTCCTGAACCACTTCCCCGCACAGGTGAGGCTCACTGTTCATGAAAATGCAGATGTGGAAACAGAGAAGGGGCGGCGCCCAGCCTGGTGATGCTGAGGTCGCTGTCAGGCTGTCAGCGTCTGCTTGTCAGCAGACTCCGTTCGAAGCCACGCCGGCCCATTTCCTCTTCCTCCATCCCTAAGGACATATGCCAAGAATAATCTATAGGAAATTCCATCTTATAGATCTTATAGATCATCTTATAGATAGGGGAAATAACCGTACACTTTCCTGATGTCAGTCCCATCTTGTCAGGGTGGGAGTGGGTGTTCTTGCCAACGGTTCTCCTGTCTTGTGTCTCTTACCAGCTCCCTGTGATATGCCAGATATCATTAAGCCCTCGTATGGTAAATAAAGAACTGGGAGTTTCATTAAAGTTTCACCCATGATAGACGAAAAGTAGTTTTTAGTCTCTTCATAAGTAGCACAAAATAGAAGAGATACCCAAGGGGCGGGACCAGATTTTGTCCTGTCTACATTTCCTGTTCCTGCCTGAATTAATGAGCACACTTCGGAGACAGCCGAGAAATGATTGGGCATTAATTATTTGAACGGTATCAGCCCAGACAAGGATCAGCCTCCACCGTAGAGATGGTTTCAATGCCGTGGTTTTAATGTTTTATAGTTACCTTGAAAATTTTAATTTTTAATGTTCTTGTTAAAGAACTTTTTTAAAAAATATTTCCCTTGGTAAGCTAAAGAAACGGGCCTCTTAACAGTAGGATGACGTATTTTGTCTATCCCTGGAAAGCACACACCACAGTGTGTTCTCAAGTGTCATTCTGACCGGGGAATTGGTGTTAGGAGGAAAACTAGGAGGAGGTTCAGAGCGGTAGAGGAATTGGGCAGGACGTCATGGGAAAGCCGAGCGTCTTCCCAGATTTCTCTTAGTGTGTGTATGTGTTATTTCTTTAAAGCATTTTTTTTTTTCAAATAACTGAAATCTGCCTGCTATCAGGTTAATTTTCAAAAAAAAAAAAAAATGCCAAACACCTTATCTCCAGTCTCTTTCAGAACATATTTTTAAAGACTATGAATGTGATGAACCATAGGGGAAATTTGAAAACCACAAAAGTAGGAATAAAAATTACTTATATTTATACCACTTGGAAATGGTGACTATGTTTGACTGTATTCTTTCTGAGAGAGAGAGAGAGAAAGAGAGAGAGAGAGAGGCAGACAGACAGACAGACACATATGACACACACACAGATAGAATTTTTATTTAAAGCTTAAAAAAGTCAATTCTGCCTGCTTTATGTGAACAAATGACAATCAAGATTAAATGTGAACGTGTCATACATGTATGTGTGCTGTTGGTATGTTGTAAACATGCCACACATGTGTGTGTGCTGTTGGTAGGTTGTAAACATGTCATACATGTGTGTCTGCTGTTGGTAGGTTGTAAACATGCCATACATGTATGTGTGTTGTTTGTAGATTGTATGTGCATGCTACACATGTATGTGTGCTGTTGGTAGGTTGTAAACATGTCATACATGTGTGTGTGCTGTTTGCAGGTTGGGCTTCTGGGGATTCAAATGCTGTGGACACATGATTCGGAAGAGGCTTTAAATAACGCAAAAGACGACAGGAAAATCATGCAAATAACGAACCAGAAGTTTCTGGACATTCTAAACACCCTCATTAGCCAGACGACGCACGACCTGACCAAGTTTGATAGAGTGAAGTTTGAAACTTTGATCACAATCCACGTGCACCAGAGAGACATCTTCGATGACCTGGTAACGTGCCCTCCCCTCCCCCAACCCAGTGCCTCGTCAAAGTAGTCTAGTCTAGTACCGAATAACGAGTAGCCGCATGCTGAATGTAACTGAGTTCAGAATGATGGACTTACGTGAGCTCACCTCATGCATGGGTCTTTTTACACTGTCCATACCTGAGTAGGTGTAGTCGGCACTTCTGACAAGATGGTGTATTTTAAATCATTAGTCTTTAAAAGAAGTTTGGTTCATTTTCTTTCTTTTTCTTCTCCTCCTCTTCTTCCTCCTCCTTCTCCTCCTCCCCCTTCCCCATCCCCTTCTTCCTCCTCTCCTTCCTCTTCTTCCTCCCC
>JANHMN010000019.1:4985313-5005501 GCA_030674055.1 Rhabdomys pumilio | reverse complement strand
TGTCATCACAAAGATGTCTTCATGGAAGGCAGTCCTTACAGAGGGGGTGTGATGTCATTGTGATGACATCCTCACGGAAGGCGGGCCTTACAGAGGGGGTGTGGTGTCATCACAAAGACGTCTTCATGGAAGGCGCTCCTTACAGAGAGGGGCGTGTTTTCCTCAACTCCCAGGACACCTGCCCAAAATGACAGCCTCACAGAAGGCGGTCCTTACAAAGGGGATGTGATGTGTTGTCATCACAATGATGTCCTCACGGAAGGCGGTCCTTAAAGATGGTGTGATGTCATCACCTGTCAGAAAACCTGCCCACAACGATGTATTTGCACTTTCCCTCTGACACCGTCCCGTTTTCACTGTGATTGGTGGTGATGAACAAGTAATTAAACACCTCCCATAACGAGGATGAAATAGGCCTTCATAAACAGCCCGGCATGAAACTTCACATAAATCGTGTTTAGGTGTAATTGTTGGGGAGCACTTTGGAGAAACAGTCGCTGTGGTGAAGGCACCTCACAGAATGAAACTTTGCAAATTAGCTATTTCTCTTGCCAGGCCTTGCACAGTCCGGTTCCTGGGGTTGCTTTGATGAGTTTAACAGAATTGAATTGCCTGTTTTATCTGTGGCGGCGCAACAAATTTACATAGTTTTGACAGCGAGGAAGGAGAGGAAAAAACAGTTCATCTTCTCGGATGGCGATTGCGTGGATTTAAATCCAGAATTTGGAATCTTCCTAACCATGGTGAGAACATGGGTTTTAAGTGCAAGTTGGAGAGTTTAATTATTGTAGCTATAAACAGATGAGTCTTTGCAGGATAGATGAGCAAAGGATGTGTGTCTATGTGTGGGTGTGTGCATGTGAGTGTAGGTGCCTATAGTGGCCAGAAGGGGGCGTTGAGTTCCTCTGGAGTTGTGGTTTATAGATTGTCATGAGCTGCTTGCTGTGGGGGCTGTAAATTGAGTTCCCCGCCCTCCATAAGAGCAGCACTTACAAATATGAGCTGCTTAAAACCACAAAGGTATTTTTTTCTTTCTCATGCCTCATACTCGCTTTGGGTTGACGAGGATGGGAGCTGAGAGGCCAGGCTCTATCCTTACTCTGGTATTGGGTCAGTCAGGTGGCCATTGTCTCAGTCATTGTTGGATGCTATAGCAAAGAAAAAAAATCATGCCCTGGCTTGGAGTTTCTATCCAAAAGGGACACACCCAGGTCTCATGGGACAAACTATACCTACCCACAACAGGGCCTGGAGGGCAAGCGGGATTATAGAAGCAGAGGGAGACCACCAATGCCCTCCCTCTGTCTCATCCTAGAGCTGCAGTATCATCTGAGTAATGTCTCCTGGCTGAGGTACTGCAAGCTCAAATCACCAGCCAGAAACTAGCTGTCAGGTTGTGTGTATGCATGTATGTGGGCACGCGTGTGTGTGTGCATGTGTCTGCATGTATGTCTCTGTGTGTGTGTGTCCATGTGCATGTGTCTATATATGCACATATCTGTGTGTGTATGTGCGTGTGTGTTTGTATGTGAGTGTGTGCATGTGTGTCTGTGTGTGTGGGTGTGTGTGTGGTGCATGCATGTACACACTTGCATACGCACCCATGTATGGGTATGTGGAGGCCAGAGGTCAGAATCAGGAGTCTTTCTGTATTGATAATCTTATTTTTTTGAAACAGGGTCTCTCACTTATTAAAGATCACACTGTAAGCCACCGTGTGGGTGCTGGGAACCGAACCTGGATTTTCTGTAAGAGCAACCAGTGATCTGAGCCACTCTCTCCAGGCCCTCCCTTTTGATAGACATATTTTAGATCATAATTGCTCAGATGTATTTAATCAATTCTGCTCTACATTTAAAACCAGTGGACACACAGGTGCTTCGGGTTTTTTTTTTTTTCTTTGCAAAACTGTGTGTGACTTTGATGGTGAGTTGAAAACAGGGTATATTTTTAAAAGGTACGATATGAAATTACATTAAATATATAATAAAAATGTATTAAATTGGAAGGGCCAATACACATTTTTGAGAAGGCAAGGGCATTTTACAAGTGCAATATTTTTTGTGTCTTGCCTCAGAATATGGATTAGAGGCCTGAAATGTATTTATTAGGAAATCATAATTGAACCAATAACCAAATACATCTTAATTCTTAGAACCCCGGATATGCTGGGCGCCAGGAACTGCCAGAAAACTTGAAAATCCAGTTTAGAACAGTCGCCATGATGGTCCCTGATAGGCAGGTATGTAGCAGGATTTCTAAGGATAATGCATGGTTTTTACTTTATTTTTCCTCCACTAAAGTTGCTTACAAATGTCTCACCATTATTGACCTGCAGATCATTATGCGAGTTAAGCTTGCAAGCTGCGGTTTCCTTGAAAATGTTATCTTGGCGCAAAAGTTTTATGTTCTCTATAAACTCTGCGAAGAACAGCTTACTAAACAGGTGAGAACGCGTATTTACTATTCCTGTAAGAGAATTTAGGTTTTTGTTTTCTTCTTTCTTTCTTTCTTTCTTTCTTTCTTTCTTTCTTTCTTTCTTTCCTCCCTCCCTCCCTCCCTCCCTTCTTTCTTTCTTTCCTTCCTTCCTTCCTTCTTTTTCTTTTTAAAATGTGTATGCATGTGCAGGTATGTGTCTGTGAGTGCGGTACCCACAGAGTCAGGAAGAGGGCATCAGATTCATCTGACTTAGACTCGTAGTTAACTGGTTGGCAGCTGACAGATAACAGTGCAGTGGGAGGGATTTGATAAAAGGAGCGTCCGGCTAGCTCCCGGCCTGGTCACCATGTTCCTGCTCTAAGGCCATTTGTCCTGGGCAAGCTCTCCAGCAGGACCGGAACTCCTGAGCTGGTTCCACCCGGCTGCTCTCTCTAACTTGCCCCCATAGTGACCGGTCACTGTGCTTCCAGCTCTGATTCTTGTCCCTGGAGCTGCTAGTTCCTTCATAGCCATAACCACCCAGTTGTCGGCGGACCCACCTTCCAGTAGCCCAGTAAATCAAAACTCTGGTTGCTTAAAGTTAACCAGTGGATTTATATATTAGCAAATACTCACTACATAAGATGCCCACACAATTAGAATTGTTATCCCAATTATCTAATCTTTTGATAAGAATAACTACCAGAGAAGGCCATCTCACCATCTCTCCTCTCTCTCTCTCTCTCTCTCTCTCTCTCTCTCTCTCTGTCTGTCTCTGTCTCTGTCTCTGTCTCTGTCTCTGTCTCTGTCTCTTTCTTATGCCTCCCTCCTCCCAACTCTTAGCTACACCTCCCTCTTCCTAGTCCAATGACAGGGCTCTGGCTGTAAATGTGTTGGGCAGGAAATTTCTGCCACATAATGGGTCCTGGGAACTGAACTCATGTCCTGGGTCTGAACTTGGGTCCTCTGCAAGAACAGTGTCTGATCTGTCTTTTCCAGTTCTGAGTGTATATTTTTGTTTTTTAAAGATTTATTTATTTTATTTATATGAGTACACTTTAGCTGTCTTCAGACACACCGAAAGAGGGCCATCAGATCCCATTACAGATGGTTGTGAGCCACCATGTGGTTTCCAAGAATTGAACTCAGGACCTCTGGAAGAGCAGCCAGTGCTCTTAACCATTGAGCCATCTCTCCAGCCCTCTGAGCCTAGATTTTAACTTTGTTGTTTTACCTCGATAGGTGCTAATCAGTGAGATTAGACAAACACATGGAGTGGCTCCTAAATCTCTGCATAGTGAACTTGACGCACTGGGTACCTGTTTTCAAATGTACTTGGAGATTCTCAGGAATTGGGGGGAAAATGCCCAGGAGGATCTTGTACCTATCACCCTGCTTCCTCCAGTATCAACTAGAGTATAACAACACGACTCAAGAGTTTTGTCAATTAGTAGTGTGTGTGTACGCGTGCGTGTGTGTAGCCCCCACCACAATCAACAGCCAGCACTCACATACCACCAGGTTCCCTCCTGCCACGTCTTTGTACTCTTGTCTTCCCCTCTCCCAAATCACTAAGCTGTCAAAGCCACCGACCCTTTTCTCCGTCTGAGACGTTAGTTCAAGGATGCTGTGTAAACGGAATTGTCAATGTGTAACTTACGGTCTCTGCATTTAAAGTCTATTGCCTGCCGCATCCAGCTGTGTCCTATTCTGAAAACAGACATAAGGTTTGAATCCCTTCATGTCACCTCGCGCTTTTTCATTCTGACAGAAACGATCCCTCTCCTCACTCAAAGGGAAGGAAGATGAATTGAGCTGTCAGCAGCGCTTCCCAGTGTGGGCCACTCCATAAACGCCAGCAGGGCATCTGGAAGTTTTCAGTGACGTATCTTTGCTCTCTCTTTGCCTGTCCTAGGTCCACTATGACTTTGGACTGAGAAATATCCTGTCTGTGCTGAGGACCCTTGGGTCTCAGAAAAGAGCTCGGCCGGAAGACAGTGAGCTGAGCACGGTCATGAGAGGACTACGAGACATGAACCTTTCCAAACTGGTAAATATGAGCTCAGATCAGGGGGGCATTTCGCCAGCACACAATGAAAGTACCTCCCCTGTTGGTTGTGTATGGTAAACTAGGGCCTCAGAGAGAGAGGGCTTCTGCTACAAATTTCCAGTCCAGTTTACCTTAAAAAATTTTTTGAATTAAAATTCTTATTTATGGTGTATGATTTTTTTCCCCTTGCATACGTGTTTGTCCATGTACCATGTATGCATGAGTGCCCTGGGAAGAACTGGAGTTAGGGTTGGTTGTGAGCCACCGTCTGGTCCTCTGCAAGAACAACAATTGCTCTTAACCACTGAGCCATCTCTCCAGCTCCCTTAAAAATTAAAAATTATATTATCGTGTGTGTGTGTGTGTGTGCGTGTGTGTGTGTGTGCACGTGCATGTGCGCAAACGCATGTGTGGAGTGCCACATCATGAGTGTTGTCAGATGACAAGGTTTGCGCCTGCCAGGTAGCTCCTAGTGATTGAACTCGGGTTGTCATGCTTGGCAACCAGTGCCTTTGTCCACGGTGTCATCTTGACAGCTCACCAATGTAGGTTTCTAGCATTACCTGCAGAGTAATAGAGTCTAAGCCCGACGCTCTGGGCTCACAAGGAACTATGAGAACTCTATGCTGTGTGTGTGTGTGGTGTGTGTGTATGTGTGTGTGTGCTGCTGTGAACACATGTATGTGTGTGTGTGAGTGTGTAAATTCCTACATGGGTCAGAGGAGTGTGTCAGATCAGTGTGTATGTATGTGTGTGTGCGTGCCTCTGTGAGCGTGTGTGTGTGTGTGTGTGTGTGTGTATTCCTACATGGGTCAGAGGAGAGTATCAGATCAGTGTGTGTGTGTGTGTGTGATGTGAGTACATGTCTCTTTGTGAGTGTGTCTCTCTGAGTGTGTATATGTGTATGTATGTATGTGTATGAGTATATGAGTACATCTATGTGTATATATGTGAGTGTATGTGTGTAACTATGAGTATGTAAGTATGGAGTGTGTGTATGTGTGTAAATGTATGTGTGAGTGTGTCTCTCTGTGTATATGTGTATGTATGTATTGGTGTGTGAGTATATGAGTGTGGGTCTATGTGTGTGTATATGTGTATGTATGTATGTGTATGAGTATATGAGTGCATCTGTGTGTATATATGAGAGTGTATGTGTGTAAATGTGTATGTGTATATGTGTGTAACTATGAATATGTAAGTGTGGAGTGTGTGTATGTGTATAAATGTATGTGTGAGTGTGTCTCTCTGTGTATATGTGTATGTATGTATGGGTGTGTGGGTCTATGTGTGTGTGTATATGTGTATGTTTGTATGTATATGTGAGTGTATGTGTGTGATTGTGTGAGTGTGCATATGTGTGTGACTGTAAGTGGAGTATGTATGTGTGTAAATGTGTGTATGACTGCATGCATATAAGTGTGGAGTGTGCATGTGCGTGTGCGTGTGCGTGTGCGTGTGTTTGGGGGATGGAGTATTCAGTGATTAAGAGCACTTGCTGCTCTCCCAATGGATCTGAGTTCAGTTTCTAGCATCCATGACAAGCATCTAGCTCCAGGGGATCCCACGCCCTCTTCTGGCATCTGTGGGGAACTGCACTCAGGTGCACCTATCCCCACACAGACACAGACACATCAATAAAAATCAATCACAAAATAAAAAGTACCGAGGGAGTTCCAGAGCATAGAAGAAATTGAGAAGGGACCGGAAGTTGGGAATACAGCAATCTGTGTAATAAAGATACAGCAACCGAAGTGTTGGGGTGTGTGTGTGTCAACTTACTCAAACCTACTCCTTAAAAATAAAGGTAGCACACTGCTCAGATGGAGATTTCCAGCCACTGTTGGATGAAGTCATTGGCGGTGGGGGCTGGGGAGGGTGGGGCAGTTCATATGTCCTACATAGCTAAAAGACGGTTGCTGACTGAGTACACGCGTGTTGATGCCTGCCTGCCCTGCTAGGTTGATGAAGACGAACCCTTGTTCCTCAGTCTGATCAACGACCTGTTTCCGGGGTTACAGCTGGACAGCAGTACTTACGCGGAGCTGCAAGCCGCGGTGGAAAACCAGGTCAACCTAGAAGGTCTGATTAACCACCCACCCTGGAACCTCAAGTTAGTGCAGGTAAGGGCAGGGAAACCCCACAGCAAGTACCCATCGGAGGTCACGGCGTCAGATCTCACCCCAAAGATATTTACCACCCGATGTGAATGTTGAAACTGAGTCAAAATGCCGGCTATGCAGCATCACAGAGGAATCCTCAGGGGGTCGTGTTTGTCTTAGAAAAAGAATAAATTGGCCCTGTCGTGCGGGAATAAGGCAGTCACTTAGTCTAGCTGTTACCTAACCATCCTGAGAAGGTTGATGGCAACCATAGTTAGGATGGGGAATGACAGTCCAGCTGGCTTCCTGCTGACGCTCTGGCGGTGTTACCTGCAGCTGACACCCTAGAGCTTGAGGAGCCTGGATCTGCTCCTTTGCTTTTATGTGTGTGTGTGTGTGTGTGTGTGTGTGTGTGCGTGCACGGTGTGCAAGTGTGTGTAAGAGTGTCTGTTGGCATAATTGTTTTGTTATTTTATTGGGTTCTTACACCTCTACCTCTCTTCCATCCCCCAACACTAAGTAGGAGAAAGAGAAGGTTAGGGGGAGAGGGGCCATAGTCCTCTTTACACTACTTCCTGCAGGTTTGGGACGTTGTCTTCCTTGAGGCCCATCTAAGCTTCACAGTCAGGATATCTCCAACTTCTTGTCAGACCAGCAAAGCAGGAGAAGCAGGGGGCTGAGGGGAAGCAACAGTCTTCTCCTCTTCCCACTCCCCCTCCCCCTCTTCCAAAACTCTCACTACAAGTGTGTGTGTGTGTGTGTCTGTTTGTGTGTACGCATGTGTGAGTATGTGCATGTGTGAGTGTATATGCATGCATGTGTGTGTATGCATGTGTGAGTATGTGCATGTGTGAGTGTATGTGCATGCATGTGTGTGTGTATGCATGTGTGAGTATGTGCATGTGTGAGTATGTGCGTGCGTGCGTGTGTGTGTGTGTGTGTGTGTGTGTGTGTGTGTGTAAGCATGTGATATGGCTCAACTACATTAGATCTACAACTCAGGCTGGCCTAGAATTTTCTATGTAGTCGAGGATGGTCCTCCTGCTTTTGTCTCCGGAGTGCTGGGATTATAGGTGCACACCACCTTATACCGAGTATCAAAAGTCAAGGGCTTCATGTACTCTAGGCAAGCCCTTTCTGACTGAGCTATGTCCACAGCCCACTCACTCTCTACTGTGTTCTTAGTATGTCTCCTTGAATTCTCTCTCTGGTTCCCACTTACCCAGCTTTTGTATGCCTCTGTCTCATAGCAAACGGAAGACTGAAGTCACTTTGTGTGTGGGCACAGGGAGAGGCATTGCTCTCAAGCGCCATCCCCTCAAGGAAAAATGGCTGGGTGAGGGGATGGGAAGGCCAGGTTCCCTTGATTCAAGACGGAGACTCCCTGGTGGAGCCAATACTCGTCTGCCTGCTGCGGCCGTCTCTGTTGCAACTTATTGGGGTCTTCTCATCCCTGGGACTGTTATCTCTATGCCCTTCTTCGTATCTCTTACGAGTTCTCCCCAATAAAATCACTTCCACACACAAAAAATCTTTATTCAAGCTGTGCTTCTGGAGACCCAGAAGGCTCAGGGGCACCCTAGATCTTGTGCTGCTGCTTTCCACCACCGGAGGGCGACATCACCACACACCACACACACACACACACCCATCTCATAAGATAGCTGATCCTGAATTAATTATTTGCAAAATGTAATTCAAGCCCCACGCTGCCATTACTTTATCATCTATGTTGTTTTTTTAACGTGATGTCGGCTTTGCTTCCCGGATCCAGTAAAACATAGAACACTCGGATATTATTTAAAGCCTTTACAATTCCAGCTAACTCACACAAACGTCAGCTGGAGACTAATAACCTACTAATTTCCAATGTGTCATTCGATGCTGTGTAGTTATACGAAACCTCTCTGGTACGGCATGGCCTGATGACTCTCGGGCCCAGCGGTTCTGGGAAGACGGCGGTCATAACAATTCTGATGAAGTCGTTAACGGAGTGCGGGAGGCCTCACAGGGAGATGCGAATGAATCCAAAGGCGATTACCGCGCCTCAGATGTTTGGCAGGTTGGATACAGCCACCAACGACTGGACAGATGGAATCTTTTCCACTCTGTGGAGGAAGACATTAAAAGCCAAAAAGGGTAGGCACAGGTCTCCCTCCGAGTTTGCTCTTTCTCTGCAAGCTTATTAACAACGAGTTTGCTCAGTTTCCTGTTTTTATTATTTGCTGAAGGAAAAAAACCGATCTTCCCCTTCTCCCCATCCTTGTTTGCAGGTGAAAACATCTTCCTCATCCTAGATGGCCCCGTGGACGCCATTTGGATCGAGAACTTAAACTCTGTGTTGGACGATAACAAGACGCTCACCCTGGCTAACGGGGACCGCATCCCCATGGCCCCTACCTGTAAGCTGTTGTTTGAGGTGCACAACATTGAAAACGCCTCTCCCGCCACGGTGTCGAGGATGGGCATGGTATACATCAGCAGCTCGGCTCTCAGCTGGAGGCCGATATTACAGGTGGGAACCGGAAACAGGCAAGGGTCTACAGGTCCCCGCTCTTCTTATGTGTGCTTACGTGTGCACACATGTGTACGCAGATAGTCCTGTGTACAGGTACATGTGGATGCCAGAATAGTTAACCTCGGGTGTTTTTCTTCAAGTCACCTTACTATCACACTTCTTTTTACTGTGGATATAGTGTGTCCCAGTGGCCTGGAATCTGTCAGGAAGGCTAGGCTGGCTAGCCAGTGAGTCCCAAAGACCTGCCTGTCCTCTCCTCTCCACCCCTTCCTCATCGCTGGTATCATAAGCACGTGCCAGCACATCCAGCCCCCCCCCTTTTCTTTGGTGAGTTCCAGGAATCGAACTCACGTCTTCGAGCTTGCACTGCAAGCAAATACTTGATCAACAGAGTTTTCTTAGTACTTAGACACTGTCCTTTGACCTTAGGCATGGTTGAAGAAGCGCACCCAGCAGGAAGCCACTGCCTTCTTGAGTCTGTATGATAAGGCGTTTGAAGACACATACACGTACATGAAACTAAACCTCAACCCCAAGATGCAGCTCCTGGAGTGTAACTACATCATGCAGGTAAGACTCGCTCTGCCTTGTGTCCATGCTACTTAAACATCCGAAGCTTTCAACTCAGCCGCCGTACGGGGCACCTAGAATAGGAAGTCCCTGCAGCCTGGGAGATCTTTTTAAATGATTTGGGGTGTGAGGGCTCTGAGATTTGAGTCCCCAGAGGAGGAGGGATGAATCCGCAATCTAGTAATCTAACTTTGGAGCCAGTAGCAACAGAGGAGGCCTTTTGGCTTTTCAGATTGGGAAAGCAGACTCCATGGCAGGAGCTGGGTTAGAACCCACACTTGCGGGCTCCCGTTCAGCACCATTTTTGTTGGTCATAACAGCCTGGCTGAAACTTTATCTGTCCTCTAACGTTGGGGACTGTAAGGACAGTCGTCTGGCTGTGTCTTGAGATATTTCTGTTTTCTTTCCTTCTCTCCCATCTTGCTTTCAATATTCTCCTTTCAAAAATGTCGATCTGACTGTTTTTTTAAAACTGAGACCCCCAAAATAAAAAAAGGATCTTATCTAAAATCTCTTCCAGTCTCTCAATCTCCTGGAAGGTTTAATCCCTTCCAAAGAAGAAGGCGGTGTCTCATCCGTGGATCACCTCCACAAGCTGTTCGTGTTTGGCCTGATGTGGAGTTTAGGTGCTCTTCTGGAGCTGGATAGCAGAGAAAAACTGGAAGTCTTCCTCCGAGGTCACGGGAGCAAGTTAGACCTACCGGAGATACCCAAGGGCTCTAGTCACACCATGTACGAGTATTACGTCACCGACTACGGTAAGCTCATCGAAGTTTGGTTCCAACAAAATGACCTGAAATATATAAACTTCTAAAGAGTCGAGGGCTAAGCCACCTGGGAACATAACTACAAAGACATTTTTAATGATATGCTGGAGGTGAGATTTTTACACATCAGCTGTGCTAGGACTGACCGTCCTGCCTTCTTCACTTGGAGTGGTCTACATAAGATCGTCTGGGAGAAGCAACCCCTGGCACATTACCTGCTTCCTAATGCCTAGGGAGTAACATGGAAACACACACAACTGAGGGGGTGAGGGCGGGATCCCACGATCTCTCCGCTGCCAGTGTCAGCGTGACTAGAGTGAGCCTAGTAGGCAGGGCCCTGTGCACTGCAGTCCTCCAGGCCTGGCTCAGCTTCCCTTTAAACAAATGCCCTACAACTCAATGCTTCTGTCCAGAACCAGGCCCCAAGGGTTCTTAAGCCTCAGAGAGAACGAAACAACTAACACTCCCGCCCTGGCTCCTATATTTCCCTCTGCTGCTTCCCCAAACCTCCGGTGCAGCAAAGGTGTTTTTGTGTGGCTGTATTAAATAGGAGACATAGGACTGGAGGGAAGACGGGTGAGGAAAACAGTCGAGAGAGTAAGCAGAAGGCACGCAGCCTTTGATTTAGCACTCGGGCCGCAGATAACTCCTAGTTGAGGAGTAATTGGTTGTGTATCTCTAAACCTCCAGAGGGCTCAGGGAGCGGGAACTGGGGAGATGGAACCATCAGTCAGAGGGCTTGTTCCGGTGTCTTTAAGAAAAAGATCCCCTAGCTCTCTTTCCAAAGCTGCTGCCGGGCAGCTATGCCCACCGGACACTGCAAAGGACTGAAATAGCTTCATAAGTTTCCTTGGCACCTTTGAGGGCAGGAGATGAGATGCCAGTGGGATGAGGTACATGTCTGTGTTTGGAATGGCTTTCCTGAAAGGACCGAGATAAAGGGATTGTGTCACTATGCATGTGTAGAGGTCAGAGGATGACTTGTGGGAGTTGGTTCCCTCTCTCCACTCTGTAGTGCTGGGGACCGAACCTATAAATTGTCAGGCTTGGTTGCAATCCCCTCTAGCTGCTGAGCCATCTCATGGGCCCTCTCTTGTCTTAACCACTCTAAATGGTTTGTGCCGATGAAATATATATGCCCGAGCATCTGTGCCTATGAAGCTCACCCTTCAGTGTGTGTGTGTATGTGTGTATGTCTGTGTCTGAATGTCTCTGAATATGTATATATGTTTTTGTGTGTATATATGTATGTTTTTATCTGTTTATGTATATGGTTTGTATGTGTATAGAATGTATATAAGTATGAACGAACATATATATGCATACACATGTAAATAATGTGTATACATGTATGTATATGTGTACATAGGTGTGTGTGAGTTCTTGTTATCACTGGACATCAGCACTTTTGGAGAGACTCTATTCTTAGATTGAGAAGTCCCTGCTTCAAGGCCAGGTGGAGTTAGTGTCTTAAGTTTAGCCTCTCACATCAACAAGTTGAGCACAGTGTACACCTGTGTCATTTAGACACTGGGCAAAGGCAAAAGATGACCTTGTTGCAAGAGGAGGCTTCTGGGAAGAGATCGATTTGGAGGAGGCCTAGGTTAAGGCTTCAAGAGGTAATGCCACAAGCAGAAGGACCCGCAGAGGGAGGAGGAGCCAGAGGAGAACAGGACCCAGAAGACAAATCCATGAACAGCGAAACCACAATGATGGACCCATTGGACAAATGCTAGGAGGCAGACAGGCGATTCCAGCGAGGTACAGGGAGCAGCCTCACCTTTGTACTGAGCTGACAGTTGTGAAATAGACCCCTTTTAAACAAGCAGAGTTTATCTTCTTTTTCAAGACCAGAAAACCATTTGCAGTAACGCCCTAGATTGGGAAACCTTCAGATCAGAGAGACTTTGTAGCAATCTGTGCCTATCTCTCGAAAGTAGACAGAAGAAAGGGTGACGATTAAAACAGAAGTGTAAACAGAAGCTAGAATAGGAAAAACGGTGAAACCAAACGGTAGTTCTTTGTGAAGATCAATGAAAGTGATTAACCCATTAGCAGTGTCAGGGATTAAAAACATAAGAAGCTATAAATTACCATTGGGAAGCTGGAGAGAAGCCTCAGTTTACCAAGTGAGGCAGACCTCAGTTTACCACGTAAGTGAGAGGGCCCGAGTTTCACCCCCAGATGTAGAAAGCCAGTGTGGGGTGTGTACATGCAATCCCATCTCTGGGGGGAAAAGGAGCCAAGAGGATTTATGTGCTCACTGGTCAACCCGTGTAGCCTTAGTGGTGAGCCCCAGGTCAGAGGGATACTGTCTGAAAACAAAGAAAAATGAATTAAAAACATCCTTAGTGGACTATGCTCGAAGAAAGTCACACTTTAGGCTATCCTCTGACCTCTACCTGCGGGAACACACATAAACGCACATGCACACACGTATGCCAAGGCCCAAGAAAGAAGTAAACCAGAGAAGAAATAGCCATGGGCAAGCATGAAGGGGGGGGACATTAGATAAGTAGATTTATTAGTGCCTTGGGAAAGCACTTTAACCTTTTGCATGATCTGAGCGACCGTCCCCGTCACCGTCAACGGGCACTTTTTGATTATGACGGAATTCTACCTGCCACGCAGGTGACTGGGAACATTGGAACAAGAGACTTCAGCCATACTTCTATCCAACGGACAGTATTCCGGAGTACTCTTCCATCCTGGTTCCAAATGTGGACAACATCAGGACTAACTTCTTAATAGACACGATCGCGAAACAACACAAAGTAAGTGTCCCAGACCACGTAAGACACACGTTTGCAGACCACGTAAGACACACGTTTGCGATCATATACCACAGACGTTAAATCCCAACACCAGGGCTCAGAAGGTGTGTCGCTGGGGAGAGACGCTCTTGTCGGTGGCTCCAGGTTCCAGAATGCTCTTCCTCTCTGTCTCCCCTGGGCTGATGAGGGATGTGGGTGTGGCCTTCTAGACTCTCTTCTGTACCCCAGTGGTCATGGGATAGGCATCCGTATTCTCTTCCAGCATCTCAGTATCGCTGTGTGCGTTTTATTCCTTTAAATGTTTAATTTCACTGGGGAGTGATCTAAATGTGAGTGTGGTTGAAGAGAACAAGCAAACCGTGGAGTCTCCTGGCATGCTGAGTAACAGCAGGTAAAACCACAAGGTATTTGGTACCGAGCACAGGATGGCACCGCTCACCCCCGTCCTTCCACACTTGCAGGCGGTTTTGCTCACGGGAGAGCAGGGGACAGCAAAAACAGTAATGGTGAAGGCATACCTGAAGAAGTATGACCCCGAAGTGCAGCTATCCAAGAGCCTAAATTTTTCCTCTGCTACAGAGCCAATGATGTTTCAGGTAGGACCTGTCACTCACTGTGGAAACGAACAGACTGAAATTTTAAAGTGGTATATCCCGTAAAAGGCGTGTACTCTTTGTGTCTCAGACACGTGTTTGGGGTTGCAGTTAGTATCAGTGAAATTTGCTTTTTTTTTTTTAAGATTTTTTTTTTTGTGTATGCATGTGTCTGTATGTGTGCGCGCGCGCGTACGTGCTCGCAGGTGCACATACGCACATATGAGTTTACGCGTACCATATGTATGCAGGAGTCTGAGGAGGCCTGCAGCGGGTGCCAGATCTCCTAGAACTAGCATTTGTAAGCTGCCATGTGGTTGCTATGAACCAAATCTGGTCCTCTGCCAGAGCAGTCAGCTCTCTTAATTACCAAGGCATCTCTCCAGACCCAAGTCTGCTCTCTTGTGACTGAATTAGAAGCCAAATCCAAGTAGTGTGTGTTTTGGCTTGATGTCGAAGCTGAGACTGGGCTTGGGAGCATGTCTGTTTTAGTGTACGGGTGGGTGACATTCCTGTCACTTTGTTTTTTTATAAATGCACGGGATGCATACTTAATAGTTACGCTTGAACTTCCTGGTAACGTTAGCAAACTGCGTCCTATTTTGAAAGCACGATGAGTTATAAGGATTGAGACCCAGCCCACGTGACGAACCGTTTCCCTTTCTCTAGAGGACGATCGAAAGCTACGTGGATAAAAGGATGGGCAGCACCTATGGGCCCCCAGGAGGGAGGAAGATGACCGTGTTTATTGATGATATTAACATGCCTGTGATCAATGAATGGGGCGATCAGGTAGGTCTAAGGGGCGTCATGTAGCCGACACACAACTCCCCATGGAGTTACACAGGTGATTGCGTGTCATCCAAGGTCGGTATGGACTGTTGAAGTGGGGTCCTCTGAAAGAGGCATGCTCGACTGCTCAGCCCCCCTTCCAGCCCAGTGTCTTCTGCTATAAGCAACCACCTGCACGTTAAGTGTACAGCCCCTGTGACGTCTCCTTTTGGAAACCCGTCTGAGGTTTGGTAGGACTCTTCATGTCTACTTGGCATCTTGGTTTCATGTCTTTTCTGGTTTCCCTGCCTTGATTTTTATCCTAGTTGGCCCCTCTCCGATGACTACCTAGTAGCTAAACCATGGTCAACAAGCCAATGAAACGCCACATCTCATCCACTCACCCACTCATTCCACTGTAGACCACGGTCCCCGCTGCTGTCATCTGTCAACCCAAGTCAGTCCCCATTAGAGGACCTTACCACTATGGCCAACTTCCAGCATGTTCCTGACTCAGTCTCAGTGACACCACACAGCCCCACAAGCTCCATCTAACTTGGCTCTACTAGGCCTGGTTCCTTATCCCCACCCTTGCTCTTTATGTGCCCCCCAGCCCTTGCTCTGGGACCCACCGGAAGCTCAGAAGCCACCCCAAGAGCCAATCTTGCTTGTGCTCTACTTCAGGACAAAAGGACTTCAGCAGTTCTCAAAGATGGAGGGATTAGCATCTTGCTAATCTCCAGCCTGCCCTTATTGTCTGTGAGCTGAGCAGCTCCTGAGTCTCATCTAGGGCTTGTCTAGTCAGACTTAAAATATCCCAACCTGGTTGGGCCACAAGTCTTCTCTAACCTGGGAGCAGCTTCCCTGTATCCTGACAGGAATCAGACTGTTCTCCATATTGAGCCATCCCTCCTGGGAGCCTTGTATTTCATTTCCTTGCTTTATTTTCTCGAAAACATTTATAGTCCGCTATTTTATTTGCGAATAAGCGTACACTTGCGCATTCTATCTCCCACAAGAATGCATGCTTCACGAAGATGGATTCTCGCGTGTGTGTACAGAGAGCCTGGCAGTGGTTGAATACTGGTTGGGTGAAAGACTGCCCCATTGAGGGTGCTTATGTGCTGTCCCCTTGGAGATACCCAGAAGGAATTTAAATACACAGAGTTGGATCTTAGAAGCGAAGCCAGAGCCAGAGCCACAACTCTGAGAATCTTGGGGGTGTGGAGTTTCAGTGGTGTCATTGGAATCCGGGGAAGGAAAGGGAGGCCTAGAAGACAGTTAAATATGAGAGCCAGTGGGTAAAGCATGGGTAAGGAGAGATCTGTAAGCCTTCAGAGGAAGCTGGAAAGAATCGTGCCTCAGAAACGAAGGCAAGATGGGTTTTCTCTAAGACAGAGCACATGTTAACAGTGTTAGAAGCCGCAGAGAAGGGTCTATCATCTCCAGACCAAGACTCTGAGTAGTTCATAGTGTTGAAGGCCTCAGGGCTGAGACCAGTCTGCCTGCTGGTCTAGAGTGTGTGAATGAGTGTGGAGGCGGCTGTAGTCAGACTTGTAACTCTTTTTTGTTGTTGTGTTTTGAGACGGGGTTTCTTTGTGTAGCCCTGGCTATCTTGAAACTATATGTAGGCCAGGCTGGCCTTGAACTCAGAGATCCACCTGCCTCTGCCTCTCAAGTGCTGGGACTAAAGACACGTGCCACCACTGCCTGGCTCAGACCTGTAACTCCTGCGTGCTGTTGACAGCACACCAGGCATTCAACAACCACCGGCCTGCCTAAACTTACTTGGATATGTATTCTAGCAATGCAGTGAAGGGCACACCGGACCCACACTGGATGCTGGTATCATGTCGGTCAAAAATCACAAACACACTCCCGTGGAAGGGGTCGCGCACTTTCTGATAATCTCCCCCGTAGTATTTCTAGGCGTTCCCCAGGATAACGGCTATGTTTAAAGTCGCTGCTGTATGGAATTTCAGATCACCAATGAAATCGTGCGTCAGATGATGGAGATGGAGGGCATGTACAGCTTGGACAAGCCCGGAGACTTCACCACCATCGTCGACGTGCAGCTCATAGCAGCCATGATTCATCCTGGAGGGGGGCGGAACGACATTCCGCAGCGCTTAAAAAGACAGTTCACCGTGTTCAACTGCACACTGCCTTCCAACACTTCAATCGACAAAATCTTCGGTATGGACACTCCAGATGCTTGATTTTCTTTTCTGAATTGCATCACGTAATGGACCCAAGCCGTGCAAATTTTACTTAAGAGCTAAAATGTTTGTCTGACGTCTGGACGAAGTATACTGAGGTGAACAGCTGAATGCCAGCTCTGAGATGGCTCGTGTGTATAGCCTGTTCTAGGACTCGAAGATACTTAGTGATGACCTCGTAGACGTGTCATAAGGAGTTGGGGAGGACTAAGGAGGTGGCTTAGCTGGTAAAGTCTTGGCCGTGCAAGTCAGAGGACCTGAGTTCGATTCCTCAGAACCCGCATTTTAAAAACAAAAAGAGCCAAGTGTGATGACGCACACGGTTCCCATGTGGGGGGAGGTCGAGGCAGGAGTAATCTGGGGCTTGCTGGACAGACAGCCTAGCTACTTGGCAAGCTCCAGGCCAATGAGAAACTGTCTTAGTGAAGGGGTATGACGTTGAGGTTGTTCTCTGTCCTGGACACACACACACACACACACACACACACACACACACACACTATGAAAAAATGAAGAAATATGGAGCAGACTGGCATGATTCCTTGGCATGGCAGGCACTGGAAAAGGGAAGGCTGAGGGGAGAGTTTCAGCAGAAGCAGGAATGGTCGCTAATTTTCGTGGGAAAGCCACTAAAACCGAACCCCCACCTCACGTCAAAGCTCAAGATGAGATGCATATAGATTAAGAGTTCAGCCTTGGAAGGCTGATGGGAGGATTAAAAACAAATCAATACATTTTTTTTTTTTTGCCACTAACAGTGGCTGGACCACTTCTGATTTCTACAGTGCTAATCCCTGCTGGGTACTCAGTCTTGTAATGACCAGTTCATTAGAATAAACATGCACCCCCATGACCTTTTCAAGAAACTAAGCATGTGCCTTCCATCTGATTGTCTCCCCAGGAATTATCGGCTGTGGATACTTTGACCCGTGTAGAAAGTTCAGACCCGAAATATGTGACATGATTGGGAATTTGGTCTCAGTGGGCCGAGTGCTGTGGCAGTGGACCAAGGTAACCCATGCAAGCTCATTAAAAATGACCAATTCATGTTGGAGAGATGGCTTGACAGTTAAGAGCATTAGTTGCCCTAGCAGAGGATCCAGGTTCTGTTCCCAGCACCCACCTGATGGCCTGAAACTGTCTATTGACTCCACACAGAGGATCTGGTGCCCTCTTCTGGCCTCTGCAGGCACTACACACACATGATATACACACACACAGTACACAGATATACAAGCAGGCAAAGCACTTGTACACATAAACTAAAAATAAGTCCATCTTTACAAAACAAACTGACAAACTCCCTGGGGTACCTCTGCATTATGGAAAGAGTTTCTTCTTTGAACAGGTACTAAAGCAAGCATTTCCTGAGTCGGTGGGGTGGGGAGTTAAGTTTCCTACCATTTGACTTTGAGCGTAACAATCTGCGGAAGATAGTCTTGGGGGCGAGAATTTAGCTTAGTCAGCCAATGCATGCCGAGCAAACATGGGGACCTAAATTTGGAGCCTGGGCATCCATGCAAAAAGACAAACATAATGGCACATGCCTGTCATCCCAGTTCTGGGAGACAAGAGGCTGTAAGACCGTAGGAACTCATTGGCCATCTAGCCTTGCCAAATCTTAGATCTCCAAGTACAACCGGAGGCAACCGTGTCAGAGTATCACGTGGGAAACGATACCTGATGGCGACCTCTGGCTTCTACACACACGTACATACATGTACACATGTACCTGCGCACACTGCAACAACTCCACATGCATAAACCACAGACTATAAACCAGCTGTGTTTGAGTCTAAGTGTCACCGATTCTTGCTTGTGTGACTACCAGCCCATGTTCAGTGTTTGCTATGATAGATTCTCATGTCTACATAGCGATGTGTTTACCTGAATATCTATGTATCTGTTCTCCCATTTCTCTGTATACACCAGTGAGGCTAGCCACCACGGGGCATGATCTTTCCCATAGTTCATCTGGCACTCGGGAATTCATAGGAAGGGGACTTGGTCGAAAAGTGGCCAGCAGTGTCAGAGCAGGGGCTGGCGTCTGAATCTTGTACATTATTCTTGCATCCACCCTGTTTACGGATTCTTGGCTTTAAAATTTCTGTGCCCCTTGTTTACGTTTTGTTTTTGACTGTGCCGTAGTGTGATAAAAATATGAACTTGGATTTGATTTATTTATTCAGCAGGTCTTATCTACAATAGTATATTGATGGGAGCTGGAGAGAAGGCCAAGCCCACTGGCTGCTCTTGCAGAGGACCTGGGCTTAGTTCCCAGCACCCACACGGTTCATAACTCCATTCCCAGGGGGGATCTGATGCCCTCTCCTGGTGTCACTGGGCACTGTATACCTGTGGCTCACAGACACATGTGCTAGCAAAAACACATAAAAAAAATAGAAGTGGAGGGAAAATATTAAATAGGACGTATGAGAGAGAGTAGTCAGAAATAAATTTCCACCCCTTGATTTTTATCCGAGGATTAAATTGAGATTATCCACCTCATGTCTCATCTCCAGGTGAAGATGCTGCCCACGCCTTCCAAGTTTCATTATATCTTCAACCTCCGGGACCTTTCCAGAATCTGGCAGGGGATGCTAACCATAAAGGCTGAAGAGTGCACCTCGATCCCCACCCTCATGTCGCTCTTCAAGCACGAGTGTAACAGAGTGATCGCGGACAGGTGTGTGCTGCGGCCCTGGATTTTACACGTATGACCCGAGAGGCGCACACTCCCAGATTAATTCCCGTATTACCTACTCAGATCCATAGGCTAAGGATTCTTGTCTTAAAGTCCGTGTGCACACGCGCATGCACACGCACACGCGCACACACACACACACACACACACACACACACACACTTATTGAGGTCAGAAGTCATTGCCTGCTATCTTCCATTCCTCTCCACTTTATTTTTGTGAAGGCAAGTCTTCTCAAAAGCTCACTAATTTAGCTACACTGACCTCCCATAGAACTCCAAGGATCCTCCTGCCTCAGTTTTGCTAGAGCTAGGGTAACAAGGTTTATGCTACAACACCCGGCGCTTACAAAGGCGCTGGCTGTCCAAACTCGGGTCTCCAGGTCTGTGTGGCAGACACTATCCACAGAGCCATCTCCCCCCCACCACATGCTTGAAAAGCATTAATGGCGGCTCCCACCTGCCGGTCAGTTTAAGAAAGTTCTCTGACAGTGTCTAGGAGGTCTTTGCATGGGTGGCGTTGCACTTTGCCCTGTCCAGTCATCTGCCTGAGGTCCAGTTCCCTCATCTGTGACAAATGTGTAATGCTTCCAGGCTCGTGAAGTTGTAGGGTGAGAATTTCAACTCCTAACATGTAGGTAGGAACTCTCGAGATGTGACAGCCCCTCTTCTGTCTTCCCTCTGTGACACTGGAAGCCTGACA
>JANHMN010000019.1:4970945-4985303 GCA_030674055.1 Rhabdomys pumilio | reverse complement strand
ACACACACACACACACACACACACACACACACACACACACGGCAGCTGGCAATTCCCTCTAGCTCCAGAACCAGGCCATCTGACGCCCTCTACTGGCTTCCAGTGGCATCTGCAAGCATATGGTGCACAAAAGCCCATTCACGAACACACAGACACAGAGATAAAAAAAAGTTTTTTTGTGTGTGGAAAAAAAGGCAAATTTCATGAGATGAAAACAAGATTTCAAGTAAGTTTGTGGGAGGGGAGAAGATCACATGTCAACATAACCATAAAGCACAGGTTAGGCCAGAGAGCACTTTGTAAACCATACTAGGCAAGGCTTGGCAAATCTATAAGCCTGTAGATTTGGTCACGTAAACAGTTTGAAATTCCCATATATTTGCAAAAAAGCTAAAATACTGAAGCACAGGCTGAAAACAAGAGATATTTGCTACATCAACAAAAATGATGCGTCTTAAATATATATATATTTTTCCTTTTCCGTAGGTGCCGTCTTTCGAATTTCTGTGTGAAAAGCTTCAGTTCTACCAGAAGCAATTCAATGAGATCATTAGAGGGACGTCTCTCGACCTCGTGTTTTTTAAAGATGCCATGACTCACCTCATTAAGGTTCTGTTGACTGTTTCCTGGTGTGTGCGAGTGCTGGCAAAACTTAGTTCCTGTTAGAGAACTTAGCTCGAGAGTGCCCATCCCACCAGGTAGCCCAGAGAAGAGCAGCCTTGGGTGGAGTCCAGCTCACTGTTTCCGAAAAAAGGATGACTGAGAATGCCCTTGAATCCACTAACACAGGTGTACGCGTGTTCTTAGGGCAGATAGATTTTGAGTCCAGAGCTTTTGGGTTTCTGATTGTGAGTGTTCCCTATTCTCAGAGGAATGGCCTGTGAAGAAACACCCCTTCTCAGAATTTTGGTTAATTCTTGTGTGCATAGGTGTGGGTGACCATGCCCGCAGAAGCCAGAGGAGGACGTGGGTGGCCTGTCCTACCACTCTCTCCATCTCATTTCCTTGAGACAGAGCCTCTCACTGAAGCTGGTTCTCTGGAAGCCAATCATCTCTGGTGGTCCTCCTGTCATAATGCTAGGAGTGTGTGATCATCCCTGGCTTTTTACATGGGATCCAGGATTTGAACTTGTGTCCCTTTGATTGCATAGCAAAGACTTTTTTTCCTTAGACAGGGTTTTTCTGTGTAACCCTGGCTGTCCTGGAACTCGCTCTGAAAACCAGGCTGGCCTAGAACTCAGAAATTCTCCTGCCTCTGGCTCACAAGTGCTGCCTGCAATTAAAGGTTAACACCAGTACCTCCAGGCACATGGCATGGACTCCTATCTGCTGAGCCATACCCACAGCCCTGATGTGGGGATTTCGATTCCTAGGGATGAAAGATGAGCGAACATGTACACATACACATACACACACACACACACACACACACACACACACACACATAAATTAAAAAAATCATTTTTTTTATGTAACTAAAACAGTGTGATCCATTCAAACAATACCAACAACAAAAATGTAGCCATTGTAAGGAAAGGGTCTGATTTAGTCTGGAACACGTGATCAGACTTTGGGCCTGTGAGTGTAAGAATATATAAACATTCGCCTCCATTTTTTTTTTCCGATAAACACTCTTCTTTTAAAAACAGATATCTCGGATCATCCGAACCTCCTGTGGGAATGCATTGCTGGTGGGTGTCGGTGGCTCAGGAAAGCAGAGCCTGTCAAGACTGGCCTCTTTTATTGCTGGGTATCAGATATTCCAGATAACACTAACCAGGTGAGCCGGGTTCAAACTTAATGATGCGTTATTCCTACAGTTAGATGTTTATGTCTGAAATCATGATGCTTTGGGGTATGTGGCTTCTTCTCAGAATTATTTTTTTTCGTCAATTTGTATTATTTATTTTGTGTGCGTGTTATGCATGTAGGTGGGCGTGCCAAAGCACCCATGGGTCTGTTTTCTTCTCCCACCACGGTGGTCCTGCGGGATTGAATTCAGATTGTCAGGCTTAATAGCAGTACTCTTACCAGTGGGGCCATCCTTCTGACCCTGGCCCCCCATTTCTAAGTAAATGCTTATGTAAGTATGACGTGTGCAAGAACATGCACACAGATTATGGGTGAGTAGTACACACACACAGGCAAAGACCTGCATAGTGACGATACCAGTTGGCATGAGAATGTAGATAGGGAGAAATTTCTTAAGACTAGATGAAGAACTACAGGTGACCAATGGCTGCTGAAGAGGAAGGGCTATAGTTTCACCAGGGACGGTCCTCCTGATTGGTTTTAGTGGTCAGCCCAAAACACACTTGTGCAAGAATAACACTAAATGGCAGGTTATGTGTGTGTGCATGGGGGAGGGGCAGAGGGCACAGGGGAAAAGCAGAGAATAATAATTATGGTATGAGAGATTAAAAATTGAGAGCATGAAGGGAGGACACGGGAGGAGTTAGAGGGAGGACGGGGTGGGCGGAGACGTGGACATGATGTGAGCACGGGACTCATGTATGAAATCCTCGATAAGAAAGCAGTTGAGCGGCACAAACTGTGTTAAATAGAAGTTTAGTTAAAATAATGTGAAATAGGGATCAGTTAAAAATTAAAAAAACAGACTTAAAAGTTCAGACTTTTTCTGGCTTCTCTTGAGATAACTGGAGAAGCTGCCACCAGAGAGTCTGCCTCCCACTGGCTGTGGCTAATCCACAGCTACCTTCTCAAATGGGGTGGACATTCTTTCCCTCTAGTAGAGACTCCCGCCCCATCTTCCCTTGTTGATATTAAGCCAGATCCCGAGATGTATCTGAATAGTGACCCCAGAAGGTGGCCCTGTCTCTTGCACTGTCACACCCTCTTCATGTGACATTATTCACTATCCCTTATCCCTTATCCCTCATTAGACACGGCCCTTCAGCAACATCGCCGCCGCCGCCACCCACAGCACTTACATCTGACGGGAAACAAGGTGGAGAGAAAAACAATCCCAGAGCCTTCCCTTCTCTCGATCATGAACCCTCTCATTATAGCATTTGCATAACTCAGGCCAAATTGCATGAAATATCCGTAGGCTCTCTCGGTATCTAGCCACTTAGTGTGCTGTCGCACCGTTGCATGCGATGTAAACTGTCACTAATTTTTATTCGTAGTTTACAGTGGCTTCCCCTCCCCCAAACCAAACTCACCCAGATTTCAGGTTAGCTTTAGATGTCAGGTGGACATCCACTTGGACGATAACTGTTGCTCAGGATGGCAGAGTAGGGGTTAATGTTCATTTCCCTTTACCATTATTATTTCTGATTCACTTCCATTAAATTCTCCACTCTGTTCTGAGATGTATATAACATATTTGTTTTGGGTGGCAACAGTCAGTTATCTCAGCTCCCGATGGTTTTTGCAAAACACCATTACCCAGTATGTGTTGGAGCCAATGGAGTTGACTGCTCTAATTATCATGGCTTGTTACATTGTCTCGAGATAAACTGTGACCATGTATGTTAACCTCCTACTTTTAAATTCATGTGTGTATATGTGTCTATTTGTCGGTATCTCATCACATGTGTGCAGTACCCACAGAGGCCAGAAGAGGGTACCAGGTACCCTGGAGCTGGAGTTGTAGGCAGTTGTGAGGCACCCAGTGTAGAAGCTGGGACCCTAACTTGAGTCCTCTGCTAGAGCAGCGAGCTCTCTTACCACTGAGCCGTGTCTCCAACTCCACTGAAATCCTTGAAAAATCACTAACGGCTTCTCTTCTAGGTCTTACAACGTGAGCAACCTAATAGAAGACCTGAAGAATTTGTACAAAGTTGCTGGGGCCGAAGGCAAAGGCATCACCTTCATCTTTACGGACAACGAGATAAAAGATGAGGCATTCCTGGAATACCTTAATAACTTGCTGTCCTCAGGGGAGGTGGGTCTGGGAGAGGGGCGGCTCACAGTGTCAAAGTGTGTTGTGCAAGTGTGTGCGTGCATGTGTGCACGCGCATTGTATGTGTGCGTGCATATGAGTGTGTTTCTGCCTGTGCATGTGTGTGTGTGTGTGTGTGCCCACACCCAGGTGAATGTATGTGTATGGGTATATGTGCACATGTGTGAAGTTGCATGTGGAGGTTCCAGGACGGCCATGGCTGTCATTCCTCTTGGACACCAACCATCTTTTGTTTATTTGTTTTGGGCAAGAGATTTCTCTTACACCTAGGATCTGGCTTCTCAGTGAGCCCCAGGGATCTGCTTGTATTTATCCACCCAGTGCTTGAACTGTAAACATGTTCCCCTGGGCATGGCTTTTTTCAGGGCCTCAGTACTTGGATTGCGTCACACTTGGATTTTGTTATTTTTTTTGAAATATGTAAGTTCTGGAGACAGAATTTAGGTCCTCATGCTAGCGAGGCCGGTACTTTTCCCAACCAAGCCATCCCCCAGCCCCTAAATCTAAATTTTATTTGTGTAGGAAGAACAGGAAGTTTACAAAAGCGAGACTGTTTTGCATACATTCTTGTCTTGAGAAGTAAGATTTAAGTAGACATCGTGTAGTGGGTTATTTCATTTTATTTTTATATTTGTGTGAAATGAATACTGCATATATATGTACATATATATGTGTGTATATATATATGTATATATGTATGTATGTATATGAATGTTGTTTTATTTCATCTTAAACAGTTCTTAGCCTATCTTTTATCTTAAGCTTGCGTCTGTGCCTTGTTTTATTATTCTGCCTATTTACCAGTTGGGAGTGCAGAATGGTTGGGTGAATTTTTGTCTGCTGGAAGTGGGCGGGTTCCTGCATTGCTGCCTCTCATGGCCACCCACCTACCTTTGGTACTTCGTTAGAAGGTCACCAGCACTCGTGTCTGAAGAATTGACAGTGAAATCGTCCTCTGGCTTCTACATGCACGTGCATGTACACATAATGTGCACTCCCCACACACATGTGAGCACATAGCCATACACATAGATAGATAGATAGATAGATAGATAGATAGATAGATAGATAGATAGATCAGTTGATCACAGGTAGCCTTTAGGAACAGATGTCCAAGTGTCCTGTGCTCTCACGGATGACCCATCTGCAACATGCTTTCCATTCAGGAAGAGGTGCTGACACACACTGAGTTGTTTCCACTGTGTTTCTACTCATGGAAGCCTGTGTGGGATTTGGAGTTGGACGATCACGTTAGAACTGTCCAGAGCTGTCTAAGTTCCAGACACCCAGAAGAAAAACAGGCCTTTACCATGTATCAGCAGTTTAAGCTCAGCGGGGTGGGGGGGCATCTTATTAATTAGTAATGGAGGCAATAGCCCCAAAGCCTAGTTCCTAGATCCCAACCAATGGGAAGCTCCCAAAATGCGCCCTTGTCAAGGTCAGGCCCGCTGCTCTTGACTCTGGCCGACACACCTGTGATTGCTCCTGCTTGATGGGAGGAGCCAGAGCTAAGCAGACTGTCTTGAGAGTGGAGTTGGGAAGACCAGCCAGTCATTGGACACTTGGAAGTATTGATCGGAGGGGTGGAGGGGACCATTCTTAGGGCGACGGCTTCTTCATCAGGGGGACCGTGAATCGCTCTCGATTATCGTGCTCACTGACAGAGTCGTGCTCTTGATAATGTCTGGCAAACTTGGGATTCGGTTGAGGAGCAGAGAAGAGAGTACTGACGGTGGTGAGGGTATGTGTAAAGTGTGTGTGTGTGTGTGTGAGAGAGAGAGAGAGAGAGAGAGAGAGAGAAAGAGAGAGAGAGGGGGAGAGAGAGAGAGAGACCTACAGAGAAACAGAAGGAGACAGACACACAAAGACAGAGAGAGATGGAGAGGGAGAGGAAGAGGGAGAGGAAGGGAGGTAACCAGACTTAAGTCGCACAGCAGTGAGCTGACAGTGGAGAATTACTTAAGACATACACCACGCTCTCCCTTTCTCATACGCTCCTCAAAGATCTCCAACTTATTTGCCCGAGACGAGATGGATGAAATCACCCAAGGCCTGATATCGGTGATGAAGAGGGAGCTGCCTCGCCACCCTCCCACCTTTGACAACCTGTACGAATACTTCATCACCAGATCCAGGAAGAATTTACATGTTGTCCTCTGCTTCTCCCCTGTGAGTCTCCATCCCTTACCTGGCAGAATCATGCAACTGATAGGTGACCTTCTCAGATGACATACTTGGCCAGAGAGGAAACTTTCTTTCCCAAAACTAAAATGAATTCTTTCCTAGCACAGTGATTCCTTGAACCCAAATCGCATCACCGGGGTGACCATTTGAGAATATATGAGTTCTTTGAGGTTGCTGCATAGCTTACCAGTTCACAAATCACCAAGAGACACATATTATTTGAATCGTGAAGACTTTGGTAATACACTCCCGCTATCTATATTTCCAATAGGGAATATAACATCTTCTCGTTGGGTTTCCGACTTTGACCATCTATAGCTCACTGTGCTGGTCAGCCTTGCAGACTTTTGCCCCATCTGGCTACTTAAATTTTAATTAGTTATGTAAAAATAAAACTCCAGTTTCTGGGTCTCGCTAACCTTGTTTCCAGTATTCACTGGCCATGTGTAGCCAGTGCTGAGAATCACTGCAGGAAACATGTGTGTAGGGAATTTACATCCTTGTGGAATGTTTCACTGCATAGCTTGACTCTGCTCTAGAGGGCCTTTTTCCCCTGTAGGGTAGTGACACGGTCCAGTGGTCAGAACTCTACCTTATAACCAGTTCCTGGACATGTTAGGGTCAGAGCCTAAGCCCCAGGCATCTCAAAGAGGCCAGCCATGGCTACAGTTATGGTAGTCTATAGGTCAACTGCAGAGACAAATTAATAGTGAAAAACAGAAAGGGGAAATTTATTCAGTGTGATCACATTGAAAAGAAGAACCAGGGGGTTCAGTGGCATGCCCCTTCCCTGCCCCAAGTCCATCTTCCAGGCCCTATCCTGAGGTTTAAGTTTAGATAGAAGGCAAGAGCTATGCATAACTAAGCAGTCCTCTCAGGGTGTGGCCCTGCCCATCCTTGCTCCTGTCTTTCTTGTAAGGTGGCCTGACAAAGTTGCATCAAGGTTGTGTGAGAGCTTGCCAAAGGGAGGTTTAGAAAAATCCTCTTCCCACCCAGGACTGTCATGCTGGTACTCATCCCAGTGTCTGTGCAACTCCTGTTCCAATCCTCTTGCCAAGGTTTCTCATTGTGAACTTGTCACTTTTCTCTTAGAAGGGTGTTCCTAGACTTGAAACAAACATGGCAGCTATTTCCCCTGAGACAAGATTGAATATGGCAGCCATTTTCCCAGGACAGGAACTCAACATGGCAGCCATTTCCCCAGGACAGGAATCCAATATGGCAGCCATTTCTCTAGGACAGAAACCCAACATGGCAGTCATTTCCCCAAGGACAGGAATCCAATATGGCAGCCATTTTCCCCAGGACAGGAATCCAACATGGCAGCCATTTCCCCAGGACAGGAATCCAACATGGCAGCCATTTCCCCCAGGACAGGAACTCAACATGGCAGCTATTTCCCCAGGACAGGAACTCAACATGGCAGCCGTTTCCCCAGGACAGGAACTCAACATGGCAGCTATTTCCCCAGGACAGGAACTCAACATGGCAGCCGTTTCCCCAGGACAGGAACTCAACATGGCAGCTATTTCCCAATAACAGGAATACAATATGGCAGTCATTTTCTTAGTACTGGAACCTAATATGGCAGCCATTTCCCCAGGACACCTCCTCTTAGCGAAACACTGACTAGGCACACTGCTGCAGCCCCGAGAAGGTGGTTTCTTCCTTCCTTCCTTCCTTCCTTCCTTTCTTTCTTTCTTTCTTTCTTTCTTTCTTTCTTTCTTTCTTTCTTTCTTTCTTTCTTTCCTTTTTCTTTTTTTAAGTTTGTAGCATCACAGTGCTGGCCCAGGTAGTGGATACACCCCTCTGTCTAGCTGATCGTACTTCCTCCATGTTTCTCATGTCTTCTGACCTTGCTCTCCACAGGTTGGTGAGAAGTTCCGGGCACGGTCCCTCAAGTTCCCTGGCTTGATTTCAGGCTGCACCATGGACTGGTTCAGTCGCTGGCCCAAGGAGGCTCTGATCGCCGTGGCCTCATACTTCCTTTTAGAGTATAACATTGTCTGCTCCATTGAGACTAAGAAGCATGTTGTAGAAACTATGGGGCTCTTTCATGACATGGTTTCCGAGAGCTGCGAGAATTACTTCCAAAGGTACTTGGTAGCTGTGAGAATTATTTCCAGTGGGAAGTAAGGTTACATAAGATTGGTGGCTGCTGGGACTGGAACCATGAAGTTTTCTCCAAAGAGGAATTAAATGTAACGACCAGTAAGCGACTCTTTGCATAGATCGTATACCATTTTTCTTGCATCGATTTTCTAGTGATTAAATAATGAAAAGATGCCAGACAAATGAGATTTAAAAATTAACTAGGGGCCACGCTTTTAAACACCTCTTTAACCCTCCAGGATTCCAAGCAGCAGATGCTTAATGAATCACTGTTTCATTTGCTTAATTTTGTTTTGAGAATGACCTAAATAATTCCTTGTAAACGGTTTTTAAAAAGAAGAGCCTCTCGTCCCAATGCATTATTTATTCTGATTAAGGAAGGGCACTGTTTTTAAGTCTCTTTATTGCCTTATGTTGAGGGAACATTTAGGTTTGGCATTTGCATAGCCAAGTCTTATCAAAGCTTTTTTGGCAATTAATTATGAAACAGGACTTTAATTGGGTGCCAGAGAACCACTCAGGAAGACGGGTCATGGTGTGCTCACTCTGAGCAAGCTGCCTACAATGGTCTAAAAGAAAACAAAAGAACACAAAACTGGAGGGTTTTCTTTCCCCACAATGCATGGTAGCTGATGAGCAAGACTGGCAGGTCTGACTAAAGCAGGATCTGCTGGGGCCTCCGGGATAGAGAGCTTCTTGTGTAGGGTGAGTGAGGCTTTTTGAGGTACAGAATTCTCCTGAAAAGCTATGCTCATTTTTCTGGGCAGAGTCTGGGTGATGCTGAGAGTTTTAAGGGATCTCTTTGCCTTAGAGTGTTTGCTTAAGCCATTCCCTTCTTTATGCTAGGATCATGTCCAGACCATCCCTCTTAACCTCCTTACCTGATTCTAGGTGTTTCTCAGACTTTCTGGAAATTATTGGTTGAGAACCCTCACCGTTAGGCAGATGTTATTTCTTCTTCTATCGTCTGGCGAGATCAATTTTCCTCTTACTTTCACATGACCACAAAATGTGTTTCTTGATTTTTTTTTTTTAAAATTTGCTACGTCTTTTAAGCTTTTCCCATTCTCTTAAACCGAAGAATGATTTTTTTTTAAACAAAATGATTTTACAAAGTGAATATTTTCACAAAACACTGTAGTGATGGTTGCATATAGGTCCACGTTCCAAACAAGCAAGCAAAAGACAAAAACAAAACAATCAAAAGGAAGTTTGAAGGTGTTAAAATCTCTCTGAACTCCAAAGGTGAGTCATGAAGTCGAAAATGTAAGGCTACAGTCCGTGAAGTTGCTAGGGTCTAGGACTAAAGCAGGGTCTGCTGGGGCCTCCAGAGTATCAAGCTCTCTGCTTAGGGTGAGAGGATAAGCTTTGTGAGGTACAGAACCTTCCTGAAAAGCTATGCTTGTTTTTCTTTCTGGGTGATTCCGGGTGATGTGAAATCACCTTTTGTTTATTTCTGTGGCCATAATGAGGACTGAAAGCCCACAGTGAGTTGAACGGTGACTCCGGTGTGACTGTTTGGAGTTCAGGGACCAATTCAGCTAGCCAGGGTAGAGACTGGTCTTGCACTGAGCCGTAAATAACAGCCAAGTGGAAATAAATCCTGGAGACCATTGGCATAAGCCCTGCCGTCCCTCCTTTCTCTCCAGAAACTTGCTGTTGACAGAGCATGCTCATGTATGCAAATTTATTTGATCTTCACAAACCTTGATGGAGTGACAGACAACCTTCCCTCAGCTTCCCATATGTGGATCACCCTTGAGGCCAAAGCAACAGATAGATATGTCCTGTGTTTTCCCATGGCCTTCTGGGATGGCAGCCGCCTCTCATGGCTTTCGCAATAGAAGCAGGCAGAGTAAGGGGCACTTCATCGACTGAGGAAACTACTTTTATATCTCATTTTCAGATACCGTCGGAGAGCCCATGTGACTCCCAAGTCATATCTCTCATTTATAAATGGTTATAAGAACATCTACAGTGAAAAGGTGAAATATATCAACGAACAGGCAGAACGGATGAATATCGGTAAGAGGAATGGCCAGTTTCGTCTTTTTTAGGGTTTGTTTGATGGCAGTCCCAATGTTTTATTGAATAGGTATCATTGTGTTTGAAAATCAAACACTGTTTTTTTTTTTTGACTAAAATTATGTAAATGTGTATGTGACTGTATGTGAGCATGTGACTGTGTGAATATGTGACCATGTGTGAATATGTAACTGTGTGTGAATATGTGACCATATGTATGTGACTATGTGTGAGCATGTGTCTGTGTGAATATGTGATTGTGTGGGAATATGTGACCGCGTGTGAATATGTTACCGCTTGTGAGCATGTGACCATGTGTATGTGACTGTGTGTGAGCATGTGACTGTGTATAAATATGTGACCATATATGAGTATGTTACTGTGCATGTGTGTGTGTACATGTGACCATGTGTGAGCATGTGACTGACCATGTGTGAGTATGTGACTCTGTGTGTGTGTTTGTGCGTGCGCACATGCGTATGCATGTGCATATGGAGGTGTGGAGAGGACATTAGGTCCCTTGCAGCTGGAAGTTTGAGGTGCCCTGCATGGGTGTTGGGAATAAACTTTAGATTGTCTGCTAGAACACTCACTATACATTCTTAATCTATTGCTAGGCTGGAACCTCTGCTCACCCACCCCTCACAAGCTGGGAAACCCCCTTTGCCTTCCTTTCCCCAACCCTGCCTGAAAAACTCCGGACAAGGAAATGGCTTCAAGAACCCAGTTCCCCATTCTCAGCAGCTGTGGCAATCTCCTCCCTGATGCTGCCAGCCACCCAAGTCCCTGGCTAAGCGCTCAGCTCTTGACCACACTTGGGCACAGCCTATGGCTGACATGTCATTACCCTTTGCCTACAGTCTATAAAACTTCCCCAGCCTAGCCTGGGTGTGAGACTTCCTCAGCTCTGTTCTTCGGGATGGTTGGACCCCATCCAGGAGCAGCACCTAACAAAGTTGCCTTTATCTGCGTTTAATCTGGCCTAATCTGGCCTATATCTGTGTCACTGAGGGAGAGAAAGTCTACCACCTATAAGCTGTCTTTCCAGTTCCTACTTATTTATTTATTCTTGGTAGTTATTTTGAGGCAGCATCTCCTATAGTCTACACTGGCATCTATCTATCTATCTATATCTATCTATCTATCTATCTATCTATCTATCTATCTATCTATCTACTCCAGGATGACCTTGAACTCCTGAGTGTTTGTCTAATAAATATTCATTTAATTATTAAAAGTAGGTCCTGTTAGCAAATGCCATTTGACTTGGTAAAAAACTGGGCAGTTGTAAACAGAGGACCCCGTTCTTTCTTGAAATCCATCTCTCTCTCTTTTTTTTTTTTTTTTTTTTTTTTTTTTTTTTTTTTTTTTTTTTTTTTGGTTTTTCGAGACAGGGTTTCTCTGTGTAGCCCTGGCTGTCCTGGAACTCACTCTGTAGACCAGGCTGGCTTTGAACTCAGAAATCCGCCTGCCTCTGCCTTCCAAGTGCTGGGATTAAAGGCGTGCGCCGCCACCGCCCGGCCTCAAAATCCATCATAATGGCTCTTTTAGCCCTGGGTTCACTGTGTCAGGCAGGAATCTCAGTCTCCGAATGCCTCTTGCTGACTCGGAGAAGCCATCTCCTGGAAGAAGCAAAACCGGAATAAATAAAGCTGGGGCTGAGGAGAGATGGCTCAGTGGGTAAGGTGTATGTTGCGTAAGACAAGGACCCAAGTTTGGATCCCCAGCAAACATGTGAAAAGCTGGGCATGTTAAGAATACTGATTTGGTCTTGTCTTAAAGACACGTGTATTTCTGTCCGTGGCAAGCCACGTTATGTCTGGTATGTAAACTACATATGTGCCTTCCTTATACATAGCGACTATATACCTGATGCCCATAGTCAGCAAGGGTGTGTCCTGTGTGTTTGAAAAGGTCTCGACAAGCTGATGGAGGCAAGCGAATCTGTGGCGAAACTCTCACAGGATCTCGCGGTGAAGGAGAAGGAACTGGCTGTCGCTTCCGTGAAAGCGGACGAAGTGAGTTTGTGCACACTCCCATCAGGACCGACAGGAATCACTTCCCGTCATTTGGAAAGCATTTTTACATTGTTGCGTAATTCTTGAATAATTAATTAAAAATTACTTATAGAAATCATTATTTTAGGACCTTATTAAAAAAAAATAAACGGGACACGAGCCTGCAGACTAGGTGTGGTAAGACCATTCGTCTGTACCATTTATCTCACACAGAGACATGTCTGGATAAGGATATCCTCTGCCTGGTCTAGAATGTTCTTTTTTTTCCCTGTTACCTAAGCTCTTGCTGTCACTTACCTGCCTGTGCACTTTCTCCTTAACCGTGAGTTATATATTAAGTCTTGTCTTTAAGGTATTTTCATATTCTAATTTTCTAGGGGAGCCAAGGATAACCTGTCTATCTGTCTGTCTGTCTATCTGTCGATCTATTGATCTATCAATCTATGTCTTGGTTTCTAGAGACAGGGTTTCAGTCCTGCCTGGCTTTGAACTTGGAGATCCTCCTACCTCTGCCTCCCAGGTACTGGGATTTAAGTTGCTCAGTGAATTGTTTTAATTATCTAGACATTCATAGACTGGAAACACTTTTTATGAAAGCTTATATTTGTTCATATGTACTCTAAGCTCAAGGACAACTTATAAGATGGGATATTGCAAGGTACCCCTCAGAAACTACTTTAAAGATTTATTTTTTTAATTGTGTGTGTGTATGTGTGTGTGTGTGTGTGTGTGTGTGTGTCCACATGCACACAGTACCTATAGAGGCCAGAAGAGGGCGCCTGGTCTCTTAGAGCTGGGGTTACAGATGCTTGTGAGCCACCTGCTGTGGGTGCGTAGGAACTGGATTCAGGTCCTTTGGAAGAGTAGTCAGCGATCCTAAGTGCTGAGCCATCTCCCCAGCCTCAAAGTAACTCTTAACACACACTACAACATAGGTGATTAGATGGAGATGTTTGCTCTTAGTTTCTTGTTTTGTACTCTACTAAATAAAACATCTCGCAGACCCAAAATCCCATACGTTTTGCTCTAAAGGGTTTGTCTGAATTTACCAGGTCCTGGCAGAGGTCACAGTGAGTGCCCAGGCTTCAGCCAAGGTGAAAAACGAAGTCCAGGAGGTAAAAGATAAAGCTCAGAAGATTGTGGATGAAATCGACAGCGAGAAGGTGAAGGCGGAGACTAAACTGGAGGCCGCCAAACCTGCGCTGGAGGAAGCGGAAGCAGCCCTGAATGTGAGCCAGCTCTCTTGCGCATGCTCTGTTTCTGTCTCTCCCTGTGTGTCTCCGTCTGTCTCCCCTCTCGCCTCTCTCTCTTCCCCCTCACCCACATCTCCCCTCCCCTCTCCCTTTCCCCCTTTCTCTTTCTCTGCACAAATCCTCCCTGGTGCCAGGTTTCCTTATGTGGAATTAACCCTGGACCTTTGCAGTCAGGAAGCAGAGCTACATTCTCAACCCCGTTTATAATTCAGTCTGGAGAAAGATGTTGGCTCCGTTTCCTCCGCTACAGGGCTTTAGTGTACTCGCTCCTTGTCACCTCTTACTTTCTTTGCTGAACCAGCCTTTCATGAGAACCGGAAACAGAGCCTGCAGACAGTGGCCTAACCTAGGGACGTCCAATCTTTTGACATCGAGACACAATATTGTCAGCTCCAGATGTGTTGAGCTGCACTCAGCTATCCTGAGACACATGTGGCCGGGGACCCTGGGGCTGGACAAGCTTCCCGAGAGCCTAACAGATTCAGATAACGTAGACAGACAGCTGAATCCTAGCTGCTCGCCCCTTGAAGACTCTTGTGACTTTTAACCTCTCTATGGATGAAGTTCCGACCTGGGTGTCCATGGCTGTGAGACAAGAAGGGCACAGTTTTTATCCTCTTCCTCCCTTGCTCTCTCTCCCTTGCCTGCCCTCCCTCCCTCCTTCCCTCCCTCCCTCCCTTCCTCCCTCCCTCTTTTTCTTCTCCCATCACTGTGTTTTCTTTCAAAAGAAAGAAGAGCCCAGGCTGGCCTTCAGCCATCCTTCTGCCTCAGCCTCCCAAGCAACTTAAACAGTGTGTGTGTGTGTGTGTGTGTGTGTGTGTGTGTGTGTGTGTGTGTG
>JANHMN010000019.1:4928159-4970935 GCA_030674055.1 Rhabdomys pumilio | reverse complement strand
GTGTGTGTGTGTGTGTGTGTGTGTGTGTGTGTGTGTGTGTGTGTGTGATACACACACACACACACACACACACACACACACACCGGGTACATGGCTCTGGAGGAGGGAGATGGGCCTTTCCTTCTCACCACTTTTACTCACATAATCTGGAGTCAATGTTCTTGATTTTCTAAGTATCCATAGACATTATGGAATGTCTCTCATAGATTCTTAAGATTTCTATGTAGGCATTAGAAATATGATCATTTGTTGGGCACATCGACAGTATTCTGTCTGCCTATTTTTCATCTAGTATCTGTCTGTTACTACTACCTACTTATCTATGTTTATATGTGTATATGGATCTTTATATTATGTATGTATTATGTATGTATCTGTGTTTACATGTACATGTGTATGCATTATGTATATATGTATCTCTACATGTTTATATTGTATATCTATATGTTTATATGTACATATATGTTTATTATATCTACACATGCACATGTATGTATTATGTATATATCTATGTTTATATGTACATATGTATGTATTATGTATCTATTATATTTATATATACACATATGTATGTGTTATATATGCATCTATGTTTACATGTACATATGTATATATGTATCAATGTATGTATGTATCTGTTTACATGTACATATATATTATGCATGTATCTATATTTATACATACATATGTATGTATGTATGTATGTATCTATCTATCTATCTATCTATCTATCTATCTGTTTATCTATCTATCAGATTCCGTTGCTAATAAATAACTTGACTCCACTCCTGTTCATTTCTTGAACTTTGCCCTTGCTTTTCTGTTGCTGCATACAATATGACTCTCCCATACAGAAGCACCTGTGGGGTTCCAGAAAAATCATGACCTCTTACCTTTACATGTACCAAAATGGGCTGCTGTACCTGTCCTTGCCAGGACTGCTTTTCCTAACCTTCGCTGCCTGATCACAGCCATCCTTAGAATCTGGGCCCAGTCCTCACCCTCTAGAACGTTTTCTGTTCTTCTTCTGAGCTCATCTCTATCCTCCCGTCACCCCAAGCTTCTGCCCTGACAGGAATCTTACTTTAAAGTAGCTGTATTTCCCCTGCCTCCCTTGGGAGACATGAAGGCAAGACTGTTTCGGTTTGCTTTGTTTTATATGGGAGAATGCCTACAGTGTTAAATGAATAAATGTATAGTAATCCTTTAGTTCCATGTCCAGGATGCGCCCCCTCCCTCCACTCCCTTGATGGGTCTTGTGTGAAAGAACCAGATGAATCTTGAGACATTTCATTGATCCGCGTTCTCCTTGTCTTCCTGAGTGTGTGCATCGGGAATATTGGTTCACTTTCTATTGCTGTGATAAAGCACCATAACCAATGGTGTAAAAAGAGAGAGTTTAACTGGGTTTCCAGTTCCAGAGGGTCAGAGTTTATGTTGGTGGGGCGAAGGCATTATGGGAGACAGTTGGAGCAGCAGCTGAGATGTCACACAACCAGACCACAAACAGGAAGCAGAGAGCACACTGGGAATGATGTGAGTCTTTTGAAACCTCAAAGACCACCCCCATGAACACACCCCCTCCCACGAGACCACACCTCCAGATCCTTCCCAAACAGTTCATACCAACTGGGGACCAAGCATTCAAACATGTGAGCATATGGGACCCGCTGTCATTCAAACCACCATATCCGACAATGCCTTCAGTTAAATGCAGCTCACAGCTCCTAAGCAGACTTTCATAAGCCTTACGCTGTAACGATTACTCTCATTTCTGTGCATTTTCTCCCCCTTCCAGAGACAAGATAGCTCTAAGAATGAAAACTAAAAAAATTAAGGATTCTGATAGGGCTTTGTCTCTTTTTCTTTAAGATTTTTTTTTTTTGTGCATGTATGTAGTATGAACATGTACATACTTGTGTTTACATACCTATGCATGTACAGGTATGTGCAGATATACATGTGTGTGTGTAGGGAGACCAGAATTTGACATCAGATGTCATACTCTGTCACTCTCTTATCTGTTTTTTGAGATAGGGTCTCCCAATGAACCTGGAGCTGATTCAGTTATATTAGCTGGCCAACAGGCCCCTGGGATCCTCCTGTCTTTGTCACCCAGTGCTACGAGTATAGGCACAGGCCACCACACTTGGCTGTGGGTGCTTAGGATTAAGACTCGGGGCCTCATGGTTGGCATAGAAATCATGTCACCAATGGAGCCATCTCCCCATTCCCGTCTCCCTTCTTGATATCTGTACAGTGTTTTGATGATGCAAGCTGTCTGAATGTTATATGCCGAGATCTAGCAAAGGTCTGGGCGGTGGGCCATGTGTGATGGTGACACTTTACGTCAGTCAAGTGAAGGAGCAATGGAACAAGAGTAAAGTCAAATAAACAGAAATCTGAACCTAACCATGAAGGAGCCATGTCTTAGTTAGGGTTTTACCGCTGTGAACAGACGCCATGACCAAGGCAACTCTTATAAGGTCAGCATTTAACTGGGGCTGGCTTACAGGATAAGAGGTTCAGTCCATTATCATCAAGGTGGGAACATGGCAGCATCCAGGCAGGCATGGGGCTGGAGGAGCTGAGAGTTCGACATCTTCATCTGAAGGCTGCTAGGAGAATACTAGGTTCCAGGCAGCTAGGATGAGAGTCTTAAGCCCACATCCACAATGACACACCTACTCCAACAAGGCCACACCTAATAGTGCCACTCCCTGGGCCAAGCATATCCAAACTATCACAAGCCATTATGCAGAAACCGTATGGTTTGATTCCCTTGAGGAGATATTGACAGGAACTGGAAAATGAAATATGCTTTGATTGTCTTCTGCCTTAGTCATTTAAAGGTTTCCATACATATGTCTACTAATACCACTCAGGAAAAAAAAATTTTTTTTTTTGTTTTTGTTTTTATATTGATTCCTATTCCCAACTACAGACCATCAAACCAAATGACATTGCCACGGTCAGGAAGCTTGCCAAACCACCCCATCTCATTATGAGAATCATGGACTGTGTCCTGCTGCTGTTCCAAAAGAAAATAGACCCTGTTACCATGGACCCAGAAAAGCCCTGCTGCAAGCCATCATGGGGAGAGTCATTAAAGGTAAAAAAAATATATTAATAACTTTAAGTCTTGTGAGGTGCATCAGGTACCTTAGGACATGAAGAGTCAGCCAGACTAGCTGTCGGGTGATCACCAACTACCATGTATTCAAGAGTTCACCTTAAACTTCACGATATTTTCGGGTCTTCCCCCCCATCACTGCCACACAGTCCCCAATATAATAAATTTATAAAAAGAAAAGGCTCATGTTAGTTCACTGTTTTGTTTTCGGGCCTTAATTGATTAGTAGTAGGCAGGCATGCATGGCCCTGGGGCAGCAGCTGAGAGCTTACATCTTGAGACACGGCCATGAGGCAGAGACTAATTGGGAATGACGTACCCTTCTGAAACCTCAGAGCCCATGCCCAGTGTCACACCTCTCCTGACAAGGCCACACCTCCTAATCCTTCCCAAACAGTTCCATGAACTTGGGGCCGAGTGTTTGAATATAGGAACCTATAGGGGCCATTTTGATTCAAACTACCAGGGTCCATATCAGTGCAGGAAGGCAGGTTTCTGTTCCCCCAGACCTGAGAGATTGCCATGCTGTCTTCCAGCTGATGAGCGCCACTGGGTTCCTGTTTAGCCTGCAGCAGTTCCCCAAGGACACCATCAACGAAGAGACAGTCGAGTTACTACAGCCGTATTTTAACATGGAAGACTACACTTTTGAAAGTGCCAAAAAAGTCTGTGGCAATGTGGCCGGGCTGCTGTCCTGGACACTTGCTATGGCAATATTTTACGGCATCAACAGGGAGGTGTTGCCCCTGAAGGTAAATTTCCCTCTTCCCCATAAACAACTGGTGCTTGGTAAAATCAATCATAAGAATTTGCGTTAGCCGGTTGTGCAGCCTGGTCTTCATGTGGGACTCCAAATAGTGGGAATGGGGGCTGCCTCTGACTCTGTTGCCTGACTTTGGGGACCCTTTCCCTCTACTGGAATGCTTAGTCTAAAAAAAAAAAAAAAAAGCAGACATGCACCTAGTCTTCCTGCAATTTGATATGCCAAGGCTGGTTGATACATACCCATGGGAGGCCTCCCCTTTTCTGAAGAGAAAGGGAGGAGAGGGCAGAGGAGGGGAGTTTGGGGCAAGGAGAACTGGGAGGAAAGGAGGGAGGGAAAACTGCAGTTGGGATATGAAGTAAATAAATAAATTAATTAATTAAAAAATATAATAAATATATGCCCCATGTGGTGGGAGAGAATAAAGACTATACCTACTCTTTAAAACAAAACAACAAAAAATATTATTAGCAGACAGATTGTAATTTAGAGGGACATGGGTAACCATGTTTCAATTTTATTTATTTATTTTTGTAATGTGTAGCCCAGGATAGCCTGGAACTAGTTCTGTAGACTATGCTGATCTACAGGAATCTGCCTGCCCTGTTTCCTACCTGGCTCCATCCCACAGGAGCTAAAGTCGTACACCACTCTGCCTATTTTTCATTTATGTGGCCTTATAAAATTTCTCTTCTTTTTCCTTTTTTATATCTGGTGCACGCTTCTTGGCGATGCAGACAACCAAAAGTAACTTGTTCACGTCAACAGGAAATTAGTTTTTTCAGAATAACTGAGCTGCCATAAAGGCAAGTTTGCTATCTTTGAAAGCTCAGAGGCTAGGGACTCAGCTTGCCCACGGCATTCCAAACTAAGCTTACAGAAGTTCGGATCAGCACCTAGAAATGTCCCTGATTTCCGGCACTGAGTGAAGACCTGATTTAAAGTCTAAAATACATAAGCTAAGTTGCTTACAAAAGGAGAGGAAAGGAGAGAAGCAGGGGTTTGGGAGGTAGCTCAATCCCGTAAAAGCTTGCTTTGCAAGAATAAAGAGCTGAGTTCCATCTGTGAAAAGAAAGCCCAGTGTGATGTAATTTCAGGCCCTGGGGGTCAGAGATAGGTAGATTACTGTGGTTCTGTGGTCAGTCCTGCACATATTTAAGTGCACACATGTATGTACATACTTACGTAAGCACGCACGCACGCACAGCAAAAGGAGAAAAACCAGGAAGTCGTGGAAATGCAGGCAGGGCATTAAGAGGGAAGTTGCTTCGGTCCAAAATCTCGACACCAGCAAAACTTCTTTTTAATATGAGGAAATAGACATTCTCAAACATGCAACCAAAGCATTGGGCAGTAGCCAAGCTCCCACCATATATGCACGTACAACATACGTTGTCTATACACAGGGTATCTTCCATGTCTGAGGGGACAAAAATCACCCTTAGGTGATTTTATGCAATGATGCGTAAAAAATTTCACCATATCCCCAGGCCTAGACTCAACCCGTGCACCCCTACCAAGCTGAAAGCGCCATGGGCGGGCAAGCAGGCCACTGCCAGTCTTCGAGAGAAGCCTTTTAAGACACAGCTGCCTCTTTAAGCTCTGCATAGATAATTCTGAATGAAATAGAAAATAAAAGTTTTAATAGAGGGAAATGATGGGAAAACAGCAAATACAGCCCCAAATGGAAAGATAACCAAATGAAAATTTAGATTCAGAGGTAAAGGACCAGTAAAAGCAAAGGTTTTTGTTTTGTTTGTTTGTTTTGTTTAATTAATCAAAAAATATGATCCACAACAAAAATTTAATTATAATAATGCTTTGTGAAAGAAACAAGATAGCATTGGATTAAATAAAACATAAAAAGGAGTGAAAATCTATTTGTTTATTAAATGGGAACCCACAAAAGCACTCTGGTAGCTTGAGACTGTGGCACATGCCATTGGTCCTTGGTAGACCTAGGGGGTCTGAGCCAGCTTCACATGGGCCAGGCACAGTGGTGCATGCCTTGAATCCCAGCTCCTGGGAGGCAGGGGCAGGTGGATCGCTGGGACTTTGAGGCTAGCTTGGTCTACAGAGTGAGAACCCGCCCAAATAAATATGCCAAGAAGTACACAAGAAAGAAAAAGTGACATTAAAGAACTTTTACCCCAGAAAGCTCTGGCAGTGTAACAGTGATTAATTATTTTAAACTGACAGGAAGCAGATAGTTACCATGTAGGATTTAGAAAAAAAAAAAGAAAGAAAGGAAAAAAATTAATGAAGTTACAGTAACTTCATTTCAAAAACCATCTTTACCAAAACCACAGACCAAATTGCTGACATATCCAGTAGCATTTTATCACCGTATCATTATTAAGAATTAAAAGCCAGTGGGATGGAAAATACGTATAAATGCAGGGAAATGTTAGTAAGTTAAGATGCACTCAGATGGAAAAACAACACAGAGTCATTACCACCAACGGACCGGAGAGATGGCTCCGCAGTTAAGAGCAGTGGTTGCTCTCGCAGAGGACCTGGGTTCAATTCTCAGTACCCACATGGTGGCTCAGAACCTCAGTTCCAAGGGATCAGATAAACCTCTTCTCAGACATGCAAGCAGGCAAAACACCCAAACACAGAAAATGATTTTTTTTTAATTTAAAAATATCTATGTGCAGTGATGATTAAAGTTTATTAATTAAAAAAATTTTAAATTACATTTAGTACCTTTTTTTAAAAAAGAGAAATGAGACTTTATTTCCATATTTCTTACATTAAAAATATGGAACACCTCACGAATTTGAATGTCATCCTTGCCCAGGGGCCATGGTGATCGCTGTATCAGTCCAGCTTCAGTACAGGAGCTGCCAAAGCAAACACCATTCGGTACCTTCTTAACACACAGTACTTATGTCTAAAAAAAAAAAAAAATCAAAGTTTTTTTAATTCTTTCTTTGCATTGTTGCATTTTCTGTGTTTTCCATAGTGACCATTAATAATTAAAAGGGGGAAAATTAATAAAATATCCCCAGCCTGCCTCCCCAGTTGCAAACACTGGAACAGATGACCCCACAAGTAGCACCCGCTGCAAAAACTCTGTGATTTACGAGATAATTTATCAACTAAGACCATGAATGTTTCATGGGCGCATGTGACTTCATGTGAACCATTTCCCCTTCTTTCTAAGGCAAACCTGGCCAAGCAGGAAGGACGCTTGGCTGTGGCCAACGCGGAATTAGGGAAGGCCCAGGCGCTGCTGGATGAGAAGCAGGCTGAGCTGGATAAAGTGCAGGCCAAGTTTGATGCTGCGATGAACGAGAAAATGGTGAGACGGGAGAAGAGACTACTGGTGCTCTGTGGGCAGTGGCTCTGAGGTTAAATGAAATGCAGCTTTATGGCTTGTACATAAAACCATGGGCATGCTTGACATGTGATCTCCCCAGTACTTGTAGACACCAGATGATGTTTAAATCAGGGCAGATACTTCTCTCCTCAAGTATTTTTGTTTCTCAGATAGCATGCGTTTCCTCTCATATGTGGGCCCTATCTGTGTGTCTTTTGCCGCCCAGTCATATCTGTCTACATCTATCTCTGCCTTGTATCCATTCATATTTATTATCTATTCATCTATCTATCTATCTATCTATCTATCTATCTATCTATCTATCTATCTATGTATCTATCTATCTATCTATCTATCTATCTATCTATCTGTCTATCATCTATGTATCTATCATCTATGTATCTATGTATCTATCATCTATGTATGTATCTATCATCTATGTATCTATGTATCTATGTATCTATCTATTTATGTATCTATCATCTATGTATCTATGTATCTATCATCTATGTATCTATCATCTATGTATCTATGTATCTATCATCTATGTATGTATCTATCATCTATGTATGTATCTATCATCTATGTATCTATGTATCTATGATCTATGTATCTATGTATCTATGTATCTATCTATTTATGTATCTATCATCTATGTATCTATGTATCTATCATCTATGTATCTATGTATCTATCTATGTATCTATCATCTATGTATCTATCATCTATGTATCTATGTATCTATGTATCTATCTATGTATCTATCATCTATGTATCTATCATCTATGTATCTATCATCTATGTATCTATGTATCTATGTATCTATCATCTATGTATCTATGTATCTATCATCTATGTATCTATGTATCTATCATCTATGTATCTATCATCTATGTATCTATGTATCATCTATGTATCTATGTATCATCTATGTATCTATCTATCATCTATCTATGTTTCTATCATCTATGTATCTATCATCTATGTATCTATCCTTGTATCTAGGTATCTATCATCTATGTATCTGTCTATCTATGTATCTGGGTTCCTATCTATCATCTGTCTATCCATCCATGTAGATATACATCTATATCTATCTGTATATCTATTTATTATCCATTTATATGTATATATGATTGTATGTATCTATCTATGTGTCTATCATCTATGTATCTATGTATCTGTGTCTCTATCAATCATCTGTCTATTAATCCATATAGATATACATTTATATATATCTGTATATTTATTTATTCATCCATTTATATGTATAAATGTATGCATTTGTCTATCTATCTATCTATCTATTTATCTTCATCATCATTTATTTATAAACGACATAAAAGCAGAAGGAAAACGTGGGGTTAAGGGAGAAACAGAACCCTTAAAATGGGAGGGATGACACCAGGGACATGGTTATAAGCAAAGCACAATTTATGCACATGTGAAATGCCATAATGAAACCCATTATTTTGAATACTGACTAAAAATGAATTAAAAGAATAGCATCATTTTTACTTTTTTTTTTTTGAAAAAGAGTTAATAGAAATACTACTTTAACTTACATAAATCTTGGGGTCTCATAAAGTTTCCTTGAATTTTAGCCTCATTTAATTTTTATATAATTAATTATTCATCTTGGGGACAGACTTCTATGCAACCCCCCCCCCCCCGAATTTTCTCCACTCAGTCTAGCCAAAGATGACTTTGAATCTCTGATCCTTCTGAATCCCCACCTGTAGGGTGCTGGGATTACAGGGTTCACCACCATGCCTGGCTTCATGTGGTGCTGGAGATCAAGCCCAAGGCTTCATGCATGCCAGGCAAGCACTCTACCAACTGAGCTCCGTCCCCAGCCCTTTTCACATGTCTTTGAAATTTTGTAAGGTTAAAAAAAAAACAATCACCATACACTGAATGAATGATCAAAATATAACTGGTGTGTTAATTTGTCACTGTGTTATTTTCCAGCCACAGTTATTTTGCAAGCTGAGAAATTCCTCCGGGTAGGACTTTATCCACAAACTCAACACATCCCTGCTAGAGAGCTTTAAAATGTTGTCTGAGACGTTTCTCATTTCTGAATGCAGGACCTGCTCAACGATGCTGACATGTGCAGGAAGAAGATGCAGGCAGCCTCCACGCTCATTGATGGGCTGAGTGGAGAGAAAGTCCGGTGGACCCAGCAAAGCAAGGAGTTCAAGGCCCAGATTAATAGGTAGGTAGTCTTTGTAGGCGCCCTTCTTAGCCACCCACTCCCGTTCCACCTCTCTGTGACATTGAGACCATTAATCCTACCTCCATCTACATGTCTCTGAATTCCCCGAAGGGACAAAGCTCTCTGCTGGACACATTTTTAGCAGGGTGGTGGGGGAAGGGTGCACATCTAGCGATGTTCCAGTTAACCGTTCATCAGGACTGCCTGACACTCGTCTGATTCCCTGGGCTTACCCTCAATGATTTCGAAAATGTGCATTAGGCAGGGGCGAGGACTCAGCCAGTGAAGGCCCTGCCTTGCAAACCTGTGGAAAGGCAAATGTCGTAGTATATATCTGGAATCCCAGAACTAGGACGGTAAAGAGACAAGTAGATCTCTGGGGCCTCTCTGGTGAGCTAGTGAGCTACAAGCCAGAGAGAAACACTGTCTCAAAAAAACAAGGTGAGGTGATACCTGAGGAATGACAACTGGCGTTTGACCCCGGCCTATGTACAGGAGCACGGGCGCCCGTGCGTTTGCGCATGCGCGCTCACATACACATAGGTTCCTGCACATGTGAGTATGTAGACATATACACAAACATTCACAAGGTGTTTGCCTAAGACAGGTTGTGAACAGAGTGTGTAAGAGGAAGAAGGCATGGCCTGCCTGTTTGCATCTCCTCTGACCCGCCCTGGTGTGACCCCGCCCACCTCTTTTTCCACTTTATACCCTATGGCAAAGCAAGCCTGCACTGTGACTTCTCTGATGGCTCCCTCTGAGGAGAGGACATCTGCATTTTTTTTTTCTTCACAGACTCGTAGGCGATGTTCTGCTATGCACAGGCTTTCTCTCCTACCTCGGCCCCTTCAATCAAATATTTAGGAACTATTTACTTAAAGACCAGTGGGAGTTGGAGTTGAAAGCGCGGAAAATTCCTTTCACCGAAAACCTGAATCTTATTGCGATGTTGGTGGACCCTCCGACAGTGAGTTTGACTCTTCCTGGCAACATCAGACTTTCAGCCCTCTTTCAGTTCTTACCATAAACAAGAAGCCGAAGAATGCCTGTTTTAATTTTCTGTAGTTGAAAACTTTATTTTCATTACTTATGACAGTTTTAATGGCTTTCTGTGGTTTCAAATGTTAATTCTGTTACATTCCTTTCAAAGGTTTGAGGCAAAGGTAGGCACCACCTAGATATTATATTATGTATATAAATATAATACATATTAGGTATTGTATATTATATATATGAGGTATTTATGTATGTAAATATAATATATTAAACATTATATATGTTATATATGAGATATTTATGTATATAAATATATATTGGGAATTACATATGTTATATATATTAGGTATTATAGTATTAGTTTCTTTTCCTACTGCTGTGACAAAATAATCTCAGGAAAAAAGGATTTGTTTTAGCCCACAGTTTGAGAGTAAGGTCCTTCACGGCAGGGGAAGCCATTCAGTGGCTGGTCACACTGCATCCTCAGTCAGGAAGCAGAGAGAGGAAGAGGATGCCGGTGTAAAGGTCACTTTCTTTTTTTCTTTTTTTTTTTATTCATTGGGGGACCCCAGGTCATTGGATGGATGGCACCACTTGAATTCTGAGTGGGCCTTTCCTCCTCTGTGGAATCTCTCAGAGGCCTTCACAGACAACCCTGAAACTTGTCTCCCAGGTAACTGCAAACCCAGTCAAACCGACGCTTAGCCCCTGGAACAGTGACACCCTGACATGCTCGGGTACCGATGACCAGCGGCAAGCCTGACTTGCGGGGATTTTGAGACCAATGTCAGTTGGTATCAAACTTGCCAAGCTCCTGTGGTCACAAGTACTTCCCAGGCAGTTTGTATTCAAACAGATGTGAATTCCCGTGCTGCAAGTTGGCTGGGAGAGGCAAGGCTGTGGTTTTCCCTTGCTTTGTATTTAAAGGTTAAAAAGTAGCCTCTGGTTCAAACAATGTTACAGCGGATGGATTGCACATAGGAGATACATGGGGCACTGTGCGCCAAGGTGGGTCCAGATAGCTCTCAGTGATCTGGGTCTTTGGAGGTGCTAGGGGGTGATTTAGCAAAGGTGGATTCTGGTTGCTCCATGGACTCTCTGGGGGACTTCATTGGCCATGATGTAATCCCACTTAAATTTGCAGAAGGAAATCGTCATGCTTACCACTGATGAACGCCTACCAGTTGGTGTATCCCAGCCAGAGTCTCCCCAGCCGTGCAATTATTTTTGCATCAGCCTTGTAGGCAGAACCAGAGGGCAGGAAGAGGAGGAGAACTGGGGGATGAGGGCTATCTTCTCTGACACTGGCTTACTTTCACAACCTCTTCTGTATAGATAGATAGATAGATAGATAGATAGATAGATAGATAGATAGATACACATACACATGTGCATATATATATATATGTGTGTGTGTGTGTGTGTGTGTGTGTTATATACACATACATATATATCACACACACATACACACACATATATAATCAGACTATCAGACTAAGAGGACAAACCCAGATATGTCTATTAGATTAATAATAAGGATACCTGTTCCGTTCTTAGTACACATATTGGGTAGCTATCAGCCCCTGTACCTCCAGGTCTTAGGGGAAATAACTCTTTCTTCTTGTCTCTGTAAGCAGTATCCTCCCTCACGTATACAAAAAACCATCCACCCACACATACATGGACAGATTAAAAATGTAGATGCTAACTATCAAAATCTGCTTTCTGATCTAAACTTAATTACTATCTCTTGGCTCATATTTGCTGGTTGGTTTGGTTTTTTAAACCCCCCCCCCACATACCCCAAATGGAAACATGCGTTTAAATGATTTCCGTTTAACGTTATAAGCTCTCAACGGCCAACCATCACATTCCTGTTCTTTGATTGGGCATCCTCCCATGTCCTCCTTCCTCTTCAGATTGGTGAGTGGGGCCTGCAGGGACTCCCTGGGGATGACTTGTCAATTCAGAATGGCATTATTGTGACAAAGGCCACCAGATACCCTCTGCTCATTGATCCCCAGACTCAGGGGAAAACGTGGATCAAATCGAAGGAGAAAGAGAATGACCTGCAGGTATGTCTGACTTGGGTATATATAAAAACCAGAATGCTCTCTCAAAGTCTCAGCAGAATCTGCCACGCATGAAGCTGTCTGTGCTCAACTAGGCCATACCTAATAGTGCCACTCCCTGGGCAGAGCATATACTAACCACCACAGTTATATTAGTTTTACTAATTAGAATGTTTCCACACTTCTGGTCTACCCACTTAGATCTCACACAAAAGTCTTAATCAGTATTTACCTTCAAAGCCTCTTCTTACCCAGTGCTTGTTCCATTGAGACTTGTCCGTGTCCCTCCCTCCCGAGGCCCGTCTGACTTTTGTTTGTAGTTCTGTCCTGGACTCCGAGTCTGACTTGAATTACTGCTCTTGGCACATTTCTCTCTTTTATTTCTGAGCCATAAACTTCCTGCTAGTCAGGTTTATGGTTTTCTCCATGTTATATTCTCTACACAGCTCTTACATTCTGTAGGAAATTCCAGTATTTATGGAATTTAAATGAATCCATCAAAGTGCGCCATCACTACTGGGGGAGGTCATGTGACCATCTTGATAAATGCAGGTAGGGAGAGTACCCAGCAACATCGCATACACATTCATGACAACGCCCCGATAAACTAACAAGATGGGGGATCACCTCTAACCCCATGAAGAGCTTTTATGAGAAGCTATGACAAGGGTGATATTTAATACTGAATTATAGACAGATTTTCTTCTGAGTTCTGGGAGGGACCTTTGGCTTCTCAGTATATCACTTATGGCATTATTTTTATTTTATTGATTTTTAAATTTCTATTATGTATAATATATATACATGTATGTATGTATGTATGTATGTATGTATGCATGTATGCATGCATTGCTTTTTGAGACAGAGTTTCTCTGTGTAACAGCGCCCTGGCTGTTCTGGACTCACATTGTAGACCAGGCTGGCCTTGAACTCACAGAGATCCGCCTTCCTCTCCCTCCCAAGTGCTGGGATTAAATGTGTGGGACACCACACCCGGCTCTGACGTTATTTTCTATAGACTTATTTTAGCCTTGTTATGTGTATCCGTGTGTGTCTGCATGATATTCATGTGTATCATGTATGTGCACATGAGTGCAGTACCTGTAGAGGCCAAAAGAGCATCGGCTCTCTGGAGCTGGAGTTATAAGTGATTGTAAACTGCCCAGTGTGTGTGTGTGCGTGCTGGGAACTGAACTCGGGTCTTCTAGAAGAGCAGCAAGATCTTCTAACCACTGAACCACCCCCTGTCGTTCTAATAAATATTTATTATCACCTATTCAGAGGGCCCCAGAGAAGATAGAGCTAGATCTCGGTGCCTGGCTGTCTGTGAGTGATTCTAGTTAGACAGATTTAGTAAGATGATTCCATGACAACTCCCATCTGCAGGGAGCTCTGGCGTTGCATCCGAGAGCACCCTCTTCTTTTCTTCTGGATCACAGACACTGCATCTTTGCCTCAGTTTTTGCTTATTGCTTTTATTTTATTTTATTTTATTATTTTTCACACTGCTCTTTCAATCCCCAGTCAGCCATCCAACAGATGTCTTGCTTTCCACTTAGCAACTGGGGTGCTGTTGGGGACGGTTTTAGACTAAGGAGCTCTTTATCTTCAGGTGACATCTCTGAACCACAAGTACTTCCGCACACACCTGGAGGACAGCCTCTCGCTGGGTCGCCCCCTTCTCATCGAGGACATTCGAGAGGAGCTGGACCCGGCTCTGGATAATGTACTGGAGAAGAACTTCATCAAATCGGGCACCGCTTTCAAGGTGAGGAGTTTGTACCGGAAGACAAGGGTGGCCTCTGCTTGGCATTGGTACAGTGGTGGAGCCATCTCTTTGGGGTGGTGATGTGTTGTACACCGGAAACCGGCATTCCCAGGCAACACTCACCGTTTCTTCTAGGTGGCTGCTTCTACACACCGAAAGCTTGTTTCATGCCCATCCTCTTTCAACGTAGTAGCTATTAGCTTTTCTCTTTAAAACACATTTCATTTTACTTACGTGTATGTTTGTATGGGGGTTATGTGCCTGTGAGTGCAGGTACACTCAAAGGCCAGAAGAGGGCCACTGTAAGAACAACATCGTCCTTAACCACTGAGCCATCCCTCCAGCTCCAACTTTGCTTTGCTTTGAGTGGATTTATTCTTAATTGGAAAATAACAATCGTACATATTTATGGGACACAGTGTATTGTATGTGACGGAGTTGCTGGCACAGTTCTTGAAAACTGACCTTTGAGCGGCTAACATACAAATGAAACATTCTGATGGGTGCCATGCACTTTTGATTTTTTTTTTAATGATATATAAAACAATCCTCAAAAGAGCATTCAATTCACTTGGCTGAAATTAGATAGGAAATGGGTTTCTTACCTTAATAACAATATAATAGTGTTACTTGGAATTTATAGACGTGTGTGTGTGTGTGTGTGTGTGTGTGTGTGTGTGTGTATGTGTGTGTGTGTGTGTGTGTGTATAATTTTAGCTGTGTGTTGGAAAAGTGGCCTTGCAAGCCAAATACACATTCAAATTCAAGAAAACCTGGATCTCCTCACCAAAGAAAACAGCATTTTAATAAAGCCTGGAGACATTGATTTGTCCGTTTCTGTCTTTACTAACTTTCAATCTAAACTCATTGACTTTCTAGAAGCCCTGGAATTCTGCTCCCAATTGTTGATGATAGCACAAATTGTTTTCAATATAAGTGTCTCCTTTTTTAATTGGTCTCATTCTCTACTTTGAAGGTTCATTGGTTTTATTTCTTGATGAATGGCAGTGTTTTAGCTTCGATTAGTTCACTTCCCGTTTGTTAATTTCCTTCCTGTTAGGGAATATGTGAAGAATGAGGGGTTTCTCCTTAAACACAGATTTACTTAGGATGTTTTTTCTTTTCTTTTTTTTTTAAAGAATGTGTTCTTAACCATGTGACTTTTTTAAAAAACCGGCATGTGTGTGTATGTTTGTGTATGTGTGCATGTGTATATGTGTTTGTGTATGTATGTGTATTCGTATGTTTGTGTATATATGTGTATGTGTTTGTGTACATTTAAGTGTGTGTTTTTTGTTTGTGTATGCATGTGTTTGTGTGTATACTTGTGTATGTTTATGTGTATATGTATGTGTGCATGTGTGTTTTGTGTATATGTATTTGTATATATTTGATGTGTGTGTTTGTGTGTGTGTGTAGACCTGAGGTTGTGTGTGTGTGTATGTGTGTTTGTGTATATGTGTACATGTATATATGTGTATGTTTGTATGTATGTGTATATGTTTATGTGTGTGTTTTTGTATGTATATATGTGTGTATGTGTTTGTGTGTGTGTGTGTGTGTGTGTGTGTGTGTGGGCCTGAGGTTGATGTCTGGACTCACTCTCCATCAGCCTCTCAGCCTCCCTCCTGAGGCCCTGAGGCAGATCTCTCAGAATTCACCGAATGACTAGCCCCCTCTCCAGCTTGCTCTGGGGATCTCCTGTCTTTGCTTTCAAACTTCGTAATTACAATTACGGGTAGGTTGCCAGGCTCACCTAGAATCATTCATGGGATCTGGGGATCCAAACTTCACTCATCATGCTTTTGCGACATTTAACGGCTGAAGCATCCCCACAACCCTGCAGCGTGAATTCTTTTATTTACCATTGTTTTAGTCTTTCAATAAATGTATATGGAACACCGAGTGCCTACTTAAGCCTAGAGAAGTGAATTCAATTTAATGGGGAAAAATGGAGAGAATGAATTCAATGTCCCCAAGAATTCTTTTTGTTTCCCCATGAGATTACAAAGTTGGAATTTTCCTTGCCAGAAAAGGGAGCTAAGAATATAATCTTGGTGATTTCTTTGGCAACTGTGAATTCACCCCCAATTTGGAATCACCATTAAGACAGGAGTGGAAAGATGGCTCAGCCTATGCTTCTCTTCCAGGAGACCTGGGTTCAGTTCCCAGGATCCACATGGCAGCTCACAACCTGGTAACTCCAGTACCACGGGATCTAATCTCCTCTTATAATCTCTATGGTGACCAGACATACATGTGGCAAATATATACATGCAGGCAAAACACTCATACACACAAAATTAAAAATAATATTCAATTGACAAATAGAGACTATATATATATATATACTCACAGGGTACCATGTGGCGTTTTGGTATTCATGTGTAGTGTATACTCTTGACCCTAATCAAATAAATAAATAAAATCTCTCCTCACTCCCACTCCCCTTACCCTCACCAGCACCAAATAACCTGCATTGAATTCTTGGCTTCTAGGAGCTCCACGCTTTAGGATTCCATATCTAAGTGTGAAATCACGTGTAGTGTCTGTCCTCCCAGGCCTAGTTGCTTTGTACACCGCATTTAACGTACCACGGGAAGTTACGGAGCCATACTGAGGCCGTTTACAGGACCTTGGGCTCTTGCCCTGAGTTATAGAAAGGCTCCCATCCCATGTAAGGTCACAATCCATTAGAGATGGATTAGAGATTTAAAAGTGCCATGTGGGTTCCGCCGGTTTTTTAGAAAGTCAAAACTCAAGTGGTTTTTTTTTTTTCCAGTGTCCTACCACTAGTAGTGTTTTTAAAGTTAATGTTATATTTCTGGTAACTCTGTTGTCAGACATGTTGACGACGTGACCGCGGAATGCAGGAAAGAAGGATAATTCTAGAAACACGGCACAGTTCTTCATTTTGTTATAATGTTTTCATCTGGGGGTGGGGAGAATAAGAGAATTAATGGGAGTTCTAAATGCTGTGATTTTGAAGTCGGGCCTTATATGCATCCAGGTTTTCCGTTGTTCCCTGTTGGTTTTGGATCCGTTCTTTATTGGGTTTGCTTTGGACAGCCGCTGAGAACATCTTCAGGCAGAGGCACCAGTAAATCCAAATCACTCCAAATCGGACAGGCTTTGTTATTTAAGATCTGTAATGACAACTCTCCCTTCCCGATTTATCCAGATGTCACAGCCTTGACCGCTGGGACACTCACTCCCATCTCGAGTCCCCAGTGCCCTCCCCATTTTTTAAGCTGGCTATGTTTTTTCTTTTAGGTTATACAATGTAAACATTGAGGTTAAAATTTCATTTTGGAATTTAATACCTATTCACATCCTTTCTGCTCCCTTGCATGTTACAATTCCTGTGTCTGCCCCTGAGCTCTAAAACCCATGACTTCTTCAGTTATTCTTGTTATACACACACACACACACACACACACACACACACACACACACGCACACACACACGCACACACACACACACCACTGAGAGCATTTAGTGTTGCTTATGTATATATGTGCTTAGGGGCCGACCCTCTTGGGATTGGATAACCTATCAGGAGCTTTGTCTCTGGAGAAGATGCACTCTCTCTCTGGGCTGTGGTTTTTCTAGAAGTTTCTCCCATTTGTGTCCGTCTGTGAATTGGGGCCATCACGTTGCGGGTCTTGTTCAGGTGACATTAAGCCATTTCCCAACTGTTCATCTGACCTTGTATAGGTGAAAGTGGGTGATAAGGAGTGTGACATCATGGACACGTTTAAACTTTACATCACCACGAAGTTACCGAACCCTGCCTTCACCCCCGAGATCAACGCCAAGACGTCCGTCATCGATTTCACCGTCACCATGAAGGGACTGGAGAACCAGTTACTCAGGAGGGTTATCCTCACAGAGAAACAGGTAACGGTTCTCAAGGTGAAAGCTCTAAGTTGCAAGTGTGAGCTAAATCACAATGGCTTAGGTGGGCCAGTGAGATGGCCGCAGGTCACGGTGCTCGCTACCAAGCCTGGAGACCTAAATCCGGTCCCTGGGACCTCCAGGGTGGAAGGAGAGACAACTCTTATATTATTGCAAGGCTCCTCCAATAAACAAACAAATAAACAAACAAATGCAAAAAAATAAAACAGACTAGGATATTGTTAGAGAAAATATGTGGAAAATATAGGCCAAAGTCACACTTTCTCTTGTTAGCATAAGGAAATATTTCTTTCTCAGCGATAACTTCTGTTAGGAGATTATATGATTCAGTTATCTTCCATCCCCAGCTAACACACACCCACACCCACACACATTTGCACACACACACATTCACATATACATTTGCACACGCGCAAACACACACGCACACCACACACTTCTTCACACTTCTGCCCTTATATCTTTGGGTGTATTGATTCAGTACGTTTCAATCCATACTGCTGTGTGGATTGTCTGGGGACACCTGAAAAATTTAATAAAGACAATAATCTTAGAGAAAAAAAGAAAATTCCCCTGCACAGCCATGACCAACTGTTGGGATTTCAAGATATTACAGAGTAATAACGTAATGATACAGGGAACAATACTTCAAACGGGATTTCCATTGGAGGATACAAACCAGTTGGGTAGAACAAAGGGCGTTGGTGAAGCCAAGAATACCGCAGGCCTGCAATATTCTAAGAGCTAGATATGAGACCAGAGTAACTTCTAGGATGTTCAGAAAACCCAATTTTATGCACAACATATATTTGCATATATTAACTGTAATCTGCATAAAGCACAACCGAGTTTACACTTACCCTGTTGTAATTCATTTCAGTATTCAAGGGAAAGGCAAGGTGAGGGAGAGCGAGAGCAGAGAGGCATACAGTGGGGGAGGAGGGGCGAGAAAAAGAGGGATAGATGGCTTCCGAGTGAGAAGAGGTATTCCGGAAGGCAAAGAGATGTGATACTAACTCTCCTTCATGAGCAAAACAGTAAGAACATTGAAAAAATATGCCCTGCGGTTGAACAGGTGCTGGGGGCCTATTTTGAATGGTTTCTCAGGGTTGTAGCTCTCCTCTGAGGCTGTGCTACCCAAATCTCTGTCTGGTGCCCCCACATCTGTCTTTTTAACTTCCGTTCCTCTTTAAAATGCCCACTGGCATGCTTGTGCCAGGCTTGCCAGAGCTCCCTCAAGACAGGCTTCACAGGCAGGCTGGCCCCTCCTGACAGCCCTCTACAGAACCTCCAGAGGCCAGAGAGACGGGGTCTCACTCTGTGACAACACGTACATTTTCCAGTTTGCAGGTCTCCTGGAAGCTCCCAGGTCATGCTGTAAGACTTAACAAAGGTCCACCGTACCAGGACACATGATTTCTCCCTACTGTGTTATAAAGGGACTGAGTGTGATTTCTCTGTTTGGGTTTTTCCTGCGTGCATGCCTGTGTGAGTGAGTATGTTCATAATGTGGACATACATGTACGTCCAGAAGAAGGCCAGAGACATAGATCACATGTCTTCCTTGGTTATTTTCTAATTTATTTCATATGAGCACACTGTCGCTGTCTTCAGACAAAAGAGGTTGTTGGATCCCATTACAGATGGTTGTGAGCCACCATGTGGGTGGTGGGACTTGAACTCAGGACCTCTAGAAGAGCAGTCCATCACTGAATCTGGAGCTCACCCGTTAGGCTAGGCTGACTGGCTAGCAAGCCCCTGGGTCTCTCCTGTCTCCGAGTCTCTATCCCTGCTCCACCGTGCCCAACTCTTTACACAGCTGCTGGGGGATCAGGACCTAAGCCCTCATGCTTGCACAGTGAGCACTTCAGCATCTCCTCTACCTCTCCGTCCCTAGGGATGATCATTTTAATGGAAACCATTCTTTAGTCTCCTGCAAGAGCAGCCTCACTCCTCATCACCCCGGCAAACCCCACAGCCCAGCCCACAGGAGGTTAAAGGTACACACGGCAAGCTCCCGCCTGTTAGACACCAAGTGCTGGATGATTCTGGATGGATCAGGCAGACTGATTCAAGCCACGGAGGACATTTGACTCAGTGCGGGGCTGTGGCTTTTGATCGCTTCTTTGCTCCGCGAAGACTTCTCAAATTAGTAGGGTTTCCAAAGCAGCTCTTGGCGAGGAGCCTTCTCAAGTTAGCATCCTTGATTCACCTTGAAATATAATCCCAAATGCAAAATGTGATTCCGCATAGAGATGAGAAAAACTCCAATAAACTGTGTCAGAGAGGGACAGGGATTCGGCTCGGTTGGTAGAGCCCTTGCTCAGCATGCACAAACCCCTCAAGTATTAACAGCATGTGTGAGCACAAGCCTGTATTTCCAGCACTGGAGGGGTGGAGTGGGGGGTGGAGCAGAAGGATCAGAAGTTCAAGGCCATCCTCAGCTTCATCATGAGTTTGAGGCTAGCCTGGGCTCCATGAGATCCTGTGTCAAGAACAAAACAACAATCACACACACACACACACACACACACACACACACGAAAACTGTTAAAATTATTCTCATTTGGACTCTATCAGTGTCCAACTTCTAGGATGTGGGGTCAGGGTTAATAAAGCACTTAGGGAGTTGAGATGCCCAGAGATGCAGGATTGGTACTGCTGGTAGCAAAGCTAGCTGTATCTGTGACCTCTGGGTTTAATAAGAAACTTTGCTTCAGGGATTAAAATGGAAGATCCATTCAGGATGATCCCAAACATCAACCTTGCACGCACACCCACACACGTGTGAGCCCCAATGCACGCAAAACCACGAACGTGCTTACAGGTCCAACCCCTTCACAGATGTGAAAAAAATGAACAAGGAAAAGGAGGTGAGTATTATTAAGGTGATTTTCCTTTAGACCCTACAAGACAGTTCTGTCGTGGTTCAACATCCTGGGCTTGAAGAATGGACCACGACTCCACAGGGCAGCATCCGGGTTCGCAGGAGACTCACCGAAGTGTTTGGGAGCAAAACATCTCTGGAGATTCGAACTTGGGTTCTCATGATTGCACGTCAGGCACTCTGCTGACCCGGGCCATCTCTCAGCCCCAGAGCTATGAAATGTTAGTGCCAGTGGGCATCCCTTTATTGATTATCCAGAGAAACGTAAATATAAACAGTTTTGACCAATGATGAAGATCTCTTCCACCATCCAAAAAGCGATTTCGTTTAGACCTCTGAAGTCGCCCGTAAAAAATGCCAGCGAGCCCGACTTCCCGAAAGCGTCGGTGACTTAGGATTCTCAGATTCTTTTGTCTGTGTCTTGATTACAGGAGCTGGAGTCGGAGAGGGTTAAGCTCCTAGAGGACGTGACTTTCAATAAGCGGAAGATGAAGGAGCTGGAGGACAACCTGCTGTATAAGCTGAGTGCCACGAAAGGTACAGCACCGTTAAGAGGCAATCAAGCCTCGGCTCCCACCAGAAGGAGGCTCGTTTACTTACGCGCCTTCCGGTGCCACCCGTGACCACAGATCTGAGGCAGCAGCCAACTCACCAATGCAAAAGCAAGCAGGGTAGCTCCCATGTAGATATTAAGGAAACATCACAGAGCATCTGATGTCTGAATTAGCAACCGGAGCCAGCCGGATGAGACTAGTACCACCTTGTTGATAGAATCGTTCTCTCCTGAGAAAAACAAGGGCTCCTGAGTGGTGCCCCTGCAGCTCCTGATGGCCTCATTTGCTTGCCCAAAGGATGCTCGCGCGTTCCATCTTTTTTATTTTTATTTTTCTCAATCAGTCAGCCCTTTCATTTAGCACTGAAATGAAGCATGACCACGCACAACACATGCCACCTGGGTCAGGAAAAACGTGGCTACCCAAGGGCCTGGCTCATCTCAAAAGATTTCCCCTTATAAGTCAAGGTTAGCATCTCCTCTGCATAGACAGACTCACACCACACCCCAGTTTAGGGAGGTACCCTCCCTGTAATACACTGAAGAAAACATATTTTCCGTGCAGACCTATAATCCCAGCATTTGAGTGGCTGAGGCAGGAGGACTGCCAAGGGTAGTCAGGGCTACATAGCAAGACCTTAGCTCCAAACAGACAGACAAACAAACAACCCAAAATATTCATGCAAAGAAAAATCAACAAACATGTCAGCATGTTTATTGGCAAATCACAGCGGCCTAGTTAAATCCCACCACGTGTTTGTGGTTTATGAATCCGTTCTGTTGTTACTTTAAATCCCTGGATCAGAAGAAAACAAAGCCTTGTTATCCCATAATGATAATGTCATTAGAACGCACACAAGGCCAGGTGTAGGGGCACGTACACACCTGTAATCTTGGCTACTTGGGAGGCTGGGACACCGGGATGGAGACTGTGTGTAACAGCATAGGTTATATTCGTGAGATCTTGTCTCAAAACTTCGAAAGGGAGCTGTGATTGTAGCTATGGGATAGCATGGGCCAAACACATGTTATATACATACACATACACATACATACGTATGTACGTACATATATACAATGAACTTGGTGAAATGCATGCCTTCTTTGCTTTTGCTGGTGATGTTGTATGTCTTTTGATGCAGTGACTTCTGCTCACTCTGAGTGTTAACAAGTTGGGCAGGAGAGCCGGCTCCCTGGCCTAACAAAGACTGTTCCGAATCAAGGCCTCCCAGCCGTAAGGGTCATGACAGTTGGACTCTCACACTAGACGGGACACGATAGACAAAATCGCTCGGCATTTCTAGATGCCTGCCTGCCTTCCAGAGCTCACATGTCTGGAAGTGCTGCTATTGCAGACGCGGGCCTCGTGAACTCAGCACGTCACGGCTGTGTTTCTGCGCCTTAAGATGCAATTGGTTGTGATAAACAGGTTACTTCTACTAAAAAACAATAGTGAAGAAAAACTGAAAGCCAGACAGCCTTTTCTTGGTGAGACACTTCCACTATATTTCGGTTGATCAATGTTAGAGATGTGGCTTGGTTACCTCTAACCCTAACTTTCACTTAAGAAGTAGGGAGAGAATTGTCCCACTCACCTGCTAGATCTGCCTAGGACCACTGCTTGCATCCTTATAGCCTGAGACACTGGGTGCATGGCCTGCAGACCTTAGGGAGAGTTGCCAAGGTGATAACGGGGGTGAGAGCCTATCTCACGGGTGATGTTGGCACTGCTGGAGATGTGGTCATTGTCTTAAAACATGTGAATCAGTTGGGCAAGGGAGATGGCTCAGTCAGCCATGAGCTTGCCTTGCCAAGCAAGAGGACGGATCTGAGTTGAGGCTACCAGAATCCATATTTAAAAGCCAGGCTTGGAGGGACATACGTGTAACGTCAGAGTTGGGAGGTCGAGACTAGCAGATCACTGAGGCTCACTGGCCAGCCAGCCTAGGCTTCTTGGCAAGTCTCAGGCCAAGTGAGAGACCCTGTCTCAAAAAATAAGGGGTAGGGGGCAGGCTGTGAGGGACTACACCTGAGGTGGCCATATACCTGCACATGAATGAAGATACCTTCCCCTCCATACACACACACACACACACACACACACACACACACACACACACATATCAAAACAAAAACTGTCTTTTCCGTGAGATTTCAGGTAGAGTTGAGGATGAAGAGCCCTCGGTAGGAATGTTTGGAAAAATCCAGACACTGGGTGGCCGTCAGAGCAGGAACCCTTTGGTATATTAAGTTTTACCAGCCTGTGGTACCTGGGAGAGTCGGGTTAGAAGCCAGTGGTGTTGTGTCTGAAACGACACCCCTCGGTCTTCAGCATTTTCTCTTTGTGCCTGCTATTTCGCTGTCTTTGGCTTTCAGGTTCCCTGGTGGACGACGAGTCTCTCATCGGCGTCCTGCGCATCACTAAACAGACAGCGGCAGAAGTGAGCGAAAAGCTCCACGTGGCTGCTGAAACGGAGATCAAGATCAATACTGCTCAGGAGGAGTTCCGGCCAGCCGCCACGCGAGGCAGCATCCTTTACTTCCTCATCACGGAGATGAGCATGGTCAATATCATGTACCAAACCTCACTGGCCCAGTTCTTAAAGTTATTTGACCAGTCCATGGCCAGGTAAGGCCGCCCCACCTTCCCCTCAGTCGTTTCCAAAATGGTAACCTAAAGGTTTTTGTGGAGCTGGGCACATGGCTCAGTCTATAAGGTCTCTGCCATGGATGCACGAAGACTTGGCCAAAAACCTGGGCGTGGCAACATAAACCTTAAACCCATTGCTTGGAAATAGAAACAGATGCATCAGTGGCGCTCCCTATTGGTCAGCCAGTGTAGCCAATCGGAGAGCTCCAAGTCCAGTGAGACATTCTGACTCAAAAAATTAGGTGGAAGCTAGACAGGTTGGCTCCTTGGTTTGGAAAGAAAGAAAGAAAGAAAAAAAACACGCTGTGTTCTTACCAGTTTGGTTCCCAGCACTCATATTAGGTGGCTCCCAATGAACTGCTTTTATAGCGCCCTCTTCTGGCCTCCATGGGCAACTGCATGTAGCACGTATGTGCATGTATGCACACGCGCGCGTGTATACACACACACACACACACGTCATGTTATTAATAGTCTTTAAGATTTTTTTTTAAAATTTGATTCTAAAACTGGATTGCAGATCTGAAAAGTCTCCGCTACCTCAAAAAAGAATTACAAACATCATCGAGTACCTGACATACGAGGTTTTCACCTACTCGGTGAGAGGCCTTTATGAAAACCACAAATTCCTCTTCGTTCTCCTCATGACACTGAAGATCGACCTCCAGAGAGGGACAGTGAAGCACAAAGAGTTTCAGGCCCTGATTAAAGGTGAGATGCTTGGAGCGCGGCCGGGCGGAGGACATTGGCACTGATGGGGTCTTTGACGTACTCTGACACTGGTGTCAGGGATGCAGTAGACAGCATGGTACCCTAATGAAAGCAATATTATTCTTTTAATCCTCTGCTCTCTTTCAATTTCTATTAACAGTTCTGCTTACCAAAAATTTGGGCTTCTCCTAACTGTCTGTTTTTAGTTATATTGCTGTATTTGATTTTTTTCTTCATTGTTACTCAGGCTTAGGGGACCCGTTGTCAATGTGAGGACAAGCTGGTGATGAGGTGTATCCCCACCCCCTCTTTTCTATACAGGAGCTCACTGTTACAGCTGAGGCTGGCTCACAATTTGATACACCCCCAAAATAATTTGTTAACAACCAAAATTCAGATAGGAGCTGCCACACCCTCCACAGAGGCTGAGTTGCTCACTCTTGGAGTGGGGCAGCTTAATGAATAGAGTAAGGAGTATGGTGTCATGGAAGTGAGGCCAGGCTGGCACACAGAGGAGGCCTGGGTTCCAACAAGGCTCTGTGGAGCAAGGGAACTTTGTGCCAGAAACGAAGCATTGGGAGTAGGTGATTGGGATGTGGACCACAGCCCAGGGTCCTGCTAGTCATATAGGGCTCACTGAAACTACAAGGGTCCAGGGACACAGCCTGTGACTGAGACACGTGCAGATCTGAGACACCCTCCCATTCAGACAAAACCTCATGCTTTCTCTTCTCTCCCCACTAATGACATTTCGGTCAGACCAGAGCTATTTGCCAAAAGGAAACAGTCTTCTTTGAAGGAAGGTTTGCGAGTGAGAGGCATCCGAGACACAGGGAGACACACAGGACAGGGTTTTCTAGGAAGGGGAAGGTTCCTTACAGCAGGATAAAGTTGGGGACTCACCTGGGCTGTGATGAGAGCATACTTGTGACTCCGTTTCATCAAACTAGGGAGCCAGATTGCACAGGACCCGCACAGGTGGAAAGGGGACTTTGGAGTCAATTCAGTTGGCAGCAGGAAGCCATCGAGTGTTTTATGGGCAGCGACGGCATGAGCAAAGCAGCACTCTAGGAAGATTAATTTGAAATTGTACGACAGGTTGATTGACAGAGCTACACTCGGTTCAGCAGAGAAGCAGGATATTTTCCGAACAAAGCCTCTTTATTATATAGTCTGTTTTAGTTTCAAACTGGATTACATTTTGATGGAATTATTTTTTAAAAGATAGCAGGGCTTTTTTTTTTTTAATGCTTTTTCATAGAGCTAACAAATAGACTCTCTTATATCACGGGCATTTTTTTTTTTAATCTTTGTGCACTCAGTACTCAAGGGAGAAGAGCCGGTGTCTATGGACACAGCGGTGTTTGATTTCCCAGGAGGGACAGTTCTTATTTATCAATTACTTCTTGTTTTCTGCAGCATTTGTAAGGCACCTTTGACTTTCTTCTCCAGCTGAGGGATGTCAGAGCACTCTGAAAAAATGAAATGGATACCAGGGGCAAACCGCAGTATGGAACAACTGATGGCCCTGTTTCCTTGCGGGTTTATTCTAGAAAGATATTATCTTTGTTTCACTATCAGCCCCCTGGGGTGCTGCTCCAAAGACCCGAGTCTTAGGAGGATACAAATTAAGTGTCACAATGACCACTAATGGTGCCGTAGCTCTTACTGGTCTCTCCTTGACCTCCTGGCAGAGTTGTTACTCTGTTACTCTCACCTAACAGACAAGAAAATGGGAGACTGGGTCTGAGGGACTGTGGCGTAGAACAGCCAGGGTGTTTTGGGTGGAATCCTCCTGTAATTATTCCTCCTTTCTTCAGGAATTCATGTGCACCAAGGCGTGGGCCTGTGGAGACATCAAGATAAAAGGGGCGGGAGGTGTAAGGAATCATCCGCTGCTCTTCCAGGATTAACGCTTTCATTTGTGGTAGTTCTGTAAGAACAAAACTTCCTCTCACATGCACTTTCAGGAGCAGGAAGTGAAGGGAGGTTCACGGGTATTTTGAGGGTGTCAGAGCTTTTCGTCTGTTTTAGTGGTGCAAAGGGGTCTATGTAAGTTGTTGTTGTTGTTGCTTTTTGTTTGTTTGTTTGTTTTGTTTTTTTGTTTTTTGAGACAGGGTTTCTCTGTGTAGTCCTGGCTGTCCTGGAACTAACTCTGTAGACCAGGCTGGCCTCGAACTCAGAAATCCGCCTGCTTCTGCCTCCCAAGTGCTGGGATTAAAGGCATGCGCCACCACCGCCCAGCTTGTTGTTGCTTTTTAAATACAACACTTCAATAAATACCGTTTCTCAGAAAATTGCTAAGTGGAGGAGCAAAGACCTGAAACCTCCCTACATCTTTTTGTGGTCTGCTTTATTTCTCTGTGAAAGGGAAGCGTTTGATCAGGGATCTTAAGAAGGACTTTGCAGTTAGGGATGGCTCAGCGGTTAAGAGTACTTTCTGCTCTTGCAGAAGAGCAGAGTTCAGCTCCAAGCAGCCTTGTTGGGTAGCTCAGGACTGCCTGTAACTCCAGCTCCAGGGAATCTGATGCCCCCCTCCCCCAGCCTCTGTGAGAAGTTACACATATGTGCAGCACATTCACACACACACACACACACACACACACACACACACACACACACACATTCTATATTTTGCTTGAATGCCCATCTTGCATATGCCCCGTGACAGCATGGTTAAACCCAGTTCATATTCTGTTTAGTCTTCCTGATGTCTAAGGTGGTCTCGCCTCCACTTTCTCCTCAGTGCCTGGATCCTGCGGGTGTGTAAAAGACACTCCACAAGCATAGAATGGATAGACGGATGGATGGATGGATGGATGGATGGATGGATGATTTGAACATATTACCACTAAAAAGTAACACAACTGTGATACTCCTTCCCCTCCCTTTCCCCTTCCCCTTTTCTTCCCTCCTCCTGTCCATCTGTTTATCTAACCAACTATTGCACTTGGTGAGAAATATTTCTGAGTGTAGAACTCCTGGAGGAGAGAGGGTGACTAAACGGCAATTATAAAAGTCACACAAAGAACAGTCATTCTACACGTTGATAAAAATGTCTGCAGATTTGAGGTTGCTAAAAAAAACCCACAAACTGTTGCCTCAGCTACTCAGGAGGGGTTCACTGGAGCGAAAGAAAATGATAGACTTGCTGTCACATTTTATAAGATGATAGAAACTTGTGACTAAAATATCTGGGTTTGAAGGAAATACACTGTCAAAAGCTACCCACATTTGTAGCATAAGGTTTAGAGTCCAGTCCCCCATAGTTTAAATAGCACAGGTTATCTCACTTTTGTTATTGGGAAAATAAATTTCTAAAAGTAAAATGTGAGCTTGAGTGACTGATATATCTCACATGATTGACATTTCTGATGTGATTGATGTTTCTGGTGTGATTGACATGTCTGATATGATTGATGTTTCTGGTGTGATTGACATGTCTGGTATGATTGATGTTTCTGGTGTGATTGACATGTCTGGTATGATTGATGTTTCTGGTGTGACTGACATGCCTAGATGATTGATGTTTCTGGTGTGATTGATATGTCTCGTATGATTTATGTTTCTGGTATGATTGACACGTGTCTTGCATGTCTCCCCAGGTGGAGCAGCCCTGGACCTAAAGGCGTGCCCTCCTAAGCCCTTCCGCTGGATCCTGGACATGACGTGGCTGAACCTCGTAGAGCTCAGTAAGCTCCCTCAGTTTGCAGAAATTATGAACCAGGTAAAGGAAGAAAGGACGAATAAAAGCACAGGTCTGCAGATAAAAAACACACCCAGGTTGTTTCACTGGGCCTCCTAGTAGCGATTTCTATCCCCAAAGGAACAACAAATGACAATATAAATTTGTATGTGTGTGGTTGTATGAGCCTGCAGTCCCAGTTCCAGGGAAACTGAGGCAGGAGAATCAGGGGCTCAGTGAGGTCTTGCCTTAGAAGCAACAGCAGAGATTAAAGCAAGAGTGTGGCCGGGAGGTGGGAGTGGATGGACAGACTTTACAGGATGGACAGACTTCATAGGCATCAGGAACAAGCTTTCCTCCCGTGCCGTGGGCAAGGGTCTCTGTGTGTGCACACGGATGTGCGCATGCATGTATGGGCTCATGCATGTAGAAGCCAGAGGTCAACCTTGGGTGCCATTCCTCCAGCTCCAGCCATATTACTTACCAAGTAGGTTAGGTTGACTGCCCAGTGAGTCCCAGGCATCTGCCTGTGTTTACTTACCCAGGGATTAATTAACCCAGGGATTAATCATGGCTAGCATGGTGGGTGACTTACCAGCTCAGATATGCCCTGCAGCCCATCCCCCTTAGCCCATCCCCCTCCAGCCCCAAGGGTCCATCTTCTATTCTTGTTTGAGTAACATCTAGAAGTACAAGGACCGGGTGTGCGAACCCTTATGTTCTAGCAACGTATTTATATTTCACCTCTGCCTTTGATTAAGTAAGTCACTGCTGCGAGTATGAGTTTGAATCCAGTCAAGAGGAGAGTATACTTTAAAAAAAAAAATACCAATTAGCTTAGTGGTGCAAACAAATAACTTGGAGAGCTGGCTCCAGCAGCTAGAGCTCTTGTCACATAAGCAAGAAATCTAGAGCTCAGAAACCCAGGTAAACATCGAATGGGCCTGCAGTTCTAGCCTCAGAAGAAGCTGGCTTGAGATACTAGCCCTACACAGGACCTCTGGGTCTGATCTGCCCCAGTGAGTCAGGCAGAAGGGCAGTTGAACCATTACAGTCTTCAAGGGGACAATTTCGATGCACTTTGGATTCCCTCCCCTGGGCTGGAAAGATGGCTCAACAGTTAAGAGTACTGGCTTCTCTTCAAGGGACCCAGGTTCAGTTCCCAGCATCTACATGGCAGCTCACAACTGTAACTCCAGTTCCAGGGAATCTGATACTTTGATACAGACATGTATTCAGGCAAAAATACCAAGGCACAGAATCCCTCCCCTATCCCACACTGCCCCAGGGACAAGGTTGATAGAATTGAACCAAACAGTTAGTAACTTGCTCCCTGTCCATAGCCTCTGCCTGGAATTGCTGACAGGATGCACAACTTTGAGTGGTTTCCCACCTCTCTATGCCCCAAAGAAAAGAAAACCAGGGGCCAGGCAGATGGCGCAGTCAGTGAAGTGCTCGCCATGCAAGCTCGAGGAGCTGCGATCAGATCCTTGGTACCCATGTTGGAAAGTCTGTGCATGTCTGTGATCCAGTGCCTAGGAAAGAGAGGCAGCAGGGTGTCTGGGGCTTGCAGCCCAGTCAGTCCATCTGAAGTGAGGAGTTCTGGGTCAGTAAGGGACCCTGCCTCAAAAAATAAGAGTGAGTGATAGAGGAAGGCATCCAATCATGATTTGTGACTGCTACAGGTCACGACATGTCTATATGTATCACACAAACACACATGCACATGCCCGCACTTACACACACACACAGAGGGAAAGGGGGAAGAGGGAGAGAGGAAGAAATCTAAGAAACAGTTTAGGCCGTAGGTCTGGCACATAGGATCTGAGATGTGAACCCCGCTGCCTGTTTTTAATGCTCGCCATAGGCTTCTCAAAAGTGCTGACAAGCCATTCTCTGAGGACCCCAGCCTGGCAGCTGCTGAGGATTATGGGACAGGCTCAGCAGTGCGGAGTTTATAATTAGACTCAATGGCCCTTGGGCAGCAGGAGCACCTTTTAATGCCTCTGAACCCCCAGGTCCTCTGCGTGCGGTCCGAAGAGCCGCTACTTGAGGCCCACTTGGAGAGACTTCTGCTCTCGGCTTTAAGGTCTCCCTAGGAAAATAAAGGCGTGCATTTTTGGCTTCTCTTGCTATTTTTAAATAGAGATCAGCATTCGGGGAAATTGGTCCACGTCCGTGTTTCTCAGCGGAGGGTAATTTCATGCCACCCCCAGCAGGGTATGTGAGACATTTTTTGATCATCCCAACTCCCAAGTCAGGGATGCTACTGGCATCTAGTGGGTAGAGGACGAAGATGCTATTGAACTTGCTTAGTTACCAAAGGGAGTGGGGCTACAGCCCGTGCTCTGCTGGCTCTCACTAGCCCAGCCACCTGCCCCAATAAACCAATTAAAGAGACAGATTAGTAGTGACAGGCAGAAAAATGAGATTCAACATAGCCACACTGGGAAGCAGGACAGGGAGATCTAGTGACTCCCTGCTCCCAGTCTGTCTTTATGGCCTGATGGAGGGGGGGGGAGGGTCAGGTCTAAATAGCAGTCAAGAGGCAAGCACAGGTAAGCAGTCCAGCCCATGGGTGTCATCCTGCCTGTCACCATCTCCAGCATCAACCGCAGCGTCTGCTGTGAGTTGTAAATCATTCTCCACAAGGCAGATTCCTCTGGCTGCCCCCAGGTTCTCAGCCCTTTCTTTTCCTAGCATGAGATTCCTGAGTGAAATTCCAATTTCTATGGATCTGTGACTTGAGTGGTAACCATAGGGAGAGGCACAAGTGTTTATCTGCCAGTGTGGTTACACTACCCATGCCCAGGACAGCCCCACACTTCATAATAATGTGCAGCCCCGAGTGTCAATAAAGCCCCACGATGGAGAAGCTTTGATCTTTTGTTACCACCCACCCACCCCCCAGTCATTTTGTGTCACTGAAATATTGTCCTAACAGCAATTAACAAAACTGCAAGGAACAGTTACACTGTATCTATGTTATTCAGGTCATTGAATACAGTAGCGGGTTGTTTTGCTTTGTAAGCTAAGAGCCCACAAGAGTGGCTCTCCTGGGTCCTCTGGAGCGTCTGGTGCATTCCGATCTCATGCAGTCTTGCAGCTTGCTTATCGTCTTATTACCCTTAGATATCTCGGAATGAGAAGGGGTGGAAAAACTGGTTTGATAAAGATGCCCCAGAGGAGGAGGTCATCCCTGATGGATACAACGATTCCTTGGATACCTGCCGCAAGCTCCTGCTTATCAGGTGAGCACCGGGACCTCGAGAACAGGAGAACGGAAAGCATCACCCTGTTCACTTTGTCTGCTCTGCCTCATCCCAGGTCTGATCTCAACATGTGCTGTATTGGCATTTACTTATGTGATGTGTCTGTGCACATGGACCCTGTTAGGATACACGACACACCAATGTTTAGAACGCAGATGCTTACCGATAGCTTACTTCTGGCCTCTTTAGCACATCCACCCTCTCTGAAGAGACCCAAGCTTCAGAGTCTGTCCCCAGAGTCATGTGTGCTCTTTGGGGAAGCAACCCTGCAGCTCCTTGACAATAAATGATAGCAGGGAAGAGGTCCGTTTGGACAACGTTTTAACCGTAGGGCTTTTAGCGAAAACATGAGAAAAAATATGGTTTTATGTCTCCTTTATTCTTTTGATATTGTACGAATCATTCATTATTAAATTTACCTCTGTAAAAAAAAATAATGGAACTTGGGCTGCTGAGATGATTCAGAGGGTAGAGGTTGACACCCGAGTTTGGTCACCAGGATCTATGCCGTGGAAGAAAAGAACCAGCTCCAGCAAGTTATTCTCTGATCTCCACATTCCTGCTGTGGCATGTGCATAAAGTTCACACATGTACAAACATACATACATACATACACACACACATAGAGATATGCCCACACATATACCTACATGCATAATGCACACACATATGCACACACACAAACATACATACATGCACACATACAGATTCACTACATGCAAACCTACAAACACACAATACACACATGCACACATATGTACATGCATGCATGAATACACACACATACATACATACATGTATGCATACACACACACACACACACACACACACACACACACACACACACACACACGGGGGTTGAATAACAAAAATGGATGGGTTAGTCAGGGTAGTTTTTGTATTTCCTAATTCAGCACACCTGAGCTTGCACTTGGACATGCTGCCCCCTGGTTAATGTAGGCCATGAGTATGGTCAGAGCGGCCTCACTGGTGATCCCCTGGTCAGCGGAGTATGAAAGGGTTGCTTGTTTTCCTTGAAATAATCACATTTATCCTCTACCCATCATTTTAAAATGGGACACATGCCACACAAGCAGGGTCATTAACTGGTAAGTGAGAATCAGCTTGGGAGACGGTGCATCTCAGATCAAATTGATCAGCTGTCTGGCATTTACTTATGTGATGTGTCTGGGTGTGTTGAACTTGTTAGAGTACGAGACACACACATGGTCGGAACACAGATGCTTGCTGATAGCTTACTTCTGGCCTCTTTGGCACATCCATCCTCTCTGGAGACAGCCAACCTTCAGAGTCTGTGGTATGTTGGCCTCTGTCACGGACTGAGGCTGGCAGAGGACCCTCTGTTGTTACTGAGTCTACACTATTCCCTGCCAGTGCCTGGCACCAAAACCTCATACAATTAAATCTGTGCTCATCCAAGGATAGCAGAATTTGCCGTCCCTCTCACACAGCCCCATGGAAAGGAGGATCCGCTTGCTGCCCCTTTGTTAATTAAACTTGTGACCTTTGCACGCTCAGAATTAGATAGAGACAGAGGGCGAGTAGATGTAGTACCTTAGGACTTAGAACGTAGAAGGGCTGAATTTACTTCCTCTAACTTATATTCGTTTCAAGATCGTGGTGCCCAGACCGCACTGTTTTCCAAGCGAGAAAGTATATCGCGGACTCTCTCGAGGAGAAGTACACGGAGCCAGTTATCCTAAATCTGGAGAAGACCTGGGAGGAAAGTGACACGCACACGCCTCTGATCTGTTTCCTGTCCATGGGCTCCGACCCCACCATCCAGATTGATGCACTGGCCAAGAAACTGAAGCTGGGTATGACTGACCATCTGTCTGTGAAATTTAGCAACACGTCTGTGTTTGCTCTGAATATTGCCTTTCACGGGTGATTCTTAGAAAAGTATCACTAGGCTTGGTGGTGCATGCCTTTGACTTGGCATTCAGGAGGCAGAACAGACAGGGCTCTGTGGGTTCAAGGCCACCCTGGTCTGCATAGTGAGACTCAGGTCAGCCAAAGCTATGTAGTGAGACCTGGTCTAAAACGAAAGAAAGTTGTCTGTGAAGCAAAGCTATATTTTAAAATTAAGCTTTTTTTTTTCTCTTGGATCCAGAGACACAGGTATCTGCACAGACAGAGATGAAGATCTATTTATCACGGATTGCTTTATCAGCAGATGGCAGCACTGGTGGGCAGCAGTCTGCTGCCGCCATGTTTACATAAAACGGCTACACCAAAGTGCATATTTTCACAAACTGAAAAGCTAGAACCATTATTTGTAGTGTCTGACGACTAGGGAATCGTTTGCTCATGCTTTCCGTTCATGACCAAGTTAGCAATGAGCCATGTGCCCCTTGGTGGCGGTTTGGAGATGAATAGAACACAGCCGGAGAAGACAGATATGAATGTAACTGAGCAGGGCATGCAACAACTGTTAACCACGTTCTGTAGAGATAATGGGCCACAGGCTCATTACCTGCACAGATTCTGAAGAAAGCATGGCATTCCTTAAGACGTAGTTTTACTTTTAATGATGTGTTCATGTGTGTCTGCGTGTAGGCATGTGTTATGAATGTGAGTACCCACAGAGGCCAGAAGGAGGCGTTGAATTCCCTGGAGCTGGACTAGCAGGCAGTTGTCAGCTGCGTGACGTGGGTGCTGGGAACCAAACTCATACCAAACTCATGCCCATGTCCTCTGCAAGAGCAGCAAGTGCTCTTAGCCACTGGGCCATCTCTCCAGCCCTGATTCCCTTTAAAATAGTATCACAATGTGTGTGTGTGTGTGTGTGTGTGTATGTGTGTGTGTGTGTGTGTGTGTGTATGTGTGTGTGTAAAATTAAGGTAGAAGATATATTTCTTCATTCCAATAGGAGACAAAAGGAAAATTATTGTAGAGAGGGGAGTCAGGGCAAAGAATGACACCACCTAAGCATGTTAGCATTGATGCTGTCAGCGGGGATCAAGGATGGGGACACCCTGACAAGCTTGCATTGACCTGTGAATAGAACTGTTTATCTCTCCACAGACTCAAAATACCTGAGTGTTGTCAGGCATTGCCATACATAGTGCTGTAGTTGTATCTGCAGAGCTGATACATGCATTTTAAAAAGATTAGGAAAACATCTGAGGGTCACCGAGAGGGTTCAGGTAGTAAAGGTGTCTGCTGTCAAGCCTGAGGATCTGAGTTCAATCCCTGGGATTCACCTGAAGGTGGGAGGAGAGATCTGACTCCAGCAAGCTGTCTTCTGACCTTCACACTTAGGTCATGGCATGCACATGCACATGCACACACACACACACACACACACACACACACACACACATATAATAAAAGCAAATTTTTTAAAAAGTTCAATATCCATATTTGACTTTGCAAAGTTAGGAGCAGAACGCCCTAGGAAGTGATAAATGCATGCTGTAAGCCTCAGCACCAGACTCGCTGGTGAACGACTGAGACATTCCCATTAAAGTCAGACTCAAGACAAAGATGTCTGCCCACTGCCACGGTGATTAAGCATCCTTGTGGAAGATATAGCTAACGTATTGTGAGAATCATAAATAAAAGATGTAACTCCTGAAAAAGGAGGGACCCGAAATGCCACCATTACTCTCAGACAATGTAAGTGTCTCGCTTAAAACCACAAATGAATCAACTGAAAATGATCCTACTTAATAGGACAGTTCAGCAAGGTGACTACTCACAGCATAAATATTTTTTTTAAAAAAAAATCAATTGTGCCTCCTTATAAAAATAAAATGTAAAAATTCCATTAGCTTTGCAATAAAAATGAAACAGGTTGTTTTAAAAATATCCATTCGAAGAAAAATATAAAACTTCCTTGGTGACACAGAAAGTTAATTCAAGTAAATAGAGTTAAACCCCATTCCCAGCATAACAATTCAATATTGTAAAGGTGTCAATAGTTTATAGATTAGTCTATAAATTGAACGTAAGTCTAATTGAAATTCAAGCATCATTTTCCCCCCTAATTGGATCCTAGGAAAACATTAGATCATCAGAAACATAGATGAAGAATAGCCACAAAAACTTGAAAAGCAAAAACAATAATTGGAAATGAACACCCCCTGAATTTTTGAAGCCTTATCAAATAGCAATAATTGAATCAGTGTGCAATTGGCTAAAAGCAAATAAACAAATCAATAGAGCAAAGTGAAAGACCCCAAATTAGACACATGCGTGCACACACACACACACACACACACACACACACACACACACACACGCATACATGCATGCACACATGCATATGCACATACACTCTTTTGTAGTCCAACCTGTGTCTTTTGCCCTTTTATCCCATCCTCCCGTGTTTGGTGTCTCAATTTCCCCCATGCCATACATTTTCTGGTCAACACCCTGGGAAGCCAGGTCTATTTGAATAGCAAAGGCTTCTTGGAGGCATGGAGGGAGAGAGACTGCAGTAAAATTTACATTTTTGTCATTGTGAGCTTCTCCTCGTGTTGCAGAATGCAGAACTATCTCAATGGGACAAGGACAAGAAGTTCATGCTCGAAAGCTAATCCAGATGTCCATGCAACAGGTATGCAACCAAGGACCATCACTGTTGTGTCCCAAGCTCGCTAGTTCCTCCGTCCATCTGGTCTACCTTGGAAGGCCACAGTGATTGGAAGCATCCTTCGTCTGATGTCTGTTTTCCATTTTTGTTGATGCAGCCAAACCTTTGGTCCTTTGTGACCCTTCCGTCTCAAGGCAGTTTCCTCCTCTTAGTACCACAGAAAGCTTGCTGTTTCTCACGGTCCACCGCCACCTTTGTTTTTCTGTATCTTTCCAATCATCTACTCAGTAATCCATCCATCTATTTACGATCTGGAAGACACAACGTCTGGTCCTTAAGATTACAGCTCCAGCCATCTTGGAATTTCATGATCAATATTAATACAAGGGACAGACCAGGACCGTTAAATTTCAATTTTCGGTTGAAGGCGGGTTTTCATTTTTTTCATTAATGGATCATTTCAGGCAAATAAAAAAAATAGTTGAGGACTTTCTGTTTAAGTATTGATGATGAGTTTTATCGAAGCCGAATGTTGAGAGGCAGTTGGCATTGTGCCTAATAAATACACAGACCGTTAACTTTCTAGAAATGCTTTGCTGATAGCCATCTCAGCTCTAATAAGAAAGGGCATGATTTATAAAAGTAAGATTAAGAATCTTGGTTTGTTTTTAAGTGTTGGATCTCATTGTGTCTCTGGCGACTTTGCCATGGCTTTTTTTTTTTTCTGGGAATTAATGACCAGTGGGGGTTAATGTTCCAAAGCTCTACTTAGGTCATCAAAATTTCAAGCTGGTCATTAATTCTCAAGTGCCCTAAGCCTTAATCTTTATCACCTAATTAAATTCAATAATAAATTATATTTAATTTATGTATCAAGGCAATGATGTGCAATTATTTCTACTTGAGTCAAATCTTTGGCTGTTTTGGGTGATTTGTCTGTTCTACTTTGGGCAAAAGTGAATTTTTACTTTTTAGTTTCAGTAAGCGGAAAACTTTTAATTTAAATACTATACTTACTTTAACCTTCTTTGGGATAATGTTTTTTTTTTAACTTCCACATCTTTGTCTCACATTGTATGGATAATGGTATTATCAGCAAAATAAAATAAAAAAAAAAAACCAAGCGAAATTAAACAACAACAAAAAACGAAACAAAATACAAGTGTGGCCATAGTGTGCTCTTGAGCCACTCCCAAATTTCAAACACATCTGATGTTCCAGGATGTTGGGTAAGGGACCAGAAGCACAGGGTCCATGATGCTGAATCCCATCTTCTCCTAGATAACCGATGATACAGGGCCCAATGCATCCTCTTTGTTATTTAAGCCAGCCCGACTCTAATTTTTGTCTTCCAGTGGAAAGCACTATTTACATACCTTATCATGTACGTACTGTGTTTTAACAGTTTGTAGATTTTGTAGATGGTAGTTATCTAGTCGGCTCTACTTACATCAGAACATTAAAATGTTGACTTACTGGGCGCAGTGATGCATACTTACAATTTCAGCACATGGAGGGCAGAAGAAATAGGCTTGAGAGTTCAAGACTAGCCTAGGCTACACAGCAAGTCCAAGGCTAGCCTAAACTAGAACGAGGCACCGACTCAATAGATGAGTGAGCAGCCTTGTTTTCCCAGGTCTCTGACTGATTGTTAAAAGGTGCTTTACTTAACCATTTAGATGAAGCCGAATAAAGGAGTCCCTTGGACAAACAGTGACAAACAATATGATTTAGAACTTGGCTAGCAAAAGTCACACATGCATTCATTACCTCTGACTTTCAGAAGGTGACAAGCACTTTTAAGGATGGCTATGAAGCTGTCTTCTTGGTTTGAGTGGTATTCTGACGCACCTTAGGCAAGCCTGTGGAAATTTCCAACCTCACCATTAGATGGTGCCCACAGTCAAGTTTTTATTTCTAATCTCTGAGGAACCAGGGGTATCAGAATGACGCCAAGCGCCAAGTCACCAGATTGGGACAGGAACAGATGACTGTTGACATATATGTATATAATATATATGTTACATATATATACATATGTATGTGTGTGTATGTAGTGTGTATGTATATATGTGTGTATATATGTGTGTGTGTGTGTTTGTGTATTTGTATGTATATGTGTGTGTCAAAAGTTTTCCACTTTCTGAAATTAAAGAAAAAAATTACTTTTGCCCAAAGTAGAACAGACAAATCACCGAAAAGAGCCGAAGATTTGACTCAAGTAGAAATAGTTGCACATCACTGCCTTGAAACATAAATTAAATATAATTTATAATATAACATATTAGGAAATATGAGCTCAAAATAAAACAGCCATGCTTTAAGCAAACTTATTTTGAAACTGCGACAACGCATTATGGTTTGGTAAAAAATAATCCCAAGATATAAGAAACAACTGTGACTCTCTTTTATCTTATCTCTTGGATACAGGGTGGTTGGGTCTTACTGCAGAACTGTCACCTCGGTCTAGAATTCATGGAAGAGTTACTAGAGACGTTGATGGTCACAGAAACCACCGAGGACTCCTTCAGAGTGTGGATAACCACTGAGCCCCACGACCGGTTTCCAATTACTTTACTCCAGGTCTGTCACTGGGAGTTAACCCAAGTCACGTGATTCATGACTGACCGTGTTGAAGGGAGGATGGGAAGGGAAGATGGCCCCTTGGGTAAAAGTGCTTGCCACCGAGCCCAACCACCTGAGTTTGATCTTCAGAACTCATACGGTGGAAGGGGAGAACAGGCTCCCGCATGTCGTCCACTGACTTCCACGTGTGTGTGCCGTGGCACAGGCTCCACGTGTGTGTATGTGTGTGTGTGTGTGTGTGCGCCGTGGCACAGGCTCCCAAAGAATGAATGAGTGCCATAAAGTTTTTAATGAGGGAACGCAGCAGAGTGTATTAATCTCGATTATAATCATTAGGCTTATAAAACATTTCTACAAGTGAATTCTAGGGCTGTGTTGATTTATTGAGTTTGTGCTCTGATCAGTGCAATTGGCTTTTACTCTGTTGAGTTCAAGCCCACATGCTCCGTGTCACGTTCTTATCTAATATGCCATGATTTCTTTTTATTAGTGATTTAGTTTTATGTATATTGGTTGTTTTGACCGCATCTATGTGTATGCGCCATGTGCATGCTGGGCTCTCAGAGGCCAGTAGAGGGCACTAGATCCTTTGGGGTTGCAGTTATAGACAGTCATGAGCTGCCACGGAGTAGGTGCTGGGAACTGAACCTGGATTCTCTTTGAGAGCAGCCGGGGTTCTTAACAACTGGGCTGTCTCTTTAACCGTCATACCATGATTTCAATTGCATTCTTTACAGTACTTTATAACAGTAACAGAAGTGTCTGCTCCTCACAACAGACTTCTCTCAAGTTCACAAATGAGCCTCCCCAAGGTGTCCGGGCAGGCCTGAAGAGGACATTTGCTGGGATCAACCAAGACCTTCTGGACATCAGTAACTTACCCATGTGGAAGCCCATGCTCTACACGGTGGCATTTCTGCACTCCACTGTGCAGGTAACCTGGGAAGTAGTGTTCACAGCTAGGGACGCTAACGAGTTGATGTAGCCACTGTGAGAGAGAGCTCCCTGGAAGGCTTCCTGGCATGTCACCCTCTACTGGCTTAGTACGGGTTTGTTACAGATTTCACCAGTAGCCCCCCCTCCATTCATTTGTGAGCTTTGGAGTACAGAGACCTTGCTTCTGCTTCTGCTGAATCACTCTCGTGGTCACAGCACTGTAAGGCTGGCTATTCATAGCACCGTAGCCATTTTATTCCTTGCTATGAGAATCCCTGAGATAAACAGTTTAAGGCGGGGGGGGGGGGGGGGTATTTTGGCTCCCGGTTGCAGATGGTTCTGTCACTTGGCGGCAAGACAAGGAAGACACAGGAGCATGTGACAGAGGTGAATCATCCTGTGGTGGCCCAGAAACAAATTAAAAAAAAAATGCTGCCACAGACCAGATACCTCTCAAATTCTATACCCTCAGGCGCCAACTCCCAGCAACCGAGTCCCAGAGTTTCCACCACCTCCAAAGATGCCATTGCCAACTGGAGACTCCACCTTTAACACATGAGCGGGGTGGGGGTGGGTTTCCTCTCCAAACCATATCTCTAAGCACAGTAAATATTTGTCCGGTGAACAGATTATCAAGCGTGAAATTTGATCTTGAAAGTGCTTGGGTTAGCCAAGAATTTTATTCACACCCTCTCAGATTCTAACAACCACTAAGGTAGGGTTTTCGAAGTAGACTCACCACCAATTTCAAAAGGAGGCAATTGCCCCGGAGGGAGGGGCGGGCATGGCTCAGTAAGTACAGAGCTTGGTATGCCAGCCTAAAAGCCCAAGTTCAAACTCCAGAACCTGTGCCTAGGAAGCTGGACATGGAGGCCCACACATGTAATCTCAGAGCTGGAGAGACCAAGACAGGGAGATCCTTGGTACTCATTGACTAGCCAGTCTAGATTACTCGGTGACTTCCAGGTCAGTTAGACTCTGTCTTTTTTTTGTTTTTTTTTTAAGAAGGGCGACAGGGCCTAAGTATTAACCCCTAAAGGGTTAATACATTCATGTGCATACACAAACATGGACACACACACATACATTCAAACATGTACACACACACTCACACACAAATACATGCACACATACAAACATGTACACACACACATGCACATGTACAAACATATACACATGTACACACACATACATGTACACATACAAATATACACAAATGTGAGCATGCTGGTACACACACATATTTGCATGTGCACACATACATACACACACATTCACATGCCCACATACAGACATTCATATGTGTACACATACACACACATATGCATATACACATATGAGGCAGTTAAGTCTTAGAGAGTCTGTGTCATACATGGTAGATCTGGGATGGCCTAGTTCAGTCCCTGGTTCTTAGTAGTTGATGTGGGGGAGGGGTAACCATAGTTCCCTGCTCCTGTCAGGCTGTTCTACCAACTTTCACATGCTAATTACTTATGTTAATTATTGCCAAATACTTATTGTCATATTAATTCAATGAATATTAATTGTTTGCATTGTGATTTAGCTATTTTACAACTACTAAGAAACTTACCCGTAGAATTTTTATTCTGTTATTGTATATGTGGTTCAGTATTGGAAAATGGGATGCCTCCAATTCACAAAGTGTATTCCTTGGTTTCAAAGGGGCACAAAGGGGCTTCCTCCTGTGTTTCTCCTGCCTCGAGGATGGGAAGAAAGACACAGTGAGCCCTTGGATATGTCCTGACAGGTGTGTCCTGACAGTTGTGCCCACGGGGGACAAAAGTTACTGCATCTCTCCCCAGGGAGTAGGGGAATCCCTAGTCTCCCACCCCATCCCCAAGAATGTCTACTATCTCTGTCTTGTTGTCCACCACCACAATGGGCCCTGTGTAGCCATCAGAGAGGGCTGTGGGTGTTTCTGTCTCTTGGCTCTGGGAGAGTGCACTTTGGCTTGCTTGTTTCACACATGTGTACATGTGTGTATGTTTGTATGTGTGCATGTATGTGTGTATACGTGTGTATATTTGTATATGTATGTGAGTGTGTGTGTGTGAGTGTGTGTGCATGTTTGAATGTATGTGTGTGTGCATGTAGTTGTTTTTTTTTTTTTTTTTCTGAGTTCCTTGGTGGCTTTTGGATTGTAAGTTACAGCTGTCCGGAGACCAGTTTCACACATTTATCTGAGGGCTATTGCCCTTATCATGTGCTAGCTCCAGCATTGCTGTGACCCTGTTATTTGATCCCCCATTCACAGATAACAATATTTTCTGGCTGTTCCCAGTCACAGTGACTCAACTCTTCCATTCAGCCTGCCCTGGAGAGCTGCTGCGGGGGGGGGGGGGGGGGTGTTAGGGATTTTCCATACGGTCAATGTGCCAACATGGGCCCAAAGCCTATGGTCCAGTCAGGAGCCAAACTGTGCTTGCAGTAAGTAGGATGGCATGCTTAGGTTAAATCCTAGAAAAACAAATCTTTCTACCTCCAGGGCTGGGAAGCCAACAGTGGAATGTCAGTCTGAAAGACCCAGGGTCTGGCAAGATAACTTAAGTAGGCAAGGGCACTTGCTACTGTGTCCCGACTGCCAGAATTTCATCCTCGGAACACATGCTGGAAGGAGAGAAGTGACTCCTAGAAGTTGTCCTCTGAACTCTACCCTCAGAACTCATGCCACGGTACACACACACACACACACACACACACACACACACACACACACACAC
>JANHMN010000019.1:4916099-4928149 GCA_030674055.1 Rhabdomys pumilio | reverse complement strand
ACACACACACACACACACACACACACACACACACACACACACACACGGGGGGGAGGGATAGGGACAGAGAGACTACAGAGACAGAGACAAAGACAGAGAGACAGAGACAGTGACAGAGAGAGAGACACAGAAAGTATAGTGATTAGATTTTTGGTTTTTTGTTTTTAATTGAGAATTTAGTCTATAAAGTGCTTGCCACCCAGGCATGAAGACCAGAGTTTAAGCCTGGAGAACTCATGTGAAAAATCAGGGCAAGACCACATGTGCCAGCAACCCCAGCCCAGTGATGTGGGAGGGGCAAGAGTGGAGGGAAAGGGAGGGGGAGACTCTGAGCTCCCTGGCCAGGCACTCTGGCAGAGGCTTGGCACAGACTAGAGGAAGAGGAAGAGGCTGCAAGCTCAGTACCCCAACCAGATGCACCCCAGTCACAGGAGCAGCTCTCACTAGGCTCCACCTCCTCAGAGGCTGCACTGCTCCCCTATGGTGCTCAATAGTGGGATCAAGACTTTATTTTACTTAATGGGGTCTGGGGAGATACATCTTCAAACCAAAACTTGCATGCATGCATGCATGCATGCATGCATGCGCTCACGCGCACGCACAAACACACACACACACACACACACACACACACACACACACATACACACACCTTCCTTTCACAAACAAGATGCATACAGACTTCGTTTTGCAGAGGTTTTGATGGATGTCCCCCTTACTGCAAGTTGCAGGGCAGAGGGGCCCCAAACTGGGGCCCACCCAGCAGAAGCTGGGGTTGAGCTCAAGTTAGCTTCTGGAAAATGACAGGGAGGGAGAATAGGAGGGGGAAGTTAACGATGGAATGGCTTGGGGGCGGATGGAGCCATATGTGGGGCACTGGGAGGATTCGATTTTCTTTCAAGAATTTCCAATATGATTTCAAGATACAATAAAAATGTCGATCTATGGTGGTCATTGTGTGTAAGGGGGGTCTGTGGCCATTCCTACATTCCCAAACTCTCTCATGTTTGGGAATCCCTCTCCTCATCCCAGAGGTTTGCCCACAGGCTTTCTAGGACTTGAGGCTTTTCTAGTGGTTCATGCACAGGTTTTTTTCTTCCTATTTCTATGCTAAAGTCATTCCACTCTTGGCTTGAGATAAGAAGCCCCTGAAGGATTCTGGGATCTCTAGAGTCCTGCAGTGGTAGTTTGTAAATGTGAACTTTTAAAAAAAAAAAAGTCCCAGCCGTTAAAGTAATTTAGACATTGAATAAACACAGTCATATCACCAGGGCCCAGGAAGTGCCACCCATCAATATGTGGTTGTCTAGGAAAGTGTCCCTTCCTCCCGTAGAGTTGAAGTCTGGACGAAACAGCCTCCTTTAAACTTAATAGCACATATAAAAGTTCCTGCTTCACCACACATGCTTGTAAGAGCCTTATTTAAACATTTCTGAACAACTATAGCAACACAATGCGAGTTTCTCTTACACACATACACACACACAATCATCACCACCACCACCACCACCATCATCATCATCACCGTCACCGTCGTCATCATCATGTTTGCTACTGGTTTGGACGTGATTTTTAACCTCTTAACGCTGTATTCGGACCGTCTAGCGCGGCTTGCACATTTGATTTTATCGAATACTCTGTCTTGCTGTTTTACTAAGCTCGAGAGTTAACTACCGCCAGTGACATGCACCCAAGCCTCACATGAGATCAGGACGAGCTTGCTTCAGCAGCATTCAAATGTCACCACTGAGCATATTCTCACCGGCCGTTCCAGGATATCCTCATACCTCTCTGGTAGTTCTGTCCTGTGCATTCCTCAGGGGAAAAGGGAACTCTGTAAAGTACTTGCCACTCAAGCACAAGGACCTGGGTTGAGATTTTCAGAACTCCTGTCAAACACTGGCTGTCAAAGCAGAAATGGCCGTATCTCTGGGGCATGCTGGCCAAGCCTTCTAGCCTAATCTGGTTCACTGAGAGACTCTGTCTCAAAAACGTAATGTTGAGAGTGATACAGGAAGATATCCAGCTCTGACTTCTGGACACACACACACACACACACAAACACACACACGGTGGGGGGGGACTAGATTATTCAAATGGTGTAGGGGGCACTCTGACCCTCTTAAAATCATTACAGACTTGCTTACCAATCTTTGAGTGGAGGGACCTTTGTGTTCAAAGCCGTGTTTAACCTGTTGAGGTTTCTTGCTATGTACTACAAGGCTGAACAGTGGCTCCCCCCAAGGCCTGGTTGCCACCGAGGATGTCGATCCAGGTGATGCTATGTGATGCTGTCCCCCCAAGTTATCCCTGATTAATGAATAAAGATGCCTACAGTCTATAGCTGAGCAAAATTGAAATTGGCAGGGGTATTCAGGCTTGGGGTTCCCAGGCTTGGTGTCTGAGGAGAACCACAAAGGGGGAGAGAAGAAGGTGGAGAGAGGAGGAAGCTGCCATGGGTAGGTGAGTCATGAAATTATGACAAGAGGGCTGGCCAATTGAAGTTAAGAACTGCCCAGATGGAACAGGGCAAATTATAATCTGGGGTTATTTATGAGGACATAGATTGTAATAGCTTAGAGAATAAATATCTGCCCAGCTCTAGTGCTGATTAAGGCTTATTATAAAAATAAAAGTTGCACGTCTTTTATCTAGGAACTGAATGATCAAAAAACAGGGTAGAAGCCCCAGATTGAGGTGAAATAATTTTCTACAACAGTAACGCATCCTGAAGGAAGTGAGCCTGGGGTCCCTGCTGTTTTTAACTTTATTTTTTTTCAAACCTTATTTTTAATGGTGGCTCTTAAACGCTTTAACCTCCCTTATAGCCCACCACCCACCAGAGGTAGTGGAAAAGAAAGGATACAGGGGAAGTGGACCTGTTTAGAAAGGTTCTTTGGAGCAACTCCCGTCTGTGTTGTCTGGAAATCGGCAGTTCCGTTCACAGGTCAACAGCGGCAGCTCCATCCACTCGAAAACACTTCACGGGTACACCAGCAGTCCAGTTCAGTAGAGTCAGGATAGCAACAGCGGTGACAGGACCTAGCAGAAACAGCCAGGCCTCAGCCTCAGCTCATCAGCAGGAGGGACATCAAGAGAAATTCTTGGCTGTGCCTCTCTTAGGGACCCAAAGATCAGCCAAGATGCGAGACTCGCAAGCAAGCCAAGCACTCTCTCTGGTCACTGTCCATTGAGTCCTATTTATACCCTCCAAACATCACTTGTCCTCTGTGTGTGTTGCCTCAGCTGGCATCACTTGGCCAATCAGCCCAAGTCTGAGCAAGCGGCAAGAAACTGCAGCATTCCACCAGAAGTGTTTTTTTGTTTTGTTTTGTTTTGTTTTGTTTTTTAATGTGTGTTTCTCTCTATGGAGTCCCGACAAATGCATCTCAACTACGCAGTGTAAGGCAGACCGATACGTGCGTGTCTTTAGCAAAGGGTCTTTCATCAGGTGTCCTTTCATGTGCTTGCTTTTAGCTTCCTCTCTCCTGTGTCTGCTTCAGCCAAATGTTCCTTCACGAGTCTGCCTTAGTCTTTCATACCTGTGTCCACTTCAGGAAAACACTCCTTCACGTGTTTGCCCCAGCAAAACACCATCCAACCCAGCTGACTGTCCAATGAACCCTTATGATTGTACTTCATAATTCTCCTGCAGTAGGACCTCCTGCCTGCTGCCTTCTCTACAGACTTGGTGTGTCTGTTTTCTGCACGCCTTCACCAAACCCGAAGGCCTCTCACCTGTTTTCACAGGACAGCCTCAGTTTCCCTGTGAACTAGAAGCCTTGGGTTGGGCATCTGGTTTGTTGTTGTTGTTGTTTTTCTTTTCTTTTCTTTTCTTTTTTTCTTTTCTTTCCTTTTTCCTGACTTGTCATCTTGGTAAATTTCAGCAGTTAATTGCATTTCCTGTCACATTGTCCTCTTCTTGTTTCTGTGTCTTATTGAGTAGATGTGAGCTTCTTGAGAACACAAGTATTCTATGTATTCTAATGTTTTTCTAGTATACTAACAAGACTTTATTCCAGGGCTTCCAAAATGCTACTTGGACTGAAGAGATCCAGTGTCCTAAATCAGTGTCCTCAATATCTCCTACGTCCAAGGTTTCAAATGAGCCCCCAGGCTCCGCTTGGTCATTTTATTTTATTTTATTTTATTTTATTTTATTTTATTATCATTTTAGTCATGAATGTCATGTACCATGACTGCTTGGCCTTTTAATTTTATTTTATGTTTTAATTTTGGTTCTTCTCTTTTCTTCTTTTTTGAGGCTTTTAAATTACGTTTTTGTTTATTCATGGTGGGGCTTGTGACATGACTCACGGGTGGCCTGAGAACAGCTTTGGGGAGTCTGTTCCCTCCTCCCACCAAGTGGCTCCCAGGCATCAATTTAGGCCATTGAGGCTTATGAGAGTATGTCCATCTGCTGAGCCATCTCTCAGGGCCTGGTTTTCTTTCTCCTTTATTGCCATTTAGAGAGCTCTGTGGGTGGGTGATACTTGTACATCAGATGGACACAAGGACTTGAAATGATTTTGTATGGACGAAGAAAAAGCATCCACCGAGATTTTGCTTCCTTTAAAAATTATATGCCTTTCCCCCTCATCCCCGGCCCCAGGATGAACTCTTCTGCCTTTGCCTTTGGTGAGCTAACTTAGAATGCTTTAAATGAGAATGGATCTGAAGTGACATGCGCTGAGGTAGCATTCAGCACTGGGGCAATTTCTGTTCTAAGGAATGGCCGGGTTGCCATCGTTCTGTGCATTTAAATGGAAGTGTTTCCATGGAGCCAGATCAAGTATCTCCAGCAACTGCAAAGAAAGAATTACGCCTCATTCAACTCCCAGCCTAATTGAACCCTAAATTTCAAAAATCAAGTCAAATGCTTAGGTAAAACTCACTGTAGATTCTGATTTTTTTTTTTTTTTTTGGTTTGCAAAAACGGGTAATAGTTTCATTTCACTAAGTGACTTGCACTCTGTGGTTTGAAGATTACATGGTGGAAGAAACCACGGGGACTATTTTCATGTGGATATCTGAAAGGCTCCACCCCACCCTGGCTGACAGAACAATCGAGAAGACGCTCACCTCGATGTCTCCGAGATCTACTCAGGAATTTTTTTTTTTTTTTTTTGTGGTTTTTCATGACAGGGTTTCTCTGTGTAGCCATGGCTATCCTGGAACTCACTCTGTAGACCAGGCTGGCCTCGAACTCAGAAATCCACCTGCCTCTGCCTCCCAAGTGCTGGGATTAAAGGTGTGCACCACCACTGCTGCCCAGCTTGCTCATGGTGTTTATCACAGCAACAGAAGCCAGATTAGGACATGAAGGGAACACAAATGCAGAGTCTGGAAAGCATCAGGAGAAGCACACAGGATTAGGGACAACAGCCTGTCCTCTCTCAACACCATACCCTCTGTCCCCTGTCACATTCTCCATAGACAAGGTGGGACACGGTGCTTTGAAACTCTCCTAGTGTAAGTTTCAGGAAGAAGTTTTGAAACTCAGACCACTCAGCATTTTTTTTTTAATCTTTCTAATTAGCATACAAAGTATTGGGTTTTGTTAAGGCATTCTTCAAACGAATTTTGGGTTGAGTCTCTGTAATGGTTTGTATATGGTTGGCCCAGGGAATGGCACTATTAGGAGGTGTGGCCTTGTTGGAGCAGGTGTGTCACTGTGGGCGTGGGCTTATGTTGGGTTGTAGTGTGTGTCCAGGACCAGTTGTTGGGTTAATTTGTGTCTGCATCTGTCTCAACACGGGGCTAGGGCCACTTAGGGAAGACAGAGGTGCTGAAAGTTTGTGTTCTCCCCACGCCAGTGCAGGGCAGGCATCAGGCTATGTGAGGCCACAAGACCCTGCTCAGGGGGTAGAGGAGCACAGTCTGAGGTCCCTCAGGGAGCCGGAGCTAGCTCAACTGGTTCTCAGGCTCTTGGGCCTCTAGGTGCTACTGGGGAGAGTTGTGGAAAAGCTAAGAACAAAGTTGGGGCATATAGGTTGGATTGGCTGGTGGCCGAAGGGGGAGAAAAGGGGAGAGAAGCTCTGACTGTGCACTGTGGTGATGGGGGTCTCACTTGGTCGAAGCGGCTTGCTTGGCTTGCTTGGGTTGTTGGTCTCCGTGTCTGGGAAGGCAGAGAGGTCTTCAGCAGGAGATTAGACGCGGTTCTGTAGGCAAAGGCCTGTTCCATTTTTCCCCACAGTGCATCCCGAAGAAGAGAAACAGTCCATGGTCTTAAGATGTTTATTGTCATGGTGGAAAGTGGATGAGAAACTGTACCCCAGTTTTTTCATGGTGGGCCTGAGGTTAAATACCTTTTGCAGGGAGGAGTGTCTGGGAAAGAAAGTTTAATTGGCTATACCCCTCTGGCCTTTAGGTATCTCACTAATATGGAGATCTATCTTGAGGCTACATGACCTGTGGCCTTCTACCTGTGGAGGGGCTAGGAGATGTTGCCATATGTGACTGAAGGACACAAATCTATGGAGGGCTGTGGCCTCATGTCAGGAGCCTGGAGTCTGGGAGCATGGGAAACACCTAATGTTCCTTGCAAGGGACCCTGTGGGGTCACCTGCTGGGTCACTGGGGTTTCAAACCTAGGTCAACCAGAAATCAGGCTGCCTTTCATGGTCCTACAGGCTTAAGACCCTCACCCTAGCTGCCTGGAAACCAGTCTTCCACCAGCAGCCTTTGGATAAAGATGTAGAACTCTCAGCTCCTCCTGCACCATGCGTGCCTGGATGCTGCCATGCTCTCACCATGATGATAATGGGCTGAACCTCTGAATGTGTAAACCAGCCCCAACTAAATGTCCTTTATAAGACTTGCCTTGGTCATGGTGTCTGTTCACAGCAGTAAAACCCTAACTAAGACAGTCTCCTTACTTACTTCTTCCCCATCTCCCTGCCCCTCCTCTTGAGTTGTGTGTGTGAGGCATTTTCCACTGTCCACCCATCTTTTGATGGCCATCTATGCTGACCCCATTTACTAGTGTGTGTGAGGAGAGCAGCATAAACGTGGATCCGCAGGGATCTCTGTGGTACAATAGAGACTCCTTCCTATAGGTGGCGCTGCTGTGGCTGGGTCAGATGGTAGTTCTATTTGTGATTGTTTTTAAGGACCCTCCACAGACTGGTTTCCATAATGGCTTTACTAATTTGCACTGGCACCGTCAGCAAGCACGAGTTCCTTCCCCACACCCTCACCAGCTCTTGCTGTTTATTTTCTTGACGATTCTTGATGCTCACCACTCTGACCTGGGGTAGGGTGATATAGAATGAATCTCAAAGTTGTTTTAAGTTGTATCACACTGGTTGCTAGGGGGCGTTGAGGACTTCTGAAATATTTACTAGCCATGTATGTTTCTTCTCTTTGAGATCTGTTTATTTTAACAGTCCCATTTATTAAAACCGGCAGGACTTCTTTGGTGTTTAATTTTTTGCAATTCTTTACATATTCTATATACTAACCCCTGTCTATATACATAGCTCCTGTAGGGCTGGCAAAAGCTTCCCCCCCATTCTGCAGGCCGTCTGTCCCTTTTGCCAATGGTTTCTCTTTGCTCTGTAGAAACTCTTTGTCTGTGGCTCGAAGTCCTTCTTTGATCAATTAGTTAAGCGATGGGGACAAGAGTCACATTAACATTCAACAACCTAACCCAAGAGGTACAGATCAAGACGTACTGGGAGCACCTTCACATTTTTGAGAGGGCTTTAAAGTTTCTTCTTTGTTTTCTGCCCTTCACCGTGCCTCCCCAAGGTTGGAACGACTGGATCCAAATGAAAGCTAATGGTTTTGTTAATATTTTAAAAGCATACCTTGAAATTCAGTGATTAAAACCGTCTGGCTTTCATAGACTTTCTTCTATGACTTGTCCATGATTGTATTCTAGCTAATAGATTTCTTTAAAAGGTGGGACTGGGAAGGAGGTGAGGTTTGGAATGGCAGCAGTAAGAAGAAGAAATGGCTTACAAAGACTTCTGTGTGTGTGTGTGTGTGGTGGTGGGGGTAAGTGTGCTTGTATACATGTGAGTATATGCATGTGCACATAGGTGTGTGTGCTTGTATACATGTGAGTGTATGCATGTGCACGTGTGTGCTTGTATACATGTGTGTATGCATGTGCACATGTGTGTGCTCATATACATGTGTGAGTGTATGCATGTGCACATATGTGTGTGTGCTTGTATGCATGTGCACTTATGTGTATGTGTGTATGCATGTGCACATATATGTGTGAGTGTGTGTGTGCATGCTCACTCCCGTGTTGGAGAAGGCAGAAGATTGGAAGAATAGTATGTATTCAGAGAAGCAGAATTGTTTTCCATGCAGATTCTGAATCTAGACCCTAGGATTGGGGCTCCAGAGCACATATAAGATCCTCCTTAGAATTTCACATGTACCAGGCAAGGACAGCCTACCAGCACAGAAACCAGACTCATCTGTATGGCTTTCTGGGTTCCTGGACTTGGAGATAGCAGGGCTACTATTCGTATGCCTTCAAAGGTCTCCAGGGCTCCTGGGGTGGAGAGACTCAGCAAAGTGCAAGTTCAAAAATCTGAGTTTGATTTCTAGGACCCACATTAAAACTCTAGGCATGAGGGCATGAGCTTGCAATCTCAACACTGGGGAGGCAGAGACAAGAGGGTCCCTGGGGCTTGCCGGGCAGCCAGTCTTATTAGCCAGTCTAGCCTAATTGGTGATCTCCAGGTCAAGGAAAGACCTAACTTGAAGGTGGTAGACAGCCGTCTTGAGGATGGTACCTGAGGTCATCCTCTCTCCCTCCACACGTGCACCCATGTCCACACAAACATAGACACAGAGAGAAACACAAGAGTCCCCAGAGTATCAAAGGAGCTCCATCCTTTGAACCGAGTCCAGTCCGATTATTCACAGGCAATTGAACGACTTTGAATAGCCACGGTTTTATAGGTGTCTTCCAGGTCTTTCTTGCTCAGTTGGGCAGTGACAGCCATGTGAGGGTGGCAGGAGAGTTTTACAGACAGATGTGTCATGTGTACAATAAAAACCCTTAGTTTTAAAAACCCGAGATGCAAAAATTACAGGGTGAAGCTAGCAGGGGGTTGAGTTCACGAACGCTCGAGTTCTTCATCTTGAAAGACGTAAACCCTTATAGGTGACTTTCCAAACCCTCTGGGAGGCTGACTCAGAAGAACAACAAATCCAACAGGCATTTGTTAAGAATCTCCTGCAGTTTACCTAGGAGCTGTCAAAGGAGACTTAGACAAGTTGTCTGAGACAGGTCTCAGGTAATCCAGGCTGCCCTTGAACTCACTGCGTAGCTGAGAACGACCTTGAATTTCTGATCTTCCTGGCTCTACCTTCCAATGAGGGTTATAGGCTGTGTCACCATGACAACCTATTAGACTTTAAAAAAAAAAAAAGTAACCCCAACTTGACAAATTTTTGGAAATTTGTTTGTAAACCATTAGCTGTAGCCATTAAATGATATTCAATAGTTAATATGTCTCAAACGGTGCATGCTGTTTGTGTTTGGTTTTGTTCTGAGACAGGGTCGCACAGTGTAGCTCAGGACTTTGAAGTCACAATCCTCCTGTTGTAGCTTCCCAAGTGTGGGGATTACTGGCCTGTACCACCTTGCCCAACTATCCATTGTCTTTTGATTATTTTTAAGTATTTTTATTGTTTGACTGTGTGTGTGTGTGTTTACACACACGTGCACAAGCTCAAACGAATATAAATGCTACAGTAGAATGGAACTCAGGTCATCAGGCTTGTGACAACCGCCTTTACCCACTGATCCACTGGCCCATCTCACTGACCCACTGACCCACTGACCCATCTCACTGACCCACTGACCCACTGACCCACTGACCCATCTCACTGACCCACTGACCCATCTCATTGACCCCCATATTGTTCTTTGTGCTCAGTGCCGGCTTGCCTCAATAATGAAGCTTTTGTTTTTATGAAATGGTATTGCACTAACAGTAACAGAGGAACTGGCAGGGGATGCAGTGTGCTGATATGCTTGCCTAGTATGCCCTAAGTCGCCAACCGAGTTATGACCTTCCAGCTCCACAAACAAGGATCTAACTACATACAGTGTCTAAATCCCAGCTGACCCTGACTTTTTGTGCCTTTTTAAGGAGCGCCGGAAATTTGGACCCTTGGGATGGAATATTCCCTATGAATTCAATTCTGCCGACTTCTCGGCCAGCGTTCAGTTCATTCAGAACCACCTCGATGAGTGTGATATTAAAAAGGTGAGTGGGATTGTGGGGGTTCTTATTTGTTTGCTTGCTCTCTGGTTTTTCATTACAGCCCATGGTGTGGAGGGAGCTAGCTGAGGTATCCCTGGGAACCTCTTTCTGAGGGCTGGGTAATCTAATTAGCAGCTATACTCACTCCCTCTCCTTTCCTAACCAACACACTCACAGTTTGCTCCCCTCCACCGAAGGTGTGTGTCAAGTGTAATGATGAAACTCGGTGCTTCAATATATAATCACACCCCTAACGCCACCCCTGGATACCTCAGGGCCAGGTGAGAAGAGAGATAACATCAGTCAGGATTGCCTTCTTTGATTTTCCTCCATTCCCTAAAAGAGAGACAGTGTCTGCTAGCCTATAAGGCAGTACTTTTTTTCTGTCTTAAGTCCCATCCTTCACCATTTGAAAAAAAGATTTCTTTCTTTCTTACACATGTGTTTACCTGAGTGTGTGTGTAGTGTACCCTTGGAGGCCAGAAGAGGGCATCAGATCCCCTAGACCTGGAATTAGAGATGGTTAAGCTACCATGTGGGTGCTGGGATCCAAACCGCATCTTCTGCAAGAACATCAAATGCTGAGCTTTCTCCCCAGCCTCCCACTCCTGTGTGTGTGTGGGGGGGTATGGTGTGTGTGTGTGTGTGTGTGTGTGTGTGTGTGTGTGTGTTAGTGTTAGTGTTAGTGTTAGAGATTGAACCCAGGGCTTCACATATGCGCAACAAGTGCTATATCCCTGAAACACATTTTTAGCCATGAAGGCATTTCTTTCCTTTTATTGCATTTATTACTTTGTTTATAGTGTGTGTGTTTGTGTGTGTGTGTGTGTGTGTGTGTGTGTGTGTCTGTGTGTCTGTGATGCATGTATGTGAGTGCAGCCATTCAATGCACTATGGCACACATATAATAGCTGGAGGATAACTTTCAAGAACTGGCTCCCTCTTCTTAGCTTGTGGGTCCTGGAGTTAGGACTCGGGTCTTCGGGCTTGGGTACCAAGTGGTTTTACATGCTGATCCCCAAGAACCGAGCTCATTCTTTAACTGTTAAATTCAGCATATAAATAGCAACTAAAAAGCTTATTTGTCGATAGTACCGGGGATTGAACTTATGGACTTTCACATGCTAGACAAGTTCTCTACCACTGAGCCACCTATCAGCCCCAGTGGTCACTAATCACCTCGGTGTAGACTTCCCAGTCTCCAAGGTGCTTACGTATGCAGGGCCTCATTTATACGTACACCACCGTGAGGCTGACATAGAAGATGTCATCATGATGCCCATCTAAGTGATGGCCATAGAGCCAAGAGTGAAAACCCAGTTGTCTCTGCACTCGCAGGCTGTGAAGGAAAATCTACATTTTCCAGCCAGTCCCGTGAGCCTTGTGACCGGTCTCCTCTTCCATAAAGTAGTTGTAGCATCTTTGAGACACAGACGAACTGGTATTTATAAAAACACAGTGCAGCATGCAGACTAGAGGCTCAGTAGAGATCACCCTGTCCCTCTATTCCTGCCCATAGTAGGCTTTCCGGATTACTAGAGACACTGTGGTAATGGTTCTGGAAGCCATGATAATGTACACCTGGGGTGGACAGAAGTCTGGAACCAATCGTTTTTTTTTTTCCTAAAATGACTAAAGGATAGTAAATTAAGGCCGTGGCAGCAGGATGAAAAATTACATTGTATGGGTTCCTATTCTGCAGCCATTTATCATGCCAGTATATACAAATAATCAGTACCTTGAAATGGCTGCCTTGAGAGACAGCCAAGCTGAAAAGATAAAAGTTTCACCAATAAGTAAATAAAAATTAGA
>JANHMN010000019.1:4902908-4915857 GCA_030674055.1 Rhabdomys pumilio | reverse complement strand
AATGTGGCATTTATTATGTCCCACCCTCTGCAACAATGTGGCATTTACTGTGTCCCACCCTCTGCAACAGTGTAGAATTATAGGTGATTACAATCACAGAGAGAAATAATGTCTTGCTTTTTATTATTATTATTATTATTATTATTATTATTATTATTATTATTATTTGACACAACCTATAGCCAACTTATCCATTGACCCTTAATATTGTAGGTTTTTCTTTGGTGGATGAACTAGAGCAGTTCTGGCCTCACGGTAGTGAGCTATTCCTGTGAGATGAAGAGTAATTTTTCACGCAGCTATCTGAGCTCCATCCGGGTGCTGTGACAAACACTCTTATCAAAAGCAACTTATGGAGCAAAGTTTACCCAGCCCACACTTCCAAGTCACTGTTCATCACTGAGGGAAGTCAGGGCAGGAACCTGGAAGCAGGACCCATTGTGGAGCCCTGCTTGCTGGCTCGCTCACAAGCTCAAGCTTAACTGGCTTCCTTACAGAGCCTAGGGACCCTTGTGTAGAGAATAGTGCCACCTATAGTGGTCCCTCACAGAAATGCCTGCCAACCAACCTGATAAAGCCATACTCAGCTGAGACCTTTTTCCTCAGGTGCTTCCAGCCTGGGTCAAGTTGATGGCCAATGTTAACTAAGATAACAGCCCAGCTGGCATTCCCTTTTCCAGAACTTTCCCCATGGAAACCCTAGCTTCTTTTCCTATGCAGGGCGTGTCGTGGAGTACAGTTCGGTACATGATCGGAGAAGTGCAGTATGGTGGCAGAGTGACAGACGACTTCGACAAACGGCTGCTTAACTGCTTTGCCCGGGTAAGTCAGTTTTGGGGGAGGAAATTGTGTAAAGATGTATCTTACTGTGCTTTCCACTATAAAAAATACGTACTTTGTTCTTTATTATGTATGTGTGCATGTGTCTATGTGCATGTGAGTGTGGGTACCCATGGAGGCCAGGAGAGGATGTCAGATGCCCTGGAGCTGGAGTTATAGAGGCGTGGGTGTGGGTGTATGCGTGCGTGCATGCATGCACGTGTGTGTGTGTGTGTGTGTGTGTGTGTGTGTGTGTGCGCACGCTGGGAAGCAAGCTCCAGACCTCTGCAAGAGCAAGAAGTGCCCTTTATCATGGAACCATCTCCCCATCTGAGGAATCCTTTTTGTTTATAGTGGGCATGGCAGGACTGGGGGATGACAATGGAGGGATACTCATAAATAGAACTAGCCAAGAATCCCTTCTTTCTACCATGGTGCCCTCACACCCAATAATAAACCAGCCACCAGCCATCCCAGAGGGCCTCCCGAGGATTCTGACTGCCCATCTCCCCACTGCCCTTAGGTCATGTTCGCAGTTCTCCAGAGCTTGTCAGGAAAACACTGGCCATCTCTCTGTGCCTCTTCCTCTTGGGTGCAAGGCAAGGCATGAGTCCAGAGCTAACAATAAGTGCTGGGAAAATACACGTACTGTAATTTCAGTGCGCTCGTCTTTTCCATTAGAATAAACTACTGATGGTGGATGGGATGTTAGGGATTCCCCCTCTTTTCCCCAGTAAACTCCACATGGAGCCCGTGAGTAGATATTTTCTACAGGATATTATTCACTAGCAATGATGACTTTACCGCGAAGGATAACATAACTCAACCCCCACTGGAGACAAATTCTTCTTAAATCTCTTTATGTGTTAAGGAAACAATACACTGCATTTTACTTGTGTGGGGAAAAAAAAACCAGATACGTGAATAATTTACGGTTATTGAATTCTTTATATTAGAAACTCTGTCAGCAGTTTTGCTTCGGCAAATTTTCTCTGTCTACTTTTCTTCCTTTCCCCCTTTCTTTCTCTCCTTTTCCTGCTCCTCCTCCTCCTCCTCTATTTCTTTTTGGCATAACTTAATTAAAATCACTACAAAGCTATCTCCTCGGAGCCTCTTCTTTTCCAGTGAGAGACAGAAAGGGGGTGGGATCTGGAGGGGAAGAAAGGGGAGGGGGAACTGGGAGGAGTAGAGGGAAGGGAAGCTGTAATCAGGATATGTGGTGTGAGAAAAGAATCTATTTCCAAGAAAAGAGGAAAAAAGAAAAGAGAGAGAGGAAAAACAATCACAGCAAAACATACAGACTCCAGGCAAACTGGAGGTCGATCAGATGCCCGATTTTTCTGCTTTAACTCTTTTCCGTTAAGTTGCACATGGAAAGTAGCAGGTATTGGCAAGGATGCATAACGGTAGGAACACCAGTGCCCAGAAATTAAGGGCAGACCTCCCAGAGAGCAGCCTGGTGAGACTGGCGGAAATCCAGCAAAAATAGATGTCAGAACATTTCAAGGAAAGGTCTACAGATGTATAAGTACCCAACCGTTCATGATGACATTGTGTGTCAGAGGTGAGGGCAAACGTCTCAGGCTGGTTTTCCTGGAAAGAGACTCTGACATGGATCTCTCCGTTCAGGTTTCCCGTCCCTTCCCCAGTCTACTATCTATGACCTTAGCTGAGGTAGCTCTCATCTGCCAGGGCAGTGCCTGGGAAGGCTCTATACTGTGAGTCCACAGGAGCCCGTGCTCTAGCCAGCTAGAGGGCTGAATGTGTGGGTTCTGAAGGAGGATGAGATGGTGCCTCACCGCATGCTAAGACACTGAGGTGCAAGTGTCAGCACGGTGGCTCCTGCCGCTCACCCCTGTGGGGCACAAGCTAGCTGCTCTGGTCTCTTCAGCCCCATGATGTGACTGCCCACCTTCCAGTCCAGAATCCTGTTCTGGGATACATGTTCCGGATATGTTCTCAGAATAAATAAACTTCAAGATCAAGGACATGCCCTTCGTGGCCACCTCCCTTCCACATTTTGTCTTTGCACTAAATGCCCCCCACCTAAGAACCAGAGCCCAGCTCCAGGCAGAGCTGAGAGCCATCCCGCCACCTGACCAGGTAGATAGCTGACCCAGGAGCTTAAGTAGGGGACAGTTGCTGCTTCTCCTCCACAACCTCTTCATACCCCAACATGGACCACTTGGGGCCATAGAGGACTACTAAGTTAGACCTCAATCCTCTCCCCAACTTTCTTCCTCCATGAGTGTGAGCTGACCTACGGGAAACTCAACTGGAGTTGTGTCTCAGTCACATGAGACTTCCTGGTCTGGGCACAAGGCTCCCTTTCCTAACCCCAGTGCAGTAGACACTCCCCCTGCACCCCCCTCCCTCATAATGACAGCTTCCCCCCCACCTGATCCTAGCTCCTCTGAGCTCTTACCTGTAATTCTTGTCCCGTGCTTGTACCCCTGACTGGCATACCTCCCAACTCGGGACCTCAGAGTCTGCAGTTCTCTGACCACTGACAACCTTTCCTGAGTCCCTCAAAATGCTAAGCCGCACCTTTTAAAGGTTCCACTGAAGTCCCAGTGGTTTCACGAGCTCCCGTAATTCTACACCCAGATGGTACCAGTTGCTTTCCTTTGCACGTGCCCGGATCTCTGCGATGGTTTGAATGAGGAATGTCCCCACAAGCTCATGGATTTGAACACTTGGTTCTCAGGAAACGATGTTGTCTGGCTATGAAACCTTTAGAAAGATGCAACTTCGCTACAGGAAGTACATCACTAGGGGCGGGCCTTGACCGTTTATAGGCTGGCCCTACTTCCTGTTATCGCTCTCTGTCCCCGCCCCCTCTTTCTGCTTGCTGTGTATGGATAGAGTGCGCTCTCTGCCTCCTGATGACCATACTAGACTAGCCTCATGCTCCTGCTTCCATGCAGCTCCACCATCATGGACTCCCTCCCTCTGGGACTTTAAGCTGAAGCAAACTCTTTTCTTCTCTACGTTGCTTTTGGTCAGGGTACTTCATCATACCAACCCAAAAAAGAGACTAATAGACTAATTCCGTATTTTATTAGAGTCTCTTGCCTGGTGAACCTCAGCGATCTGAGTGTGTCAAGTCCACATACTTGGACATATATACATAAAGTAATGGGAAACTACAAGGCTAAGCCTCGTTCTGCTTCTGTGCCTAAACGTGCTGTCCTGCCACTTGGTGACGTCATTTGTTAGGTAACAAATGAGCTATGGACCCGAAACTCTCATCCCGAGATATTGTTCCTGCAACTTAAACCGCCCACACCACTAAACAGCTCGTTTGTCTTCCTGGTGGCTGTAAACACATGGCACCATCTTCTTTAATAACCTGAAATTGCTCCCCACTCTTAGATTAAACTCTACTCCTCACCCCACACCCGGTCATCTGTCATGGGACCCTTCTCGCTTTCCCTCCCATCTCCCTCCCACAGTATGATATTTACTTTAGGCTTCACGGCATCCGTCAGCCCCACCTCACACTTTGGTGCCCCGTGATTCTGTGTTTTTGCTAGCATGGTCTCCCAAGTTGTGCCTGACCCAAAAAATAAGCAAACAAATCAATAAACTAAAAAATAAAAAAAATCAATCTACCAATCGATCAATAATCAATCCTCTCCTTGCACACTTGTCTCCAAAAGAAAGAAAGAAAGAAAGAAAGAAAGAAAGAAATCTCTTTCTTGATAAGTCATTACCTGACGTCCACCTGGCTACCTTTCCTGCTGCCCTAAGCCTTCTGTGTACTTGGCTTACTTCTATGTCCTCCTGGCTCTCTCCTCTGTGCCCCTCACAGGAGAGTGATTGTTTCATAACTGGCTTGTCCCTCTGCCGGGTCACAAGCTCCTTAGGCGAAAGGACTGTGTGTCTCTCTCCTTTGCGTTCTGTTCTGGCTCTGAGCTCTGTACCACACACGCACTGGAATTGAATAGTGTGGTTCACAGAGCCACGTTAAAAAAAAAAAAAAATCAGGACACGGTATTTCAGAATAATGGCTGGATCTAAAAAGAGCCACAGACGCCGACGGAGGGATGCTGCCAGGAACAGTGGGGACTGAATGGGTGAGGCAAGGTCCTGTATCCTCTGCTCTAGCCTTGCTCCCATCCCTGCCCTGTCAACTTCCCTCCCTACTAGGAAAATCACCCCGTTAGATACCGAAGTTGTCTCCTGAAACCAGCTCAGGCGTTTTCAATGACTCCTCACCCCCACCCCCACTTTTTCAAAAGAAGGCTGTTCGAACCAGCTGTATATTTGTTCCCTCACTGTTTTGTTACAGATGATCAACTCATAATAGGATGGGACGAGGAAAAGGTGTCTTCAGGCTAACAGCAATGGTGGTCGGGCAGCAGATGCATTTGCTTTTCATGGCTAGGGATGGAACTTAACCAACAAAGAAAGTCCTGGGTGGGAGGACTGTGGAGTTTCTGTGGTGGTTTTGTTGGTGCATAAGTACCTGGGAGTGAAACTGTAGACACAGCCCTCCCTGAAGAAGATGGGGTTGTGAAGGAGATGTTGGGGTCATGAGGATGCTCAGGGGCCCTCATGCCTGCAGGTGGACCCAAGGTGACCAAATTACTCCCATGTGACCTGACTTGAACTCACTGTATAATTCAGTGTGATCTTGAACTCCTGCCCCTCCTGACTCTACCTCCCAAGTGCTGGGATAATGGGAAGACACAGTCATAGCTGGTCTAAGCTATACAGATAGAACCTAGGGCTTTGTTTGTGCTATGCAAGGACTCTATCAACTGGGCCACATCCCATCCCCCAACTCCCTCACGGTTTTCTTTGTCAGTGCTGAGGGTTGAACTCAGGGCTTCCAGCATGCCAAGCAAGTGCCCAGCCACACCGAGCCTACTTCTAGCCCTGCTCCACCCTCCACACTCTGGCAGGATCTAATCTTGGGTGCTAACCAGAGCCCTGCCTAATTATTTCTGTGCGGCTTCTCTTTTGTGGATTATCTCTTTTCTTCCTATATGTGATAATTATTCCGTTGATAAGTTTTGTTAAGATGCTTTCAGAGCCAACAGTAAAGAACGAAAGAAACCCTATTAAAATGGAAATAAGCCCCTTCTCTTTCTAATCTTGGTTCTTTTCATCAATTTTCTTTTATTTTCTCTCCCCACACAGGTCTGGTTCAGCGAGAAGATGTTTGAGCCCTCCTTCTGTTTTTACACCGGCTATAAAATCCCCGTGTGCAAAACCCTGGACCAGTATTTTGAGTACATCCAGTCTCTGCCATCCCTAGATAACCCAGAAGTCTTTGGGCTCCACCCTAACGCTGACATCACGTAAGTTCTTGGCGTCTCTTTTTTCCTTTCTTTCTGCTCTTTTCTTTCTTTCTTTCTCTCTCTCTCTCTTTTTTTAATTTGAAGGTGTCATTTGTAACTCAAGCCTGGCAAAGACTGCGTTTCATTTTCTCCCTTAATCTCTCCCCTTTCCTTTCTTTTCATTTTACTGTGAAAAATAGTGTTCCTTCCTGTCTCCCAATTACAACTCTGTGACAACTCAGCCTGCCCTCCACTCACTAAATCCCCAGGGCCTGGCATTTATGACAACACAAAGGCTGTAATTTATGTCTTGATTACTTCTCTGTCCTGTCATAAAACCAGTTATGTTTTTATTTTAATTGATGTTCTCCATTGATAGTTATCGTCCAGCTCCTCTTTCTCCAAATATCCATTTAAAACATGCCCCTTGGGAGCAGAGAGATGACTTAGTGGTTAAGAGCATTCGATGCTCTCGTAGAGGACCCATGTTCAATTCCCAGCACCCATGTCCAGTAGCTCACAACCACTTTTAATTCCAACTGCAGGTGATCTGACGCCCTCTTCTGGCCTCCTTGGGCAGGTGCACTCATGTGCACATGTTGTAACATGTGGTATATCATATATCATAAGCAGGGTCTGGAAAGGCAGAACACGTGCAGTTAGAGTCCTGTCTCTTATGACGGACCATCTCTTCTCAACCTTGCTTACCTACCACGTTATGGCCATGAGCCAGTCATGGGCACGTAAACACTCAGCTCCATGTGAGGTCTCCCATCCCACAAAGGCATAGAAACGCCCACCAATCCTTAGCCCCTCCTCTAACTGCCCTCCAGATGAAGTTTATCTTTGGAAAACCTTCCACCAAAAAGGATGAGCCCATTTCATCTGCAGACTCAGCCCCAGCCGAGTCCCTCCACTGCTGTCCATTCCTAGCCAGGAGGAGGGGCATGCCTGTCTCTCTCCCAGCCTTTCAGCCATGGCTATAATTTTAATAACTCTGTCATCATGCATAGGCACTGCCCAGTTCTAGTACGCTGTTCTGTTCTTACAGACAAGCATATTTGGTCTTCTGACCCATGCCCTATGCACAACACGAGACTTAGTGCCCACACTGGGCTCATCTCCTCTGTACCTTCTAATCCAACCCAGACACTTTTCACTTTGAGAGACACTGCCTTGAATGGTTAATGCTCCTTGCAGACCCTTCGACTGAACACGATAGCTCTTCCCTGTCACCTCCGGGCCACAGCTTTGAGAGGTACTGTTCAGTGAGCCGCTGTTAAATGTGGGTTAGACTCCATAGTTCCTCTGCTCAGGATCCTCCAGAGGTCCTGCCTCAACTTGGATCAAGGTCAAAGGTGTCCTACTTATGTATAACCCAGACCTCCATTCCGGCCTCCATCGTCCCCAGTCAAATCCTTCCCTCTGTCTCAGCACTAACTCTCTATAACTTCCTGTTACTCAGACCACAGGACTCTCTGCTTGCACTTCCTGGAACATGCCCCCACCCTGAAATATCACTGTGGTTTTCCTTTTTTTTACCTCTTCCAGTCCCTGCTTAAGGGTCACTCACCCTAAGTACAGATGTTGATCCATTTTCAAGCCTCACCTCAGACCCTAACCCTCTGACTTACACTTTTTTTTTGTTATCTGCCACAGACACACTCTGCTTTTATTCTTTTCTTTGCTTTTATTGATCAGCCATCAGTTAAGACATAAACTCCACCGCATCCACAACCTGTGTCCGTTCTCACTGCTGTACCTACATGTCTGTAGTCGCACCCTGTGCCCAGGAAACTTCGGTCGGCTGAATCAGTAATGCTAAGTCCTCCTAGACTCTAATGAGTCTGACCAGTGGGGCCAATCCATAGAAGGTGATGTTTTCCCATGGGTGGGAAGAAAAGCAGTGGACAGAACTCCGTGCAATTATTTATTATGTAATAAAAGATACTGTTGTGTGGGCTGGAGAGGCAGTTCTGAAAAACAGCTTCCTAGCGTGCACAAATTTCTGGGTTCAATCTCCGGTCTTGGGAAAACTTTTTTTTTTTTTTTTTTACAGGGCTTCATTCATTTCTGGCTGCCCTTGAACTTGCTCTGTAGGCTTATAAATAAATGAATACTTTTAGCTTCAGCTCCCAAGGGTTGGGATTACAGCCAAGGACCACCATGTACCAGCCAATGGTGGACTGTGTTCTGGGATCGTAAGCCCTTTCTGTCCTTAAGTGGCTTCTGGTCAGGGTGTTTCATGGTAGCAACAGAAATGAAACCGGTGCAGATATTCTTTCTTATTCTGAGTGAGTTTGTCTGTACCTAAGTGTTATCGATATATAACATCTCCACATTTCTCCACTAGCAATGTTAGTTCTTTATTTTTTGGGTTTTAAGACTTAATTATATATATGTACACACACACACACACACACACACACACACACACACACACGCTTCCCACATTTTATCTGAAACCTATATTGCAGATACTGTGTCCTGTTTCCTCATTCAGTTTTGCCTCTGCTTTTGAAGGTAGACGTGGTTTTTGTCATTCAGTCTCTCTCCAAAGGGAACATTCTAGCTCCCTCAAAATAATCCTTCAGGCATCTAAGGCCAGCCACATCGCTACAACGAGTCACTGCATCCCAGAGAAACCATGGGGACCATTGGCATTGACACAGGTGAATGCCAAACAACAGGCCAGGGGTCCTCTTTAACAAGACCCAGCTCAGCAGTGACCTTAGTCACTGATGGGAAAAGCACACTGTGGCAAAAAGTACCAGACTAATTTGTTGAGTGAGTAAGTAGTGTGGTCATTCTTTAACATAGTGTTCAGGTAACAGTGGGACCTCATATCTACTATGTATGTATGTAACCCTCCTACCATGTCCCTTCTCCCAACTTAATAATGTCCCCTTTTTTGATATAACCCACTCGGTCCAGTTAGTGCTTCAGATATGTGCACCAGTGTAAAGCCATCCACTGGTTCATGGACAGCTTACCAGAGCCACATCCCTGGGGGGAAAAAAAAAACAACTGTCTTTCCCTCCCTGAGAAGCCATCAGCTGTGAGTTATCTCTTTAGCATCAGGTAGGACCTCTTGATTGCGTCTGGTCTGTGCAGGCTGCCTCAGTGCGTGCTACCTTGGTGCGGGCTGCTTCTGGTACATGTCGTCTCTGCACGTGTTGCCTCCGTGTGTGCTGCCCTCAGGCGGGTTGCAGTGTTGACTGGCAGTATTGACTGGGGTGATCTTGGGCAGATCTTGTGCAGGGGTCCACAGCGCCCGTGAGTTCCTGAGTGCTGTGTCCCTACAGTGTCTAGAAGATACTGTTTTGCAGCAGACATCCCCGGCTGCTGACTCGTTCAGCCTTTCTGCCCCCTCTTCCTGATGCTTCTGGAGTCTTAGGGAGATGGTGTGATAGAGGTGTGTACTTTAGAGCTTCATCTCTATTTCCCACCATCACTTACTCTCGGCATTTTGGCCAGTCATCGCGTCTCTGGGTTAACGGCCACTCACTGCACAAGGAGGACTGAGAACCGCACTAACCTCTCGGGGACGGGAGCTGGAGCTGGAGCTGGGGCTTCAAAAGTGATCACCAGAGACCCCTACCTGACTGCACCAGGAGGGGAAAGGGATGATTAAAGTCTCAACGCAGTCTTTCATATAAATTCTCTGAGGAAATTCAAGCCCCCAAATGGACCCATGACCCCCTTGACACGCCCTGTTGTCACCTCTTCTCTTCCTCGGTGTTAGAGCCCCAGACCGGGTGGGTAAATCCAGGGATGTGTGGATATTGGCCTAAATCAGGGATGGTGATGAGTGGGACAAAGTGACAGGGCACATTATGAACTAGATCTGACAGGATTCCTTGAGCCTATTGCCAAGGCCTAGAACTTCCTTCTTATGCTCATCCATTGCTGCTCGTGGGTCACAGAGAGGGTGCAGGAAGCCATCTGGCAGGCTCGCTATAGGAGGCCTAAGCTGGCACCTTCCAAAAGTTGTGCCAAGAGCTTTAATATTTTCTTACACTCAGAGAGAACTGGTAGAGAGCACTGGGTCTCTCCCACTGATGGGCAACTCTTTCTGTTGGTGATGCCCATTGGCCCCTGGGACTTAGCTCCTCTGATCTGGCTGAATTCCCATCTCCCCATTTGGTTTCTGCTGGGGTTCCCCCATGCTGAGTCTCCTCTCACCTGGGCTTCATACTCTGTTTCCAGTTCCTGCCTCACCAGGCAATGGGCCACTGTATCCCGTAGCCGTGTCTGGAAAGTTTTTAGTCACCAGACGAGCTTTGTCTGGGGGTTTAATTGTTCTTTCCCTCTAGACCCTGAAATATCTGGTGACTAGAATCCTACCCCCCAAATGATCCTGCTTTTAAAATCTGTAATGTTTTCTTTCTCAGAGGCTCCCGCCTCCTGCTCCCTTGTTGTTCCCTAGTGGCCACCAGGAGGCAGTAAACAATAAGGGACACATTTTCCAGCTACAACCTACCCCACCGCCCCCTACCCCGTCCCCCACCACCACAAGTCTCAGTTCTCCTGCCATATCTGACCTGGGAGGTTGGGACAACATAGGATTCAAGAATCAAATGTGTATGGGAGTGGGGGCGGAGGGGGAGGTGTTGAGGCAACAGTTGAAAACACAAGACAAGGACTCCAAGGGCTTAGTCGGGTGTGGATGTTCCCAGTCAGAAGAATCACTATGCCATTCAGCAGCAATCTTGCTCCTCCGTAGTCCCATGGGTATCATGGGCCGTGGTGAAGAATTGCCCCCTGTTTATGAGGGCCTGCCTTCTGAAGTTCACATCCATAAATCTCTAAGGAGAGAAATCTGTAGAAGGGAATCACAGGTCTTCTTCCTCTTCGGTCTTTGTTTCAAACCGCAGAGCCTCTGATGGTGGTGGTGGCGGAGGCGCGGGGGTAGGAGGGGGGGGGAGATCACACCGAATTAAATGCTTTAAAATAAGTAAAATCTCTCCCATGAGGTTGGCTATCTCAGTGACAGAGGCTATAAAAATGTACAGTGTATTCACATTTTATTATCTAGATTTATAAGGTACCAAAGACTCCGCAAATTCCTCTATCTCGATGTCAAAAACAGTTATTTATTTTGTCTCTTTTTCTCATTAGCGGGTTATGCATATTTTTCTACCTTTTGAAATTTATCAAATGCCTTGTTACCGCGTTTCTACTCATTCCGATGCAGGGCAAATATAAACACATTCCTCTTGGAATTAACTGGCAATTTTTGAGTTTTAGATTTTTTTTTTTTAAATTATGCTCATTGATATTTCATGTGCTGATCCGGAAATAACTGTGCACTGATCCCTCATTAGGCGGCTGATTGTTCATCTTATAGGCAGTGCTATCTTTGAGTTGTTTTGCATTTTTTGCTATTTGTGACTCCCAGCTCCCCGAACGGCCAAGCTACGGCCACCAAATAGCGTCTTCTCTCACCTTCATCCCGAAGGGAAATCTCCAGGAAGTAACTCAGGACTAAAGTCGATGGATTATGAGTCTTCATCCTTCATCTCATAGCATCTGTGGAGACTGTTTTCCCCCCAAAGCCCTTGGGATCTCGAAGCTTGTAGAGGTATTTGCAATTATCCCTTGGAGCCAGCTGACTAGGCACTTGCTTTTGCATCTTTGCAAACATAAAGCTACATCGTAGAAAAGGAAATGCAAGGCATACAGTCCTGGGAATGCCAGGGAAGGGCATTCCACGTCTAATAAAATGGGTGACGGAGTGACCTGGGGAACTTGTCTTGCTGTCATTCAAAGTGGGTCAGCTCGTCAGCGTTCCCCACTAACACCCAAGTTCTGAAGGTTCTTCTTAGATAGCCTCATAAAAGAATAAAATCACCCACCATTAAAGTGATTTTTAGGGAAGATGGAACAAAGGCAGCTGCTGCATCTCCATTGGGATCCTCGCCCAGGGGCACCTGTGAACTTGACCAGTGACGGTATGCACAGCTAGCTCCGAGTTCTACACTAGTGTGCGGAGCCGGCTTCCAGAGGGGATGCAAGACTGGAGGCGAGCTGAGCGAGACCCTATGCCTTTGGACTTGGGTCACTATATTTTCCTCATAGATGGTCCCGGCAGGTCAGAATGACCTTCTTAGCATGGAAATTTACTGTGGTTTTCTATCTTTGGCATTAGAGGACCTGCGTTGATGATATAATTACGAAACAGCTTCCTTTGTCTTGAAACTCGACTCTCTGGCTCCCCTGTGTTCTGGAGGGATGATACATAAAGATGTTTGCAATCCATTCCTTGGATTTTAAAGTGAGGCACGATCCGTGTCTTTTGAAAGCCATGGAAAATACGAGAAAGGTACAAATGACTCTGAGGGAGGAAAAAAACCCCTATGAAAATAGGCCGGAAAAAAAAAACCAGAAATTCAAATGACTAACAGTTAAAGAACCAAGGATCTATATTTACCGTTCCTCACAGGTGTGGACAGATGCACAGACATGTGTATTCATTTCTCCCTTTAGGTGGAGAAGTGTCGGGAAGTGGGAAAACTTGTTATAATAATGCTCTAAGTGTTTACCATAGGAAGGGACAGATAATTAAATTTTCATGCCCTTTAAATATTGGAGAATTGTTCTTCTTCGTATTTGAAGTTTAATAAGATTCCACCCAACTGGCTTTGGTTCAACAAACAAATATTTATTGAGAACTCAGCATCTGGGCAGCTCGAGAACGCCAAGATGAGGAAGATGCAGCTCTCATCCTCCAAGTTCTTGTCTATTACGGGAGCAGATGGATGGTAAATACGTAAGACAATCTGATAAAAACTCTAAAATCAGGTTACGTATACAGTGCCACAGTGCATACAGGCCCCATA
>JANHMN010000019.1:4892074-4902898 GCA_030674055.1 Rhabdomys pumilio | reverse complement strand
AGATAGACTTTGCGCCCTCCGAATTATTTGTGTTTTTGGTAGACTTTATATAACTTATAAACATGGATTGTGACATGTACCATTGTTACATGCCAAGAGAAGTCAACACACACACACACACACACACACACACACACACACACCATACATACACAATATGGATTTACATTCAAAATTCAGGAGTGGGTTGCAGATGCCTTCTGCACCACTTTATTAAGGTGGTCCATTCTTATATCTCATATGTTCAGTTCCGTGTGTGTGTGTGTGTGTGTGTGTGTGTGTGTGTGTGTGTGTGTTCCTTTCCTCCCCTCTTTCCACCTTTAAAATAAATGTATTTTGATGCAATCTAAAACCTCCAAATATCTAAGTTGGAGTTATTCACACACAAAAAGATTTTTTTAAGTAATAATTTTTTTATTTATTAAAAATCAACTTTGGGGAGTAGAGAGGTGGCTCAGTGGTTTAATGTGTTTACTGCTCTTCCAGAGGGTCAGGCTTTACTTCCCAGCATACCTGTCTAACAGGTTACAACAGCCTATTAACTCCAGCTCCAGGGAACATGACACCCTCTTCTGGCCTCCATGGGTATTACACGCACACACACACACACACACACACACACACACACACACACACACACCTGCACACATGCACACAGAGTGCACACATGAATACAAATAAAACATTTTTCTTTACTTTTGTTAACTCTTATTTTGAAATTCACACATGTAAAGGGCAATCCAGTGGCAATTCCCAAATGATATGAGAGTTCTCACAATGCCCAGACAGACAGAAAGCCCAGTGTGTGAAATGTGATCCCACATGCATTTACCATGGGTACAACTTCATGTAAGGTTGCATATGTGTCTGGATCCACAAGAGGTATCACAGCTGCTCATCATGTCAGATAGGAATGCTGGAGACAGGAGCATGCCCTCCAGTCACGAATAAGGTCAAACACAAACTCTACAAGATCCTCTGGCTCCCACAGAGCACACTTCCTTCACGAGTGGAAGGCAGGACGATGCTATCCGTAGCCCCTTAGATGTCTGACAGTTACAGCATTGGTTCCACGAAGGATGTTTAATTCACACCTAGGAATGCTGAGAGAAAATGGTGTCATGCTCTCTCCTTACACTGAAGGGAAACATCAGCCATCAGTTGAGGGCCTTTCTGGCTGGTGTGGTTTGTGAGGTACATTTCAACACCCTCAAAACATTTGCCACCGATTCATCCCTGACGAGTTCTTTGCACCACTTGAGATGGTCTCTGCCCATGTAGAGAGCATGTAGGAGAGTGTCTGTTTCTCAAAAAGAAAATGGTTTTGCGGTCTTGTTATAAAGTCATACTTTCTTCACACACTGTCATGCAAATCATACCTTCTTAGGATAACCAACAGGGAGGAGTGTGAAAGAAAAAGTAATGATTATAGAGAAAGCTTATCATGAACAACACTTGTCAAAATATTCTTCTAGATTTTTGTGTACCTGTATACACATACATACACGCACATACACATACACACACACATGCATGCACATATAAACACATACAAAGACATATATAAACATAGACATGCACGTACATATATATATATATAGAAAGAAGATAGAAGCATAGTTAATTGGTTTTTTTTTTTTTTTTGGCTTCTTGTTTTTTGTGGGTTTGCTGGTATTCGACATAGGGTCTCTCTCTGTAGTCTGGAGCATGTTGGAACCCAGTATGTACACCAGCATGGACTTAGGCTCATGGCTGTCTTCCTGCCTCAGCCTCCCAGGGATCATGGGCAGGAACCACTCCTGACTCATAACTGGTTTTTATAGCACGCCATTGTATTCCAAATCCTGGATGACATCTCACTTGATCAATGGAGATAGAACTACTTACTCATTTTTAGCAACTGCGTGGCTTTTTATAGGCTCTTGGTAGGGTCTATTGTTAGAAATACAGTTACATGATTCTTTTAAAAATTTCTTTATTGCATTTGGAACATATATATATATATATATATATATATATATATATATGAATATTTAAACTGTTTAAAGTACAAAGAGTCAACCTAAGATGTTGCCATTCTTTTGCTTTTAAAAATAGTGTGTGTGAGAGAGTGATCTGTGCATGTTTGCATGATGTATACATGTGTGCCTAAGTATTTTGTGGGTTCATTTACCCATGTGTGGAGGTCAGAGGTCAGCATCAAGATGTCTTCCTCAGTCACTCTCCACCTTATTTTTTGAGACGGGTCTCGCTGAACCCAAAGCTTACCATTCTGGCTTTGTTGGCTGACCGGTGAGCTGGCCACACAATCTGTCTGTCTCTACCTGCAATACTGGGGCTACAGACATGTAGCTACACAGAACCATGCCAAGCTTTTTGTGTGAGGGCTGAGGATTCGAACTGCGGTCCTTACGCTTGCACAGCAAACACACCTCCCACTGAGCCGGCTTCCCTATCATCCATGTTGCCATTTTTTAGACTACTGCTTCCTCCTGTTTCCTCTCCCTCCTTTCCAGCCCTTTGCCAATTTGGTTTCTCCTCTCTTCTCATTCAGAAGTCATACATTTATTTTTAAATAATTATAGCTCCTTGTAATTTCAGCTCCAGGGGAAGATCTAATATTCTCTCTGGACTTTGTAAACACTATACTTTCTGTCTCTCTGTCTCTGTCTCTGTCTCTGTCTCTGTCTGTCTGTCTGTCTGTCTCTCTCTCTCTCTCTCTCTCTCTCACACACACACACACACACACACACACACACAAGTAAATAAATAAATATATTCTTAAGGAACATTAACCCAAAATGCTCCCCCCCTGACATTTCAGAATTTTAATTTTAGCTTCTTTTTTGTTGTTGTTGTTTTGCCCTGCACTCAGATTTATAGTTGGTGTTTTCCCCTGTGATGCTTGGGTTAGGTCCACGCAGGCACTGGTCCATTCTTTCCCACATCTCAGAAGTTGCACTGGCCTCATCTTCACTCCTCACTGCAGTGTGTCCTGTAGAATCTTTTCAAGTAGCAGCCTGTTGGTGGCTTGTGTTGGTGGCTTGTGTTAGTGGCTTGTGTTGGTGGCTTGTGTTGGTGGCTTGTGTTGGTGGCTTGTGTTAGTGGCTTGTGTTGGTGGCTTGTGTTGGTGGCTTGTGTTGGTGGCTTGTGTTGGTGGCTTGTATTGGTGGCTTGTGTTGGTGGCTTGCTCCACTGTTCTTTTTTTTCTCCTCTTTTGTTTTCGAAGAAAAAAAAATCCTCTCAAAGTATAAGCTGTCCTCCTTAAATTCCCCCCAAGTTTAACTGGAGCATAAAAGGGCAGAAAGTTTACAGAACCATGTGACCCTCCCTGGAGTCAAAGTCTAGACTGTCTCTGTCTGTCCCCCAGAGGGAATCTCTCCTATGTCCAGCGCCCATGCAACTAATGATGCATTTCCTCATCTAGAGATGTGCCCCCGACACTGTCTGTCCTGCAGTATCCCGCATCTTATGTGGGTGCTGGGGATCTGAACTTGGGACCTCCTGCTTGCAAGGTGGGCACTTGACCGACGGAGGCATCCCTTCAGTCCCAACTGAGCGAGCTTTCAGACAGTTGACAATGGATCTCCATGGAAGCCGTATAAACACAAACAAAACAGGGCAGAGAAAACTGAGCGGCTCATAATCCAGCTCAGGAGGGCAAGAAAGATGGTTCTGCTTGATGTCACGGGCTGTCATGTTCTGATAGACGCTTGCGCCTGTTCCTGAGCTGCGGTTGGTAGGAGGCGTGCTCATGTCCAGTGTAAGCTGCTGGCGTAAGTGACAGTCAAGGTCATTTGGGTCACCAAAGACAACGTAAGGATTCTCCTTATCTGGAGATGGAACACTGCTACTGTCAAGTTTTCTGATGACACACTAGAAGCCAACAGAAACCCAAGTGTCCTCATTCCTGTAGATTGACAGCAACATGTCTATGTTTCTTTTCTTTCCTATTTTCTTCTTTTTTTTCCCTCTTCCATGGCTGGCTCTGTCTCAAGAGATCCCTCTGACGCACGTTAGCTTGCCTGATTATCTCTGAGGCCGACACTTGCCTTCCTCATTCTGAGCAGCCATTTTTTCCTGTCAGGTATCAGAGTAACACGGCTTCTGATGTCCTTGAAACCATCACCAACATTCAGCCGAAAGAGAGCGGAGGCGGCGTGGGCGAGACACGAGAGGCCATCGTCTACAGGCTGTCCGAGGACATGCTCAGCAAACTACCCCCTAACTATGTGCCTCATGAGGTAAAGCCATGCCCTTCCCGATGGGCAAGATCCTGAGAAATGGAGAGGTTGTTTTTCTGCGCCCCCTGCCCCAGCACATAGCATTCACATGGAGGTCAGAGTACCCCCTACAGGAGTTGGCTCTCCCCTCCCGTCACCTGGGTCCTAGGGATCAAACTCAGGCTGTTAGCTTTGGCTGCATGCATTTTTAACCCCAAAGCCACCCCGCCACCCCGCCATCCCGCTTTTCTTTATTTTATAGAAGCATGTTATTGAAAATGTAGCAGTCAAGCAAAGTCAGTAAATTGAAACCTAATTATGCCATTAGCTTCTACAGTACAAATGGAGCCCCATTACCGTAGACAGTTGCTCCCAGAAGCATTCATTGTGTGGCTTCTGTAAGAGACCACAGCAAGTCTCTGGCTTTATCAGTAAACAGCGTATGCTGGAATCATAATTGTACATGAAACACAGTCGATATTATAATTATGCTCTTTTCTAAGGGTTTCCTCTTCTGTTTTAATTATTTTTCTTTTTATATTTTTTAATTAAAAAAAAAATTGGTCATGCTATGTTGCCTGGGCCAACGTAGAATTCTTGGGCTCAAGTAATCCTCCTCCTGCCTTTACCTCTTGAGTAGCTGGGGCTACAGATGCAATCCATTATGCCCAACAAGATTCTCTGTTAAAACCTGCAGCTGGGAGCTGGAGAGACGGCTCATCACCTCTCCAGAGCACTGGCCATTTCTCTTGGAGGTCCTAGGTTCAATTCCCAGCACCAATGTGAAGTAACTGACAACTCTAGTTCCAGGGGATCTGATGCCCTCTTGTGGCCTATACAGACACCTGCATGCACATGGTACACAAATATATGTAAATACCACCCCCATATACAGAGACAGAGACAGACAGAGACAGAGACAGAGAGAGAAAAGCTTTAAGACCCTAAGTTCAGGATAAGGTAATTAGTTGGAGGTAGTTACCACATGACAGGATAGATTTCTGGAATGTTCCTTTTATCTTGTGGCTCACAGGAGTTCATCCCATTTTGGGGATTGAAGTGGTCTTTATAATTTCTCCTTCCCCCAAGAATGAATTGCCACACTATAGCCATGGACAAAGGATGCTGTGTATGATGCCCAGTTCAGGATGGAGGCAGAGCACTGGAGACTAAAACAGACAATGAGGGCGTGGCTGAGTTGCTAAAGCACTTGCCCAGCATGTGTAAGGCCCCGGCTTCAATTCCCAGCCTTGTCTAAACTGGCTATGGTGGTGCACACCTGTAATCCTAGCACTCAGGAGGTAGAGGCAGGAGCATTGCAAGTTCAAAGTCATCCTCGGCTGTATACAAAGTTTAATGCCGGCCTGAGATTTTATAAATAAATAAGTAGATAACAAAGAAACTAAAAATGAAGGTTTTAGAGTCTGTGAGATCAGTTAAGAGCACTTGCTGCTCTTATAGAAGTTCTGAGTTCCATTCCTAGGACCCATGTAGGGCAACCCAAAACCGCTTGTAACCTTAGTCCCAGGGAATCTTCTGGCTGCTGAAGACATATATACACACAGCACAGACACAGACACACAGACACACACAGACACAGACACACACACACACACACAGAAACACACAGACAGACATATAGACACACACAATCACAGATACACACAGACACAGACACAGACACAGACACAGACACAGACACAGACACACACAGACATTTTTTTTTAATTGCAAATGATGGAGTTAGGAGAAAACCTAAAGTTACTATGTAGGACCAGATCTTGGCCCTCCACTGGCCCTCTAGACTGTGACGTTGGTGTTCTTGGCCCCACCCTGCTCAGGTGGCCCCAGCTCAGGCCACTGGCTTTACGGAACTGTTTCCTGCCTTCATCTTTAACTCACTGAAAATGACACAGCTGCCATACAGCAGAGATGGCCACTGCTGGAAGAACCTGCTTACCACCCCAGGTCTCAGGAAGGGCCATGGGCATCTCTGGCAAGGGAGTCTCCTCAGCTGCTGGCCTCCTGGTGGTTCTTTGGTCTCATTCTTGAATCAAATCTTCCATCTCGCCACCTTTTGGACTGTTCAAGTCCTCCCACGAGTTCCTGCTGGTATCTACAGCCAGTTTCTTCCTGGCACTTATCACTAAACTGAAATGTATATTGGCTTATTAATTAATTAATTAATTAATCATTGTAGTTTATTGTTTCCACAGCGAGAGGCTTTGGCATTGATCTCCTTAACAAGGGCAATACATGATATGCCAACAGGAACAAGTGACAGGTCACTTAATGGCTCTCCCACGAAGCCAAATATTTTCACCGATTAGATTAGGAAAAACCATTTTTAGCATCTGCAGCCGAGGCAACCATGATCCACAGTTAATCGTATCCACCGGTGACTGTTCTGTAAAGATTTGGCTTGTCTTAACTTTTTTGTGACATTTCTAATAACAGCTCTGTGAGGGTAATGAGGTGAGAGAGAAAAGACTCCCGCTGTACTCTTGCGAAGGTTAGATTTCAAAAGAGTATTTAACTGACACTTAACACTTAATCATTTGAAAGAGGAAATAGGTACAATTTTATTTCAGCCCTTTAAAGAACATTTCCAATTATCAACAAAGTACAATCAGTAGGAAATAAAAGTCATTTAAGTTGGACAGAAGTTTTTTTAAAGCTCAGAAAATGGGAGATTTAACCGTCAGTCTGGTTCCGCAAGAGATGTTTTCTAGTTCGCCGGGTCTAGCGGGGAGACACATCCAGAGGAAGAGAAAGATTTGAGAATCGAAGAGGTCGTTCGGAAGAGAGGTGACTAACGACTTTTTTTTTTTTTTTTGGAAACAAATGATGGTATGCTGTACTTTGTTTTAGGTGAAAGCTCGTTTGATGAAGATGGGACACCTGAATTCGATGAACATATTTCTTAGGCAAGAAATCGACAGAATGCAGAAGGTTATCACCATTCTCCGAAGCAGCCTGAGTGATCTCAAACTGGCTATCGAAGGAACAATCATCATGAGCGAGGTGGGCGTGTCCCTCTCTCTCTTTTTTTTTTTTTCCCTTACATGGGTGTACCTGTGTGTGCATGTGTTCATTTGTGTCTGGGTATACTTGCATGTGTGGGCGTGCACACACGTGTGAGCTCCTACATGTTAAGGGCAGAGGGCTCAGATGTCATCCCTCAAACACTTCATTTGTGAGGCAGAGCCTCTCCCTGGCTATCCCCGTTAGGCTGGGTAACTGGCCAGTGACCCCTGGAGATCCTCCCGCCTCTCCCTCCCCAGTCCTGGGATTGTAATTGTGTCTCAGCACACTCACATATTTTATGTAGGTTCTGAGAATCTCGGGGCCTCATGCTCACGAGGTAACTGCTTTACCGACTGAGCTATCGTCCCAGCTCCCCAGGAACCTTTCCTTATCCATGTCAGCAGTTAAGAGCACTGGCTGCTCTTCCGGAGGTCATGAGTTCAAATCCCAGCACCCACATGGTGGCTCAGAACTATCCGTAATGAGATCTGATGCCCTCTTATGGGGTGTCTGAAGACAGCTACAGTGTACTTACATATAATAAATAAATAAAAGCCTTTGGGCCGAAGCGAGTGAGAGAAGAGAAGGGGAAAAATAAATAAAGGTGGATCTTTGTTTTTTAAAACCATTATTTTCTTAAATATTTGTTCATACATATTTATTTGTTTTGCCTGAATGTTTTTATATGGACTATATATGTGTAGAACCCACCGAGGCTAGAAGACCTTGGAAGTGGAGTTACAGAGAGTTGTGAGCCACCATGTGGGTGCTGGGAACTGAGCCCAGATCCTCCGCAAGAACAGCCAGTGCTTTTAACAGCCCAGGCATCTCTCCATCCCATAAAACCACTATTTTAAAAAGATCTTATCTTCCATTTGAATCATGTATGTGCCCATGTATGTGTGTGTAATATGTGCACATGAGTGCAGTTACCCATGGCTGTGAAGAAGAGGGCATATGATCCCCAAAGCTGGATTCGCAGGCAGTCATGAGCCACCTGACACAGATGCTGGGAGCCAAATTCAGGTTCTCTGCAGGAGCAGCATGTGGTCTTAGTCGCTGGGCCACCTCTCCAGCATCCTGGGTCACGTGTTTCACCCTTGTCACCTTCAGAACTTGAGAGACGCATTGGACAACATGTACGATGCTCGCATACCTCAGCTCTGGAAGAGGGTGTCCTGGGACTCCTCCACCCTGGGCTTCTGGTTCACCGAACTTCTGGAGAGGAACGCTCAGTTCTCAACATGGATATTTGAGGGGAGGCCTAACGTGTTCTGGATGACCGGGTTCTTTAACCCCCAAGGTAAGTGCTCACAGGAGAAGGCTAACTTGGAAGTCCTCATGCATCAGCCTGGCAACTTTGCATGCTGAATGTATACTCCATAAAGCCATGTGGTCCTGTTAGCTGGCAGGTGCCTGGAAGAGCCTCTTAGAGTTGCAAGAATATACAGAGTTCTTTGAAATCCTTCTTGTCACATTCCCCCAACAGTGCAATGGCCAAACCCTCCCATTTCCTGTTCGCCCTCATGACCAAACCATGGCCTGTGGTGAAAGGGTTAAGAAAAACTTCTCTCAAGCTTTATTTTTTTTTTACCTGTTGGTGGGAAAGCCAAAACAGGCAAAGAGATGGATCATCTGGGAATGTGTTTGAGGACCAGAGTTTGATTCTCAGCACCTACACCAACAAATCCAGGCCTGACGGTGCTGGGGAAAGTTTTAGACATGGGAGGATCTTAGAGCAAGGGGGGGGGAGGGGAGTCTTGCTGGCTAGCCAGGCTAATCAAATCCACCGTTATGAGCAATGGCAGCTCTTGCAAAGGACCCAGGTCTAGTTCTTGGCACCTACACATTGGTTCACAACCATCTGGAACTCCAGTTCCAGGGGATCTGACATCTGTAAGCGCCAGGCATGTATCTGATATATATATACACATATATATGTGTATATATATATTCATTTACATATATATACATATACACACACACACATACATTCATGTTTATATGCAGTCATATACATAAAATATAAGTAAGCAAACCCTTCAAGGGGTTAACAGCAAGGTGAAACTAGAAGAAGATCTACCGGCACTCACACATGCGCAGTGCACCATAAACGCAAATAAGAGGTAATAAATAAAATAAAACCCAATTGTGAGATTCCTGAAAATGTGCTCCAAATTGCTGATTTGGGTTAGAAAATCAGACTTGAAAAACTGAGTGAGCTGGGCAGTGGTGGCGCACACCTTTAATCCCAGCACTTGGGAGGCAGAGGCAGGAGGATTTCTGAGTTCGAAGCCAGCCTGGTCTATAGAGTGGAGTTCCAGGACAGCCAGGGCTACACAGAGAAACCTTGTCTCAAAAAAAAAAAAAAAAAAGAAGAAAGAAAAGAAAAAGAAAAAGGAAAACTGAGTGAGCTTGGGGGGTGGGGGGCTCCCCTCTCCCAGAAGGTGTTTGATTGTTCTGTGTCAGTCATCCTTCCGTTTTAAAAATCTCCTCTGAGAAGGTTGCTGGTTTGGTGCCATGGAGCTTGTAAGGTCTAGATAGCTAGCAACGTTCTGTCTTACCTCGGTGCAGGCAGTGTGACTTCAAATGCTTCCCAGCTAGAGGAAGGGATTGGGGCGTCCTTGCACTCAACACCCTAATCCCTTCATCTGCCAGTAAGTTACGTAGCATTCACTTTTATTGGTTTGAGAGGAACCGTTGTTACTCGCAGTGATACGGGCAAATCTCGTAAAGATAATGTTGAGTGAAGGCAGCTGGATGAAACCTGCGACAGCCCGTGGGAGCCTGTTCATACGAAGGCCAAGGATAGGCACAGTGGATGCAGGGTACTCAAAGACAGGCTCACAGTGTCCCCGTGTAAGAAGGCACAGCAGGACCTCCTGGGGTCTGAGATGTGCCGTTTCCCCCCACATGGATCCTTCCCTGGTGACAGTCTCCTAGCTATAGGGTCTGTCCATTCAGCTACTTCTTAGAAATGGAATTTAAACGACTATCATGCCTTAAAAGTATGTATTCACATGCCCTCTGCACATTTACGTTCATGTGTTAGATGCATATTCTTTTTAAAATTAATAATTCCGTGTGTGTGTGTGTGTGTGTGTGCGTGTGCGCGTGCGTGTGCGTGTGCGTGTGTGTGTGTGTGTGTGTGGCAGGGCACATATGCCATGACACATGGGGCAGGGAGTCAGAGGATGGCTTTGTGCAGCTGTTTCTCTCCTCCTATCTTTTTGCGGGTTGTGAGGATTAAACTCAGATCATCAGGCCTGCCCAGCACGTGCTTTACCCACTGAGCCGTCTTGCCAGCCCTGCTGCAGGCACTTCCAACTGCCTTAACACCTGCTGAATTTATAGCGCCAACCACTGCACTTCCCACCTTCACAAGAAGTTACGCATAGGTCCAGGGGATCTGATGCTCGATCACTGCACGCACATGCACAGACACAGATATACACAGAATTAAACCTTAAAAACAAATATCTTAAAGACTTCCTTTACATGTGTGTGTGTGGACCTGAGTATATGTGTGTGCACCACATGTGTGCATGTGTGCAGGTGCCACAGACGCCAGAAG
>JANHMN010000019.1:4878096-4889564 GCA_030674055.1 Rhabdomys pumilio | reverse complement strand
GTGTGTGTGTGTGTGTGTGTGTGTGTGTGTGTGTGTGTGTGTGTGTTTGGAGCAACGCCACCGACCTGCTGCAATTTCTGAACACTCGTTTTGAGACCAGCTCTAAGAGTTGCCATTTGTCAAGGTGGCAAAGTGGGCCAAGGGTTAATAGATGTTCAGGATTGGAAAGGAACCAGGAGAAACTCCCCGCCTCGTGCCAATTATTTGTCTGTTCCCTCTGGTACTACTTATGACCCTGCCTCCTTCTCTTTCTGGGACCCATGTTTTCTTGCTCTCCCACACCCAAGCTCTTTGGTGGAGGGTCCAGGTTTGTGTGCTCTGGAGGAGGGTGCTCAAGGAGACAGCAGAATCCCCGTGAGGATGGCTCAGGGGGAGGAGACAGCAGAATCCCCATGAGGATGGCTCAGGGGGAGGATTATGAGGTTGTGTATCTGTATGTGTGACCAACTCAATGCCAACAGCCGATGCAGGAAGTCCTGACAGGTATGCCTTAGGGAGGCACGGGGCCTGGGGGTGGGGGTGGGGCGGAGGGGTGGTGATGACATTGGACTTTCTACATCAGCTGTTGGCATTGAGCCAGTCACACAGACAGATAACACTGTCACACTTATGAGAGAGGACAGGCTGAGCCCAAAAGCAGAGCCTGCCTGGGAAAAGCCACAAAGAGGACTGGGGGGCAAGAAGGGTGCCGGAATTTTGGAATTTCAGGGGGACCCCCTGTACTGAGTAAGAAGGCTCATCAGGGGTAATGGGGATTCTGCCCGCCTTCGCATGAAAGGAGCCTTTAGGTACCAGCCTTGCTCATAGTCACAGCCATGCCTCATAAAATTCTAGTCTCAAACATGGCTGCCAACTGTGGAGGTCTTTGTAATTTGGCCAGGCATCAGAAACCACCAAAACCACTCTCTCCAAGGCCACTCCAGCTAATGCCATTTCTGCTGACTTCATTCCCTTGACTGTAGGTAGGATGGCAAGTCTGGAGCCTTGACCTTCCTCCCTTTCTCCCTTCCTTCCTTCCTTCCTTCTTTCTTTCCTTCCTTCCTTCCTTCCTTCCTTCCTTTTCTTTCTACCTCCCTCCCTTCTTTTCTTGCTTCCTTTTTCCTTCCTTCCTCCCTTCCTTTTTTCCTTCTCTCCTTCTTTCCTCCCTTCCATTCTTTTCTTCATTCCTTCTTCCCTTCTTCCCTCCCTCCCTCTCTCCCTCCCTCCCTCCCTTCCTTCCTTCCTATTTTATGTGTGTGTACCACGTGCATGTTGGTGTCCACACAGGTCAGAATACCTGATACCTCTCTTGAAGCTGGAGTTACAGACAGTTATGAGCCACCCACTGTAGGGTCTGGGAACCGAACTCCAGTCCTCAGGAAGAGCAGTAAGTGCTGTTAACTAGTGAACCATCTGTCCCATCCCTGGAAACTGTTTTAAACCTTGGCTTCTATCAGTTCACTTCCTTGGTTCTCTTCTTGCCCCACCCCCACTCCCTCCCCAGCCCTTTGTGGCTTTTCCTAGGCAGGCTCTGCCTTTGGGTTCAGCCTCCTCTCTCACAGGTGTGACTGTGTATCTGTCTGTGTGACTGGCTCAATGCCAGCAGCAGATGCAGGAAGTCTCGACCTCCAGTGACCTCCACAATGAGCAACCTCATCTTCCTCCGCACAAGCCATCCTCATGGGGATTCTGCTGTCTCCTCCCCCTGAGCCATCCTCACAGAGATTCTGCTGTCTCCTTGAGCATCCTCCCCCAGAGCACACAAACCTGGACCCTCCACCAAAGAGCTTTGGAAAGGGAGAGCAGAAAAACATGGGTCCTAGAAAGAGAAGGGCAGTCATAAGTATACCAGGGGGTGCCAGAGGTCAAGCCAAGTGGACCCCAAATGGCTGGCTGGATTTCTCAGGAAGATCCCAGTTGGAATAGAAGTTCCAGGGGTGTAGGTGGGAACTTGAGAAGTCAGATTTTAAGATGAGTGAGGAGAGAGAGAGGGGACAGGGGAGGGGGGGAGAATATTTGTATGGATGATATAACCAGCTGGTACTCTTAAGAAATCAGACTTTAAAGAAAAGAAATACACTGGAGGATGGATATCTGTAAGAAGGAAGGATTTGTTTTCTCTTTTAATGATAAGAGAAGCCCATTCAAATACTGGTGGAGGGAGGAAAGAAGGGGGACGGGGACGGACACACACACACACACACACACACACACACACACACACACACACACAGAGGAGAAACAGAGAGATAGAGGGGAAGGGGAAGGAGAGAAAGAGAAGGGGTCTAAAGATACCAGCCAGGGTGTTAGAAAATGTGGGAGGGGTGTGTGTGTCACAGCGCAGAGCAGGCGGAATGGCGCCCGGACACCTCCCCCACTGTAACAAGGAAGGAGTGACCATAGATGCCCTGCCTGGTGGTTTTAAGCCAACTTGACACAAGCTAAAGTCTTTTGAGTGGAGGGAACCTCCATTGAGAAAATGCCTCCGTAAGATCAGGCGGTAGGCAAGGCCATAGGGCATTTTTCTTAATTAGTGATTGATGTGGGAGAACATTGTGGGTGGAGCCATCCCTGAGCTGCTGGTCCTGGGTTCTATAGAAAATCAGGCTGAGCAAGCCAGTAAGCAGTCCCCCACCCTCCATGGCCTCTGCGTTAGCTCCTACCTTCTGGTTTCTACCCTGTTTGAGTTCCTGTCCTGACTTCCTTCAGAGATGAACAGTGATATGGAAGTGTAAGCCAAACAAACCCTTTCCTCCCCAACTTGCTTTTTGGTCCCCGCGTTTCATTAGTAGAGACCGTAAGACAGATGCTCACAGTGGATAACTGTGCAGGCTTGATGCTAAGAGGTGACGGGAGTTTTCTATCCTCTATTTAAAGGAATAGGCAAGCTTATCTTGAGAGTGAGAAAATGTTGCAGGCAGGAATTTCAGGAAAGTGATGGAAGCTGGGGACAGGGAAGGACATCAGGTGGCTTTGAAACCCACTGAGGTCCTGCACAGGAGCCGTATGCTACTTCTTGGTATCCACTAGCAGTGAGGCACTGCAATAAGAAGGGGCCTCTGGGTTTACCTGTGTTTGGGGCTTTGGCATACATGGAAAGGAAGGAGCTGGTGGGGCAGGGAAGAAAGAAGGTGTATAGTTCACGAGGTACAAATGCTGTGATCTGGACAAGCAGCATGGCTCAATGGCACCAGGAAGGTACTTGCCACCAAGGCTGATGACCCGAGTTTGGTCCCTGGGACCTGTGTGGCGGAAAGAGAAAGCTGATTTCTACAAGCTGTCCCCTGGTTTTCACACATGCACCACAGTGTGCGTGTGGTGCCCTGCATATACAAAATAAAGACGATAAATACTGACACCATGGTATCAAGAACAGAGAGGCCATGCTGCTGGATAGGACATTGAGAGGCCGAGGAGATAACTTAGTAAGAGCTCAAGATGCAAGCATCCAGACCTGAGTTCAGATCACACAAAGAAAGCTGAGGACCTTGGCACAGAGCTGTAGCCCCAGCACGACTCAGGGAGCAGAGACAGAGGATTCCTGAGGCTTGCTGGCCAGCTAGTCCGCTAAATAATGAACTCCAAGTTCAAGGGAGAGAGAGCCTGTTTCAAAGCATAAGGGAGACAGAGAGAAAGAGAGAAAGAGAGAGAGAGAGAGAGAGAGAGAGAGAGAGAGAGAGAGAGAGAGAACATGCCATTGAGGGAGACACCTAACATTGCCCTCTGGCTTTTGCATGTATACACATGTACAGTTGCACTCCCCAAACATGTCCACACACACATGCACACGCATGTGCACACTCACACGTGCACACACACATGAAGGAGCTGTCAATGGAATGCACAAAGTCTGGGGGACAGCTGTCAGGAATGATGAAGAGAGGAAGGACCTGTCACCAGAGCCTGTGGTTGTCAAGGCAGCAGAGAGGTTCTCATGATGGGTGGAGAGATGATTGGGAAGTGCTTATGTGTTCAGGGTTGATTCCAGTAAAGGCAAAAAAAAAAAAAAAAAAGTAGAAAGACTATTTTGTGTGGAAATAGAACCCTGCCCAAGGGCATGATGGGAAGGTTTGGGAGGATACTTGTGACTGAAGGGGGCGTCGAGGTAAAGCTGGTTATTCAAGGAGGAGGCTGTGTCAGGAGTTAGAATTCTGTACATCAGCCACTTGGGGTGAGGGGTCTCAGCCTTACTGCTAGCCCTTCCCTGTGTTCATGGGTCTGATGGAGCCTGTCACTTGGGTGAATGATAACACAGAGCACCCATAGTCTCTAAAGCCCCTCAAAGAGCCAGCTCATCCTACTGACAGCCCTCCAGACAGTTCACTTGTTCTTAGAGGCATTGCCCAGCCCCCCGCCCCCGCCGTCAAACTGGTTCTTAAAACAAATGTGGGTCAATGGCTGGCAAGTGCCCTGTCCTGAGAGAGCCTTTGACAGAGTGGCAGTTCTCAGGCCTGTCTTCCACAGCACAATCACCTGGGACATTTTTAATACATACTAATAGCTGGAACCCAAAACCAATCATGTTGCTACTCTCCAGGGTCAAGACTTTCAGACTCTCGAGCTGAGAGCCTCCACAATCAGTTTCTCAAATGCTCCCATAGCTCTAGCGTGACAAGAACCTTTACCTCAGATCTCAGATACCTGATGTGAGGTCCTCCTGCAGCCTCTGCTGTGTCAGAACCTTTGTGTTAACCAGAGTCCTTTCCCCAGATGATTCCCAGCAGGATCATTAAAACTTGAGAGAAAGGGCTGGGGAGATGGGCCAGTCAGTAAAGTGCTTGTCAGGCAAGCAAGAGGACCTGAGTTCAGATCCTGAGGACCTGTAAAAAAAAAAAACTAGGTGTGGCTGCCTACACCTGGAATCCCAGTACTGGTGTGGGAGAGGCAGATGGGACCCTGAAACTCGATGGCTAGCCAGTCTAGCCAAATTGGGGACCTCTAGAATCAGTGAATCCTGTCTGGAAAAGTAAGGTCAGAGTTTGATTGCAGAAGACATATGACTTCAATCTCTAGCTTCCAAATATGCACACACACACACACACACACACACACACACACACACACGTGCACACAAACCCATGCATACACACACATATACATACATACATACATACATACATACATGCACACACAGGCATATGCAAAGGCACACACATAGGTGTACACTTACCCATGCATACACACATACATACATACACACAGACATGTGCAAAGGCACACACACACACACAAATGGGTGCACACATACCCATGCATGCACACACACACATACATACATGCACACACGCACACCACACAGGCATGTGCAAAGGCACACACATGGGTGCACACATACCTATGCATATACATACATACATACATACATGCATACATACATACACACATGCACACAGACATGTGCAAAGGCACACACACACACAAATGGGTACACACATACCCATGCATGCACACACACATACATACATGCACACACACAGCACACAGGCATGTGCAAAGGCACACACATGGGTATACACATACCCATGCATACACACATACATACATACATACATACATACATACACACATGCATACATGCACACATGCATACATGCACACAGGCATGTGCAAAGGCACACACATGGGTGCACACTTACCCATGCATACACACATACATACATGCACACATGCACACAGACATGTGCAAAGGCACACACATGGGTGCATGCATACCCATGCACCCACACACACATACATACACACACACACCACACAGACATGTGCAAAGGCACACACACATGGATTCACATTTACCCATGCATACACACATACATACATACATATATACATGCATATACACATGCATACATGCACACAGACATATGCAAAGACACATACACATATGGGTACACACATACCCATACATACATACATACATACACACATATACATGCACACATGCACACAGACATGTGCAAAGGCACACACACATGGGTGCACACATACCTATGCATTCATACATACATACGTACACGCACACACACACACACACACACACACACACAGACTGAGAAGAAACTCCACTGTGTACTGTGGATTCCTCCTCCACAGTTCGGACTTCATGGCCCTGAACCAAGCTGCTCTGACCATTTCCAATGCCTGCCCCGCAGCATCTAGCAAATCCCTCTGAAAGGTGCCCAGTGCGTGTCCATTCAGCTTGGCTGACCAGCTTCATCGTTGTCTGACGATTTCTGCCTTTTTATTTAACTTACCAATGGCCCACATTTGCTCCTCATTTGGGGGAAAAACTGCCTGTCATAAACTCACGGCAGAGACATCACTTCTCCAAATCTCTGAAGGTGCTGCAGAGAGGCGTGGTAACTTCAGACAGGAAAGAACCAAGCAGACCAAGGCCCATTACAGGAGGACTGCTTCATTTATTGAATAGAAAAAAGCCATCTGGGGGCCTAGGGAGAAGGCTTTGTTGGTAAGGACTGAACTCTGATCCCTACCACCTATGTAAAAGTCAGGCATGGTGGTACATGGGGTTACATCTGTAACCCCAGCACTCGTTAGCTAGCCGTTCTAATTGAGTTGGCAAGCTCTTTATTCAGTGAGAGACACTGCTTCAAAAGGAAAGAAAGAAAGAAAGAAAGAAAGAAAGAAAGAAAGAAAGAAAGAGAAAGAAAGAGAGAAAGAAAGATGCCTCTCTCTCTCTCTCTCTCTCTCTCTCTCACACACACACACACACACACACACACACACACACACACACACACACGTTCACCCGCCCTTGACACAGGACCATCGTTAGAGAATGCTGGCCAGCTCTCTGTAAAGCTGAGAAACACAGCCCTCCAGATCAACTGCTGCTTCCAGCTCTTCTAGGACCCTGTAGGGAAGGTCACTTAAAACACACCACGGCTCTCCTTAGGCCAGCCGATTGCACAAGTCAGGCGGCAGAAATCAGCTCGCTTCAGTGTTAGATTGCGCCTGTTACAGGAATTAAAACGTAACAAGCATTGCTTTGGAGCTAACTTTCCACAGCATAATTCTAGATTAATAGTGGGGCTTTTTAAAAAAAAAAAAATAATGAACTTGACAAGTGTTTTAAGAATTCATCGTGCTTTATGAATTTGACAAGAAGAATTATTTGAGTGTCTCATCTAGACCACATGTAACTCCTGTGGTTAGTCAAGTCACCTGTTTGTCATGTGGGTGGTTTAAATCTCACGAAGAATAGAAGATTATTGCTGTTGAGGTCTCGCCCCGACTGACTTTTTGTTTCTCCTCTCAAGCACGGGAACATATGAATCACTTTCAGAATGATTATAACTAAACGCATGCCAAAACAAAAGTGTTTGATTTTCTTTTTCTCAAGCTTTTGTGAAGGAAACTGTTATCAACAGTCCTTCAAGAAGTTATGCAAGCAGCAGAAAGAGCAGACTGTAGTTTCATTAGGCCTGACATCGGTCTCCAAGAGAGACAGCCATTCATTTTTTAAAAGTCCAGCAATTAATGCCTCAGTAGAATCAGTACATTTCCAGTGTGACAAGACGGTGTCCCTTATAGGAAGTCAGTGGGAACCGACGGAGCCTGGAAAAGCGACTGGGGCTGCAGCTTAGTTGGCGGAGTACTTGCATAGCATGCATGGAGCCCTGGGTTGGACTCTCAATACTACACACAATGAATGGTTTTACAGGAGGAAACAGAAGGGTTGGAAGCTCAAGAAAGGTCGTGCTCGGCTACAGGTGACATCTGAGGCTGTCTTAGGATGATGAGACTCTATCTCAAATAGATGGGAGAATAGATAGACATATTTAGACGGACAGATTTGAAAATGCATACATACTCTCTCCTCCGTGCTCTCTGAGTAGGGATAGCTCGGGAACCATTCTCAGCCCTTGCTCTAGGTCTCAACACTGCCTTTCTTAGTAGCAGTACAGTCCTGTGTATTAGATTCTACCTGCTGGAGTTCAGAGTGCCCCTAAGCATCAGGAAATCTACCGTTGGAGTCTGGACAATGTAACCTATGCTCCCTTGTAGAGACCAGACAGGAAATAGTATCTCTTAACTGCACTGGAGTCTCGCAGAACTCCCTGGTGATGAATAAAATCTTAGAAGCAGATAAAAGATACAAAAAGGGTATGGGGTGTGGTAAACCCAGCTTTCTTTGTCTTCAGATACTTGTGGCCTTGCCCTGAAAGCCATACTGGGTGAGGCCAATTTGCAGTTTAGTCACAACTTAAGCTTAAAGGGGAAAAAAATACCAATTACTCAGCTGGCGCAGAGAGAAGGTTAAAAGTAGGGTTAGTGACTTAGACATTGTGACCTCATAACTTCATACTATCAGAGGTGAATTTTAAAGTATCATGAGCTAAGGTCAGTTTAACTCCAGGCACTCAAGTTGGACACGCAGATGACATTTTCGCCAGGAGAGATAACTTGACAGCTAAAGTCACTGGCTGCTCTTGCAGAGGACCTGGGTAAGACTCCTAGCACCCACACTATGGCTCACAACCATCTGTAAATACAGTTCCAGGGGTTCTAATGTAATATTATGGCCTCTGTGGGTGCCAGGACACATGTATGGTACACATACAAACGTGCAGGCAAAACACTCATACAAATGAATAAATCCAAAAATGACATTATTGTGGGCTGATTAGAAGGGTGTATTTATTGGGTTTTGTTATTTTACTCACACACACATGTATATATTTATATACAATATGTTATATAATATATTAATAAAATATATATTAGTCATATATATATATTAATTATATAATCTGACCTACAAACACATGAAATGCTTTGTTATTCAAGTGTGGGAGTTCCCCAGTGTTTAAGATGAAAGTGAGGAGATGAAGAGGTGGCTCAGTGGTTACGTATACTGGCCACTCTTCCAGAGGACCGGGGTTCAATTCCCAGTACCCACTTTAGTGGCTTTCACCCATCTATAACACTAGTTCCAGGGGATTTGATGCCCTCCTCTGGCCTCCATGGTCACTACATGCACACAGTGTAGTCTTATGTGCAGGCCCAACTCTCATACACCTAAAATAAAAATACAATCGCCTGGTGATTAGATCCCCTTCTGGGACTGCAGGAAGAGCTAGGCAGTGTCCGGCTGCTGCTGTCAGATGAGCCCACTGTACTTCCTGATGAGTATAGCTTGTACTGTAAGAGTTCTTCTCAACTCTGGTTGATGGAGGAGCTTGCCTTTTGGAAGAGGGCAGAAGGCCCTCTCCAGTGGCCCAGAGCCTGTTTTACTGGGTGCTTTGAATGGATGTTTTAAGATTTAAATGCAGACAAGTCATTGTCCTCGTCCCACCTTCCAAGAAGCAGTGTGGGACCAGTGACACAGCTCTGTATAAAGGCTCTTGCCACCAAACCTGAAAACCTGAAATCCTGGGACCCATGTGGTGGAAAGAGAATGCTGGTTCCTGCAAGTTACTCTCTGACTTCCATATGCATAGCATGGCAGACGTGTGCACACACATGCACCCTGACTTCCATATGCATAGCATGGCAGACATGTGTGCACATTCATGCACCCTGACTTCCATATGCATAGCATGGCAGACATGTGCACACACATGCATGCATGCACATAAATATAATCTGGATGCATTTAAAACGAGGCAGTGTGAACTCTGGCCTGAGAAGTCATGCCTGTGCCTTTGTACTAGAACCATCTGGAATCCTCAACTCCTCCTCTAACCCAGACTCTGCCTCTGTGTCTTTATGCATGCTGCTTAAGCATGCTTAAAGATGTTATGCGTGTTGCTTAAGCTGGTCTTGTCCTGTCTCGCAAATCCTCACACATCTTTCAAGGTTTGTAACCAGGGGCCAGAGAGGTGGCTCAGCTGTTGGGAATATGTACTGCTCTTGCAGAAGGGCTGAGTTTGGCTTCCAGCACCCATGTTGGCCAGCTCACTGTTGCTTGTCCTCCATCTCCGGTATGATCTGACCTCTCTTCCCATGGTGTGCATGCCCATAATTTAAAAAAAAACAGTCAAAATTAAATATTGAAAAGAGAGCTGCCGTTAACTTCCTCTCTCTAGCTAGGCCTCCCTGAACTTTTCTCACACCTTTGATTGTGACCTGTTAAGGCTCCACCTCCAACTAGAGCAGCGTTTCTCAACCTGTGGGTCTCGACCCCTTTGCAGGGGGAGGGGGGATAGAGTGACCTTTTCAAGAAGGTCACCTAAGACCATCAGAAAACATTACAGCTCGTAGCAGTAGCAAAGTTACAGTTAGGAAGTAGCAATGAAAAGAATGGTATGGTGGGGGAAGGGGCGGCTACCACAACATGAGGAACTATGTTCTAAAGAATCACGGCATTAGGGAGGTTGGGAACCACTGGTCTAGGGACAGACGCCCCACGAGTGGCCTCCCATACTTTGTGCCACCTTGAACTGTGCCACTCTCAAGAGAGTTGATGAATGAATGAAAGAATGAGGTTTTTTTCCCCTGTGAACTGGAGTCCTCTGGGACAGCCAGGCTGGGGCGCCATTGTTTGTTTCCACTCCCAGGGAGATTAGCATGCATGTTAAGGACACCTTGCAACCTCCCCTCTGTGGTCCTCAGAGGTCACAACAGAGCGCCAGGGACGGGGAGCTGGGGATGGAAATAATCTGAGCACATGGCATTCACGGATCAAATTACCAAAATGCAAGCAATTCTCAAAGGAAGTACCGAGGTCCTATACATTTCGTATCTTAAACAGAGAGTCTCGCAGTTATTCCACCATTTGCGTGAAAGCCAAAACACGACGGGTGAACCACGGGCGGCTTTCACGGTTTGCCAGCCGACTTTAAGAATTAGGATATATTTTTTTTTTCCCCTAACGTTGAATGCCACCCTCCAGAAAAGGCTTCTCTTATTGGATTGAATGGCATGGTTCCCAAATATTAAGTTTAGAGAAAGGCCACAGATACGGAGCCACGCATTATCTTAAAAATAACTGTATTATGCACATTAAAAGATGTGGCTCTTCCTTTCCGGTGCGATTTGCCTTGTTTGATCAAATTGAAAGTCAGGTCCCTATTATGCTGTTTATGCCTTATTTCCTTAGACTAAATGAAATTGTCCCATTATGGCAAATGGAAGCTTCATAATGGTTTGATCGGAGTTTAATTGGGAGGCTGTTTCTCAGAATATTTTACTATTCCGGTCACACATCGGATATTGTGTTTTCCAATAGAGACCGTTAGCTAGTGCTGGGTTGGAACCCCTAAAAAGACTTGGAGTTCTGGGGGACTTCCAAACCCAGGTCCCTCTCTCTTCATCCCGTCACTGTCCCCATGGAAATAAATCACAAGTAAGGAATGCCCTTTGCTCTGGGGTTCTGGTCTCAGCTCCTCCTAGGATGGGCAGGCAATTTAGAGACTGTCAAGATGCGCTCAGTTTTACGTCCTCTGTGTTACTGAAGTGGGCTTCATTAAGAGTCTCAGCCTCTCTCTCTCTCTCTCTCTCTCTCTCTCTCTCTCTCTCTCTCTCTC
>JANHMN010000019.1:4797125-4878086 GCA_030674055.1 Rhabdomys pumilio | reverse complement strand
CTCTCTCTCTCTCTCTCTCTCTCTCTCTCTCTCTCTCTCTCTCTCTCAAGGCTTTCTCACTGCAATGAGGCAAGAAGTGACCCGAGCTCACAAAGGCTGGGCGCTGGACACGGTGACCATCCATAATGAAGTCTTACGGCAGACCAAGGAAGAGATCATCACGCCCCCGGCGGTAGGTGCTGTGGGCGGGGCTGAGGGTGAGAATCCAAGTTCAGCTCAAACTTGTTCTTGAGGGCCAGGGATGTGAGTGCAATAAATAGTCAGACACTTACCCAGTAGGCAAGGCCCTGGGGTTCAGTTCCCAAAGCCACAAAAACAAAACAAACAGACAAAAAAAAATTAAAAAACTGGCCTTGGCTCCTTCTGTGAAGCCCGCTTGCTTTGCAGCAAGCTTTTGCTGTGTTGTAACTAGACAATCTCAAGGCCGAAGCCTCCCCCATCTGCTGAGTGGGAGGTTAGTGACAAGGAGTAATAAGCCCAGGGACTCCACGGGTGACCTATTTATTTATTTATTTATTTATTTATTTATTTATTTAAAGTATAAGCTATGTACATGTCTGCTTAGAAGGCTCTCCATGGGTCTCCAGCTCCTGCTCTGAGCTCACGGGTTCCGTAGCAGTCGTGGAAATCCACTGAACTGTTGGGAACTCAGTTCCCCACAGCGCACCATTCCTCAGTATGCTTTGAGACTCTGCGTGCGGAGAGTCTGCCGTGCTATGGAGATAGCGGGCCAAAAGCCCTCTGCTTCGACCCAGATGTGGGCAAGTTCTTCACGGATTTGAAAACTGTGTGACCTCAACCTCTCTGCAGGAAGTCACAAGGCTTCCCGTGTGTAGATGGCCGCCACGGAAGCTTGGTGCCAGATCTGACGCAGCAACTCAACAAACTCGTTCCGTCTTTCTCCTTTTCTGCTGTCTATTCCAACACCGAGGAGACTTGAACACATGATGTTCTGAGCTCCGGACAGTTTTCTGGCACTTTGTAACTGGGGCTCTTCCTTCCAGTTACTTGAAGGTTGCTTACGCCCCTCTCCAAATAACCTTACGCTGTACTCTGTATATTTCTTCCAGTACCACTTTAAGGCAATTTAGGGCCTCTCTGTTAATGTGTTCCAAGGTTCTTGCATCTTTTACCTGTTATTGCACTCCCCCCATGTCATCTCCATGTATGTAGGTATTTCTTATAATACCACCTAGCTTCTCGGAACCCCCATCCATACTTACTGCCCAGAGTACCACGGTCTGAGTTACTAAAAGCTTAGAGTATGTTCCCTCCCAGTTAAGGAGTCCTGAAGTCCAAAAGCACTGTAGAGGGCTGCCTTAGCAAACATGGGGCCCTGGGTTCAATCCCCAGTGCCATATAAGCTGGGTGTTGTACCACACACCTGTAATCCAAATACCTAGGAGACAGGCAGGAAGCAGGAGGATTGGTATTTTAAGGTAAGCCTGGGATACATGAGACCCTGTCTCAAAACAAAATAAAATACATCAATGACTGGCAGTGTTGGTTTCCTCCAGAAGGGAGCATGAGGGACAGCCTTACTCTATGACTCTCTCCTAGTAGGAGAAAGGCTTCTGACACCTACTGGCAGCCCTTGGCAAGATTGCTTGGTTTTTTGACTATATCATTTCAGTGCCTACCACAACTGTCAGAAGTTTTATAGTACTCTGTGTCTCTCTGCATGACCTGCCCCTACACACACACACACACACCTCTGCCACATTAGATCTAGGCCCTTTCCAGACCCAGTGTGTTCCTATCTAAACAAATTATATCTGAAAAGCCAAACGGTTGCATCTGGGATGCTGGGTGGACATAAATTTGGGGTGTGTCTCAGTTAGGGTGTCTACCACTGCAACAAAACACCATGACCAAGAAGCAACTTGGGGAGGAAAGGGTTTATTCAGCTTACACTTCCACATTGCTGTGTATCATTGAAAGCAGTCAGAACAGGAACTCACAGAGGGCAGGAACCTGGAGGCAGGAGCTGATGCAGAGGCCATGGAGGGGTGCTGCTTACTGGCTTGCTCCTCGTGGCTTGCTCAGCCTTTTTTTATTGTAGAACCCAAGATTCTCAGCTCAAGGATGGCATGCCAGGCCTTCCCCCTTGATCACTAATTGAGAAAATTCTTACAGCTGGATCTCATGGAGGCATCTCCTCAATGGAGGCTCCTTTCTCTCTGATGACTCTAGCTGTGTTGACACACAAAACCAGCCAGTACAGGTGACATCATACTACCTGCCCTTGTGTCTTCTCACTGTGACTCTTGAGGCCCTTATATTGCTAGGGCTGTAGAAGAGGACACAGTTGGCCATAGGATGCTTCCTGGTGGTCACCTTGTTCTGTACCTAATTGTCAACCACTAAGTTAAGGATGGGAGCTCCTGTGTCCCGACACTCTGGGACTGCCCGGGATCTCAGCGTCAAACCATGTTCCCCAGCTTATGGCTCAAAATATATGGTCCTCATGCAGTCAGGGCACGTGAGAGAGCCCTAGAAACTTTTTGCAGCTAATCTCTCTGCCCTTTATCGCCATCTCCATTTACCTCCCCAGGCCCCATCTTCATTAGAAATAGAAAAACGGTCACCATCTTCTACATAAATATACGTTACGAGCTCACATGATTCTCTCCAGCCCTTTCTCCTCTTAATGAATACATGCTCTGTGGCTCCCCCGTGCCTGCAAGATAGAGTTCAAACACTTCAGCTCGGCACACTTGTCTTCCACGGTCAAGTGATACTTGACTTTATTATCTTGGAACCCTCTGTCAAGAAGTAAAGTATCGTCTTGGCCCAGCCTGTCCATCTCTGTGGAGTTGCTGCTGCGGCTTCCTCCTCCTCATTTCCATACACTGCCCCAGCTCTTCAGGGATCTCTTCAAGCCTGTCCCTTCCACATCCCATTCTCACGGCTAAAACCTTCATGACCTCAGTCACAAAGTCACGGCGGTCACCCTCAGAACCCATCCCCAGGCAACTCCACTAACAAATTTCAAACTGTCACCTTTTCTCAGGGGTCTTGCTTCCTCGATTTAAAGGTGAGGCCACGAAGGCAAATCCACTTGTAGGAAAGAACGTAGGGAGGATGGTTGGTCATACTGTAGAGGGCCAACTCTCTCCTCCGTTCTCAAGTCTACCGTGCTATACCACTCCAGGCCTCTGGGGGCGCTCTACTCCCATTTCATCACATGAAGGAGGTGGGGTGGAGCCTAGGGTTGGCTTGATTAACTCAGCCCGAGGTCCCCTTGACAACAGCTCCAAGTTCATAGGTTAAGCTTCCAGCTTGCAACAGCTCAAACTGGATTTATAACTCCCTGAAGAGATGACTTGGTCTTCCTGTTTCCCAGGTGGGATAACGTTTCAATAACTCATAGCAGGGCACTTCCAAGGTGCCGCTAGAGTCACTCTGTGTCCCAGGGGAGTCATGGCCCAGTGTTTCCGTGAATGCGATCGGCCCCGTGGTGTTTTCTTATCAGCTAGCGCTTTAAGACCAGCATGTGTTTTCTTTCCGAACTGACAACCCTCATTACATAACGGATGCCTAGTTTTCAGCACCTCTCTTTCTCTGTCGCTTGGTCCTCCAGGAAGGCGTGTATATTTATGGGCTGTATATGGATGGAGCATCTTGGGACAGGCGGAACGGGAAGCTCACAGAATCCACCCCGAAGGTTCTCTTCATGCAAATTCCTGTTCTGCATATCTTTGCCATTAACTCGACCGCCCCCAAGGATCCGAAGCTGTACGTGTGTCCTATCTACAAGAAACCCAGGCGAACTGACCTCACCTTCATCACCGTGGTGTACCTGCGCACGGTACTGTCCCCGGATCACTGGATCCTGAGAGGCGTGGCCCTCTTGTGCGACATCAAGTAAGTTCATCTCTACCTGCTGTGGTCTCCGGAAGAGCCACACAGAAGAAGCCTTGTCACTGAGAGTCTCAGACATGCTTGTCTTCTGCCTGATAGGTACTTCTTCATTACCCTCCCTCAATTAAACAGTTGACACTTCTCCTATTGCTTGCCTGTCTCTTCCTCCCGTATCACCATTCACAAGACCGTTCCGAATTCACGCTTCCGATTCCAAGAACTCACATTATGCTGTAATTACTTTCTGAAAGATAAGGCCCTGTCTTCCTGTTAGAATGCTTTTTAGAAGGCTTGCATTTTAAAAATGGAAAACAGGGTTTTGATCAGATCTCTCCTAAAAGGACCCCAGTAGATAGAAACTTTTCCCTCCAGTGAAAACCGCTCGTGGGCTGGCAAGATGTCTCAGTGGGCAAAGCACTTGTCACCAAGCTTATCAATGTGAGTTGGATGCCCTGGGATCCACACAGAAGAAGGAGGAAACCACAAGTTGTACTCTGATCTGCACATAGGCTCTGTGGGGGCTGCACATGTGTACGCACACACGCACACACAGATCTACACATGAACAAATGTAATTAAAATATACAAATAAGAATATTAAAGAAAATTTAAAAGAAAATCTTTTCTAATAAATAATATTCCCATATCTAGGTTTGTTCAAATATTACCCTTTTGAGTTTGTGTGTGTGTGTGTGTGTGTGTGTGTGTGTGATATGTGTATAGATAAGTGTGTATATGTACATGTGTGATATGTGTGTGTATGTGTGTGTGTGTTCATATTGGGGAGGCGTTAGAAAACCCACTGGGGCAGTTGATCCTGGAATTGATTGTAATTTTACTTAATATTATTTCATCTTTCTTTGTAGTCACTTCGAGGCTCGGAGAGCACTGGCTCCCCGGCTCTCCCACCCAAGCCCAATTCTGTGGGAAATAATGAAACACATATCTAGGTAGCAAATGGAAAAAGCAAAAACAAACTCCATCAAACGAAATTAGGTTACATGCCGAACGTCTTAAAAGGCAGAGTCTTTCGAAAGTGACGCTATTCCTTACTCAGTAGTTAGCCTGAAACTCGGTATGAACCTTGATTTCCTGCAGAAGGAAATTGTCAATTTAACAAAACAGATGGGGCCCTCGACTCAAATGCCCGAGTTGCTCCAGGACAGTGAAGAAGTGTGTCTCCGCTAGTCTCTTCATCTGGAACCTTCTTGTCTGCCCCCCAGCTACTTCCACAAACTTTATTCTTTCTGTTCTGGGGGAGGAGCTGTTCCAGATCAGCCCCATGGGAAACCAAACGAGGTGACCCAGTGATAACCTCAGAGGAAACTCTGGTGCTCCTCCTCGGTGCTGTTGCCCCTGGAAGTAAAATCTAGTGGTGACCTCTGATACATCCCTAAAGCCTGTTGCTTCCTGTTGCTGGCTGAAAGCACCTTAGGGGAAGGAAAGACAGGTTTCTTTCGTTTAGATTACATTTCGAGGTCATAGTCCACCACTGAGAGAGGTTGTGGTAGGAATTTGAGGCGTAAATCGTGAATGATCATTGCCTGCTGGCTCACGCTCTGGCTCCTTCACAGGCTTATGCTTGCTCTACCTAGTTTTCTCAGATAGGTCAGGATGACCTGCCTAGGGATGGCAACTGCCCATAGTGGGCAGACCTCAAAACAAATGTCTAGAGACCAAGTTGATAAAGACTCAATGACATTTTTTGTTTATTTGTTTGTTTGTTTTAATTTCAGGGGATTCTCTATTGTGTCAGATTGACAGTGAATGCTAACAGTAACCACGCCCCTGCTCCATGCATCTCTGTACCTCCCATGACCAGGACACACACTAAAGTACAGGTGGCATTCCTTGGGTGAAATGTCCTGTTGAAATGAAGCTAGAATTTGGAAGCACCTGCCTGCCAGTCTGGGTGGACCCCGAAAGACAATGTAGTCTCAAACTATGGCAAACCAGTCAAAGGGTTCTGAAACAAACACGCATGCCGAGTGAGAAAACAAATTAAAGGCTAATGTATACTCTGAACCTCTGGATATCCAAGAGGACACTTAGAGAATAATAATTAGGTTCAGCGTTGTCTAATAACTCGAGTGGCTTAGAAAAAACCGGGGGTGGGGGTGGGGGAGCCGTAACTCTGTCAAAGGTCACCGATAAGACTGGTTAATGGCACCTGAGACCCATTTCCCACCTGGGAACCCCCGCAGTGGCTGATTATTTTGCTCTGAGTCAAACTCCTCGGTGAGGAGAAAGAAAGATGGGCACTGAGACTCAGCCAAGCCGGGCATCTGGTCCCCGGGGCAGTGCCTCCAAATGGTTTTGTTGACGCTTGGCCTAGGTTCTGAGAGCTGGCCAGGGATCCAGTTCCCCTGTCTTTTCTCTGGCTTAGCAAATGGCTTTCCTTAGACATTTTGCACCATTGAACTTCTATAAACACATAACCATTTTCTCAGCAAAATTGTTGCTCTTTCACTAATTACATAATTTGCCACACTTGAGTGAGGGAGACCTGGAGAGCTCAAAAGAACAGAGGAGAGGGGGCGGGGTGGTTACACAGACTGAAGCTGGGGCAGAGGCAGTGGTTTGTTTGATTTTGGGTTGTTTTTTTTTTTCCCCTCCTTGGAATCTGTCCACGTTTTCTCATCTTGGTCAGCAGAGCGAGCCACAAGATTTATATCTCCGTTGATTTAAAATGTTATTTTACTTTGGATTTTTACATAAAAATAAAGGCAAAAGAAAAGCACCCAGAGACAGAGCTTCCAAAAAAAAAAAAAAAGAGAGAGAGATCCATCTTTGCGGGTGGTGATGTGTGAATGAGCCACACACCCTGCAGTCAGAGACTTCAGATAAATAGGGGCCTCAGTTTAAAGGGGGTGCCGTGTGACTCAGGACCGCGGCTGAAGGGCGCAGAAGTGGTTGGGGGATATTCAAGGCCGAGGAATGGCGGTGAAAACAAGCTCACACCGGAGCTAGGGCCTGCACTTTTCCTGGATATCAAGGCTACCCGTGAGTGGGTTCTAAGGAAGGGCCCAGTGTGAGGGAGCTACATTAGTTGTCTCTCGCTGTGAGGAAATACCCAACACGAAGCGGATCTTCTGTGAGAAAAGGTGTGCTATAACTCATAGTGTGGGGGTGGGGTTAGTTCATGGTGGTGGGAGTGGCTCACGGCTGGAAGGTGAGAGACTATTGGCTCACATGTGGGTAGTTCAGGAAGCAGAGACCAGGTAGAAAGCAGGGCCACACCATAGACCTCAAGGACCACTCCAGTGACTCACTTCCTTCAGCAAGGCTCCACTTCTTGACTATGCCATCCTTTGTAGCAGCACCATGGAGGATCAAGTGTCCAAACACGGGCGCCCAAGGACTATGGAACAGGAGAGAAGAGAATGAAGCCAGGAAGTATCCAGAGACGGCCATCATTAGGACTGCACGCTACCATACCATTAGCACTCCCGATACCAAAGGCCTCCGGAGCTAACTGGAAACTTCAGCTTTGTTATCTACCCCCTCACGTGCCCCCCACTCCTACTCTACAGCAAGCTTCTGCATAGTATATAGCCTACAGCTGCCCCCCAAAGTATTAACAAGACAAAGGAATCAGCAAAGAGCAGGCAATTCGGCTTCATTACAGGCCATGAGGAAGAAGGCGGGACCAACTGTGAGGGACTGGTCTGAGGGGCTAGAATCCCAGAGCACAGGGCAGACCTACTGCTCAGGCTGCGTTGCTGATGGGCTGGAGGTGGGTGGGATAGTTAGGAGGTCTCTGTTCCGGGTTCGAACCGGAGAGCTGTCGATTAGAAAAGAAGAAAGCAGTTCTTCTGAAAGATGCAGAGAGGGAGGGTTTGGAGACCTGGCAAACTGAATTGAGAAGGATCGACAGGAGTCTGAAGAGGGCTGGAGGTGTTCCTCGGTGGTAGAGTGCTCGCCTATAGCATGCTCAAAGCACCCCACACAGACGTACATGCACACACAAAAGACACACGCCACACACAATTACCCCACAACATGTATAAATGCAACATACATACCACACACAACACATATACACACAAATAACACACATATGTCCCTCATACACACACACACACACACACACACACACACACACACACACACACACACTTGAAGACACAGCTGTTTGCAGTCTAGAGAGTCCAGCTGAATATTTGTTTCTTTTGTCCTGTGTGGGAAGTGGCTCCGCTCTCGCCATTACGGCTCCACTCTCGCTGTTACAAGATGACACTTGGCATAGGCATTGCTTGAGACCATATATGACATGCCCGCGCTGAGAGGTGTGGCTACCCGATCGCCTTACCTCGTGTCATTGAGTGTGACCAATTAATAGTGACATCGTGGCAGCTGCTGATAGGTTTAAGGCAATGCTTATAAGGGGCTGCGGGAGTGGAGGAAAAAGGAGAAGAGGAAGATCGCTGTACAGGGATAGCTGAATAAACCGTTCGAAGAAGAACACGGTTGCCGCTGCCTTATTCCACTGGTCGGACGTGGGTAGCGACAGTCCTGAAAACTTGGAAGAGAACTAAGGGCAAGTGGCTCGGTCCATAAAGCACTTGCCTCAGAAGTGTGAAGACCTAAGTTTGGATATCCAAGACCCACAGATGAAGCTGGGCACTATAGAGTGTGTGTGTGTGTGTGTGTGTGTGTGTGTGTGTGTGTGTGTAGTGGGTTTGACCTAATGGGAGAGACAGCAGGTAAGACACTGGGGGACCCTGTTCCCCAGTTGGTTCTGATTGGTAAATAAAGATCCGAGCAGCCAATGGTTGGGCAGGGCAGACAGAGGCGGGACTTTTAGAGTTCCAGGGCTTGGGACCATGAAGGAGGAAGAAGAAGGAGATCTGCCATGCCAGGAGAACGTGGAGGAGAATAGAGGACAGGAAGGCCTAGTCACTTTGTAGAAGCCAGGAGACCGAGGCCCAGGGGACTGCCCATCTGGGTCCAGGACAGCCAATGTAGAATATAGGATTTAGTAAATGCTAACTCAGGATTATTGGTGGGAGGTGGATTACTTGCATGGAGGTTAGGAAGGTGGGCCAGCTACTGCACTGTTTAAGGCATAGCAAAATATAAAGGCCGTGTGTGTGTGTGTGTGTGTGTGTGTGTGTGTGTGTCATTCATAGGAACGTTAAACATTGAGGTGAGTAGCAAACTTGTGGCCAGGATTTTTTAATTAATTCTTCCCTGCTTGATCCCAACCTCCCCACCCCCACCCCACACTCCCCCACCCTCACTCTGGTCCCACTCTAATTAATTAATTCAACATACATTCATTGAGAGAAGAGAAAAAAATGATCTGGCAAAAGATGAAGGGATGAAAACTTAAAAGAAAAATTTACTGAGTGAAAAAAAATTAGGAACTGTGGTGGTCTTTCTGTTTCTTTTCTATTTTATTATGTTTATGTGATGCTATGTTTTGTCTGCATGTGTGTTTATGCGTAGCACGTGTGCAGTACCCAAGGAGGCCAGAAGAGGGCCTGGATCTCCCGGAACTGCAGATATAGATGGTTGTGTTCCATTGTATGGGGTCTGGGAATCAAAGCTGGGTCTGTAAGAGCAACCAGTGCTCTTAACCTCTGAGCCACCTCTCAAGCCTACTTTGAATTTGAAACAGCCAAATAGCAACTCACTGTTCAAGTAAGTTAATAACTTGAACCTAGATGGCTCAACTGGCCAGTTTTATGTGTCAACCTGAGACAACCTGGAGTTATCACAGAGAAAGGAGCCTCCCTTGAGGAAATGCCTCCATGAGATCCAGCTGTAAGGTACTATTTTCTCAATTAGTGATCAAAGCAGGAGGGCCCATTGTGGGTGGTGCCAGCCCTGGGCTGATAGTCCTGGGGTTTTATAAGAACGCAAGCTGAGCAAGCCAAGGGAAGCAAGCCAGTAAGCAGCACCCCTCCATGGCCTCTGCATCAGTTCCTGCCTCCAAGTTCCTGCCCTGTGTGAGTTCCTGTCCTGACTTCCTTTGGTGATGAACAGCAATGTGGAAGTGTAAGCTGAATAAACCCTTTCCTGCCCAACTTGCTTCTTGGTTATGATGTTCTGTGCAGGAATAGAAACCCTCACTAAGACAGTGGCTAATAAAATCTCCAATGTTGGCATTTTTTGGTAATTTTTTTTTTTAAAAAAAGCTTTAATAATTAGCCTAATCAGAAAGACTCAAAAGACACAGCAGTTGAGAAGATGACCCATGGTGGTATTAGCCACTGTCAACTCTTGCAGCTGATCGTACGTCCTCAGGAGCTATCCCGGTCTGTTGAGTCACTGATGTAGGTGGCATTTCTAGATTTGATCAAAACGTCCAGTCCATTAAAGACTCCAAAAGTTTCCTTCTCTTTCTCCCTGTCTTAGTTCTCTAGCTGTCAACTGGGTGAGGTATGGATCTGGGGGTCAGGGGGTCCCTAGAAAAAGCTAGGAGACAGACTGGGGCCAAGGGAGAAGCTGGACTGCCAGGCAGAAGATGGCCCTTCAGCAATAAGCCCTGCAGTCCAGGAGACTGCCTGGAACATGAGCAGGACTAGCCAGCTCAGGTATCTATCTTCCCTTCCCCTCCCCACTTTGCCACCTGCTTTGATTTTTAAATCCTGCTGTGAGGCTGTTTGCATTGCCTTCTCCTTTTCAGACACCTGAACAGCTTAATCAAAAAGCCTACGTGATGCCAGCACAGACTCTCTCACCTGTGGGAGAGACCAGGTGAAGAGACGTCCCTTCCTGAGGAAGGACTCTAAGCTAAGCATGGACAGGTTTGGAAAAGATGCCCCCTCTATGCAAAAGCAACTATGATTTAAAATCCTTCTTTCTTAATCGCTGGGAATTTTTTTTTTCAGGGCCATAAATTCCCTACGTATTTTTGAAGGATCAAGCTGTATTTTTGCCTTTGAAAAAAAAAATTACTTTTGTACCTTGAGTACACGGGGGGAAAAGTTAGATCCACTGTATCTGGTGTTGACTGCAAAAGAGATCCTTTGAACACTCAAGTGTCGATTTACATACAAACCTCTGAGATGAATATAAATACTTTGGCGGTGGGGGGCAGTGATACTCAAGACATGAAAACCATCTCTGTCTACCCCGAATCAATACTTATGCCTTATAGGAGCTGTGGGTGTAAAGATCACCCTAATCCCTCCTATATACCCCAGGATGAACCGGAGAATGAGAACCTTACAGGTATTGCTATCTGCCCCCCATGCCCCCCAAAGCTTTTCCTGGGATTATGGGGTGCTGGCGGGTGCAGGGAAGCGACTGCTTCAGGTGTTTCATTATAAACAGTTTTAATTGAATGGGTGTCCTTGGCCTTTACCTGCCTCCACTCCCACCTGCCCGCCTCACTCAAGGTGGGACGGACCAATTAAATCACCTCCTCTCTATTTCCAGACAGAAATCTTTATTTGACCCAGTGCAGGCACTTGATGCTCAAAGCTTCAATTCCCTGGTGCCTTCATAACTTGCTTCCTCAAGATGGTGTTGGGGGCTCTTTTCCGGTGCTGATCAATACGTGAGTACTTCTGTCACCAGGAAGGAACCCTCTTTAGAAATGTGACTGGGGATTTCACCCTGGTATCTGGAGGATAAGGACACCCAGCTGTGATTTCTGGTTTCTATGCTTGCCTTTCTGATTATGCAAACTGCCTCTTCTCTATTGTCCCTCTTCTATTGTGAGCCTTAAAGGACATCCGTGTTCTGTTATGATAAAACCCAAAGAGAGGTGGCCAGACAAATAGAAAATACTCTGTCACCCCCCAACACTCCTTTATCTCTCCTCTCTCTCTCTGTCTTTCTCTCCAGTGCACGGCTGGCTGTTTGGCATTTAGCTAGACTATATCAAAAGCTTCCTCTTGGATGTGCCCTCTCTTGGGAAAAGCAGTCACTTTTGTTTTTTTCCACATTCATGGAATTTTTTTTTCCCTTGCTCTTTCTGCCTCGTCTGCTTTCTCTGAAAACTGGTCCCGACTGGCAGGAGTTAGCTGTGGTATTCCCTGGTGGCTCTCAAATCCCACATTCCCCTTGGACCCCTCCTATACTCAGGGAATACTGGGCTGTGGAATCTCTGGCCCAGGGATGAGCAGATGCATGTTTCTCTATGACCCTGGTTTCTCATGTCTGTCTTCTGCTCTGCCCTGGAGCTATGGGTGGCAAGGACTGACCCCAAAAAGTAAGGTCACACTTCTGTTTGCTCACATTACTCAGTCCTGGAGCCCTGCCAGCAGAGCCCCACAGGCCACCTGTGCCAGCACCACTGTGTCACCAGGATACCCCCTCTGTTCCACTCAGCCTGTAGGAGAAGGGAAGGACTCGGTGAGGAGCAAATGGATGCTTCCCATCTTTCCATGGGTCACGCTTGAATCACACCTTCAATGTCTGTGTTGTAAGGTGGCACTGCCTGCCTACTTGCCACCTGTCCCCCTTGAAGCCTGTGAGCACCCCCCACCCCCACTCAAGCTGTCTTCCCGCCAGTCTTGCCAGGAAACATCTGATTGACAGGCAAGCATCCATTCTTCCTGAGTCCAAGCGGCCAGAGCCGCTGGCTCCATTCTGATCACCCATCCAGTATGTAGATGTCTCCGGGTCAATTTATGTATTAATTTGTCACTCGCTGCATAATATTTAGTACTGAGATAAAAAAACAAATAAGGCAATCCTACGAGGAATTGATTTTCCTTTCCACATCTGTTCGCAAGAGCATAAATCTAAAGTTTTGCTACTTTAAAAGCCTCCAATGCAAATATAATCTAAGATTGCTAGGCTTTGAAGTTAGCCTGTTCTGTCAAAAGATGTTTATGGACCTGATCTGGCAAGCCTGGCCACTCATCTTCCCGCCCGCAGGCTCCGAAGACATTGATCACCTCTTGGAGGTCCTCTCCAATTCTCTGCCACCAAGCCCAAGGGTGCTGTGTGCCTTTTGCACACTCCAAATTCCATGCCAACCCCTAGGAAGAATGCAGGAGGGACCAAGATCTCAGACGCTTAGCAGAGCAGAGAATACCAGCTCTGGCCACAAGATAGCATGTAAACCAGGAAGTGACCCTTGTTCCAAAGAGGAAGAGCTAGAGAAACAGAGATGGGAAGGAAGCCTGACTTTTCTTTGGGAAGAATGGGGGACAGCTATAGGAAGGAGAATTTATATCTGTAGACAGCAGAGCTGTAAAGGGGGGACTCAACCAAAGGAAATGAGGTCGCAAAGAAGGAAATTTAAACTGGGTCAGGACTAGTGATAGGTCCGATCCCTAGCACTGCATGAAACAAATGAGTAATAATCAAATACACCGTGTCAGGGTTCAGTTTGGCTGCCACCTGGGACTTCTGAGGGCCACAGCTGGACAGAAAGGCTTTAGTGTTTGACCACGGAGCCTCGAGGACACCGTGGATGACACCAAGACCGTTTCCTTCACACTGGGCAGTCTCCAAAACCCTCTGGTGGTTATTCTCTGCCCAGCAACCCTGAAAGCAAGAGGCAGCTTTGAGAAAGGAGAGACCCAGAAGGGAAGCGTGTGGGCTGGGGAGATGGTTTGGTCGGTGTTTTTCATGCATGCACAGAGATCCAGAGCTTGTTCTGCAGCATCCACATGGAGAACAGAGGGTGGTGACGGCACACGTTTGTGATCCCCGCAACAGGGAGGCAGACACAAGAGGGTCGGCGGGGCTTGCTGCTCAGCCAGCCTCCGTGAATCAGAGCGCTCCAGGACAGCGAGAGACCTTGTTTCCAAAAGCAAGATGGACGACTCCTAAAGATAAGACATCTAAGGTTGGGGCTAGAGAGATGGCTCGATGGTGGTTTAGAGCATGTGTTGTTCTTATAGAGCATTTGAGTTTGGCTCCTAGCACCCACAACGGAGCAGTTCACAACTGTCTGTATGTAACTCTAGCTCCAAGGGATCTGACGTGGCTTTGACTTTTGACTTTTGACTTTTGACTTTTGACCTTTGACCTCATCTGGCACTCACACATAGACATACATAAAGAAATAATTTTTTAAAAAATGTTTTTAAAAGACATTCAAGGTTGACCTCTGACCTACACGCATGTGTTACATACATGTACGTGTGTGCACACATGTACTATGTGTGATCTGCCTCTGGGACAAAGAATAATGACAGCATGAAGATGAAGACTCGGTTCTTCCAACATAAAAAAAAATGTACTAACTCTTCGAGAACTTCATCCGATGCATTCTGAGCATAGTCACTCTTCTCAGCTCTTCCCCGACAGCCCTCTCAACCCCCGTATCTTCCCTTCTCACTTGGAGATTTCTTCTTTTACCTCTTAATTTTTCTTCTTTTCCCATCAAGCCCAGCATCAGTTGCTCTTGATATTTGGGCCATTAAAATAAAATAAAACCAAAAAACCTCATATCCAACTGTCTTATTTAGGGTTTTACCACTGTGAACAGACACCATGACCAAGGCAATTCTTATAAGGACAACATTTAATTGTGTTGGCTTACGGGTTCAGAGGTTCAGTCCATTATCATCAAGGCAGGAACATGGCAGCATCCAGGCAGGCATGATGCAGGAGGAGCTGAGAGTTCTACATCTTCATCTGAAGGCTGCTAGAAGAAGACTGGCTTCCAGGCAGCTAGGATGAGGGTCTTAAAGCCCACACACCTACTCCAACAGGGTCACACCTCCTAATAGTGCCACTCCCTGGGCCAAGCACATTCAAACCATGATACTGACTCTCCCTTGTAAGCTCAAATTTTTCTTAACCCTAATTCTAAAAATGATTCTTCAATGCTTTAACCTCCCTGCTAACCCACTATCTACTAGAGGTAGTGGAAAAGAAAGGTTACTAGGATACGGGGGAAGTGGGCCTGTTCAGAAATGATTCTTTGAAGCAAATCCAGTCTGTATCATTAGGAAATCAGCAGTTTAGTCCACCTGCAAACACTTCCCAAGTACACTAGCAGTCCAGCTCAGTAGTCTCAGGATGGCAAACACAAAGCAGCAGTATTGGCAGTGACCTAGCAGAAACAGCCAGGCCTCTGCCAGAAGTTCTCTGCCATGCCTCTCTCAATAAAGCGAAGATAAGCGAAGACTTGAGACCAAGAAGCGTTGCGAAGCTAGGTATGCAAGCCAGCCTCCATCACTGTCCATTGGGTCCCGTTTATACTCCCCCCCAAATATCACGTGTCTTCCACGGGTCTCTCCTCAGCACATTAGTCTGTCTTAGCAAAATCCCAGGTGAGTCTGACTCAGCTGACACCACTCGGCCAATCAGCCTGAGTCCGCAGAAGCGGCAAGAAGCTGCCAGAACACCATCAGAAATTTTTTTGGTGTGTTTCTCTCTATGGAGTCCCGACAACAAGAGCTCAACTATGCAATGTAAGTCAGACCAATACATGCATGTTGTTAGTGAAGACTCCTTCATCACGTGTCCTTTCACATGCTGGCTTTAGCAGAACATCCTCTCTCCTGTGTCTGCTTCAGGAAAATACCATTCCACACGACTGACTTTCCAAAAAACCCTGGAGTTTCCAGTTCACCCCCTCTCTCAGTGGCCATCAAATAGCTAATAGCTAGGGGGTGCTGTTACACATTCACACCCCCACCTCTGGGCTTTGGCTTCCAACATTTTAAGCAGGGCTTTCCCTAAACAACATTGTGAGCGGGGAGCCTGAAAGAGACTTTGTTCCTTAGTAATGGCTGTTTTGAGCATCGTTGTTTGGGTAAGTTGATTGGGTTCTACTCACTGCTTCTCCTATGTAAGGCCCCAGTGGGTTCTACTCACTGCTTCTCCTATGTAAGGCCCCAGTGGGTAGTCAGGTGAGCCGGAGCATTCCTGATAGACAGACAGAATGGTCTTTTCCTAGAGTCACAGCTATGGGTCATGGGTTATGTCATCAGATGAGGTTATGGCCAGAGGGGCAGATATGTAGCCATCATTAAAACTGCCAATGGTGCACACTGATCATACCAGCTCTGGGAACAGACAGGCAAGAAAGAGCAGCAGGTAAAGGCACCTGGCACCAAGCTTGATGATCTGAGTTCAATCCCCAGGCCCCCCATGGTGGATGGAGATAACCAACTCACGAAAGGTGTCACCAGGCACAGCATTCTGGGGTCATGAGATATGTCCATACAGAACCAACCACAACAGTGTTACCATACAAGGCATGGAGTTGCCACAGCTTGCTAACCTCCCCCCACCCCCTTTGTTTAGTGTCCTCTAGATGTTGAGAGTGTGACAGGCAGCAGCTATCTCCTTGGGCTACTCAAACCTCTGACATTACCGCAGCCATTCCCAATACTGACAACAGCTACCTTCAGTCCAGTCTTTGAGAGGCATGATCTTCAGAAGCTGGGCATGAGGGAAAACCATTGGGCAACCAGACTGAAAATCCCTTGATGGGCAGGGAGAAGTACTTTTGTTTGAATACAAAATCCACTTGAGCACATACACGTGTGTGTACATTACACACACACACACACACACACACACACACACACACACACACACACATTTTGAATATCTGGTCCCCAGCTGGTGGTATTATCTTGGGAGGTCTTGAAAACCTTGAGAGGAAGATGGAGCCTCCTCGGTGACTAGAGGCATACATTTGAGGGTTATGTCTGCTTCCCAGTCTTTATCTCTCTCTCCCTATCTGTCTAACCTCTCCCTCCACTTCCTGGTTTGCCATGAAATGGACATCCACTTTGGCACATACTTCTGTCACCATGATGTTCTGCCCCAGCACTTGGAGCCAGGCAAGGGAAGAGATGAGCAACCGTGAGCCCAAATAAAATTTTGGTTAGACATTCTGTCACACTGACAAGAAAGCTATCAGGTACAAAAAAAGAGGACTCCAAGCCCTTGACTGAGTGAGGCTTGTCACTGAGATACACATTCTTTGCCTTAGGTATGTCACACAAGATCTGGGGCATCAGCCCTGGGATTGACCCCAGTCACACCAATCTTGAAGTCTCCTCTCCAACACCCCACTGTCAATACTCAATACTGACACTGTCAGCTTTTTCCCTGTGGGGAACTGCCCTGTTTAAACTTAATTCTGTGATTCTGCCCTCAGAGGAGCCACCTACTTCCTTCCTCAGGAGCAGCTGGCTGGGGATGGGTGGGCACCTGAGTCACTAGGTGCCACAGAGGTCCATCAGCCCTGTTTGCCTTCCCATTTGGCAAATGAGCCAGAAGCCAAGGCATCATTGAGTGCCTGGGGTGGAGGTGGGGGTGGGGAGGGTACTTTTAGAACAGGAAAGAGAGTGAGTCTGGAGCTGGTCTTGTAAGGAGAAGGAACATGTAGGGTAAGGGTCTTGGAAATGACAGGTGTCTTAGGGTTTACTGCTGTGAGCAGACACCATGAGCAAGGCAACTCTTATAAGGACAACATTTAATTGGGGCTGGCTTACAGGTTCTGAGGTTAGGTTCATTATCATCAAGGCGAGAGCATGAGAGTGTCTAAGCAGGCATGGTGCAGGAGGAACTGAGAGTTCTACATCTTCATCTGAAGGAAGCCAGCAGCAGACTGTTTTCAGGCAGCTGGGTGAGGGTCTTAAAGCCCGCCCCCACAGTGACACACTTCCTCCGAAAAGCCACACCTCCAAATGGTACCACTCTTTGGGCCCAGCATATCGGAACCATCACAGCAGGTCAACTTGAGCTGGGTCTAGGGTCAGACCTGAGAAATTCCAGGAGATTAGAGCTCCCATAATCACAACAAGGCAGAGTAGCCCAGGACAGATGACCAGGGGCAGGAATGGGAGCTTCTAGGAGGTAGTCCTGCACAAGGCACAAGAGATGATTTGGGGGTCAGTCTTAGGTAGTGAGTGGTCCATTCCTGCTGCAAACTGAGCACAATGATGTGGAATCTGCCCTCAAAACGGAGGCCAAGGTCCAGCCGCTGAGAGGAGCTGGCTCAGAAACACCAGGAGTTGCTGTCTTGTGTTTGTTTTCTTTTACCAAGGGGAAAAGAAAGTCGAAAGTCGATCATCAAATGTCTTCCATGCGGGAGCTTGGGAGGAGGTGATTTTATCCAACCTGTTTGCAGTTAGTAGAAGGGAGGAGACCAGGGAAGGAGAGATGGCTCAGTCATCGAAGAACTTGCTACCAAAGCATAAAGACCTGAGTATGATCCCAGGGAGGGGGTGGGGGTGTGGCTGAGGCTGTAGCACATGATTGTAACCCCAGTGCTGGGGAGCCAGAGACAGACGAATATCTGGGGTTCACTGTCCAGCTAACCTAGCCTTGTCAGCTAGCCTGAAGGCAGTGAAAGACCCTGCTTCCCAAAAGAAGGAGAGAGAGAGAGAGAGAGAGAGAGAGAGAGAGATCTATTTTTAAATGATCCAGACATGGTATCATGAACATTTAAGTCTAGCACTTAGGAGGCAGAGGCAGGAGATTCTCTGTGAATTCAAGGCCAGTTTGGTGTTCGTAATAACTTCCAGGCCATCCAGGATTACACACACAGAGAGAGACCCATCCCCAAAACCAAACAACAAACTAAAGAGGGGACGGCTCCAGAAGAATGGCACCACTCAAGGTCATCTCCTGACTTCCACAAATACCCACCCCTCCCCCCACACCCACTCACCCTGGTGTGAACTCAGACCCAAGAGTGAGGTGAGTCAGAAGGCCCCAACCTGAGTGTCTACTGGTGCTGGGGTCCTGTCTGCCCCAAGAGTTTCTTCTTCCTGAACCTGGGGGACACTCTTTGATGAGATTCCTCAGCCTCCAGATCCCCACACCTATGGTAGAGCTGAAAGCTCTGAAGACCCACAAGTCCCTACTTCCTCTCCACCCTGACATGAGGGACACTCTGAAGAGGGTACACTTCCAGGTCTCTGCAAAGGGCTTGCCAATAGGACAGAATGACCGTCTGAGGACAGAATGACCGTCTGAGGAAACCCCTTGATTTTGACCCAGATTGACACTGGTTTCATTTCTCGTTTTGGTCACGGTGAGTTTCTCAGCCATGAGGAGGATGAAAAGCTCTGAGGAGAAGACTCCTTCTGACATTCTTTTTCCTTTGGCTTCCGAGTGTGTAAAATGAGGCTATGCTTTCTCTTTTCCCATAATGGCTTTAATTCAGGGACGCCCTCCCTGGATCCTCTAGTTCCACCAAAAAAGTCAGATGTGTGAAGAACTCTGGAGATGAGCTACACAGGAGGGCTGGGTGAGAAGTCACACTTGACACAGACCCAAATCCCCTTTCTGGTTCTGTCATCCTGAAACAAAATTGGGAGGACCTTAGGAGGAAGTGAACTGGGAGTGAGGAAATTCTCCACTTAATGGCACTACTCTGAGGAGATCTTCAGAAAGGCCCTTGGTCTGGACTAACAGTCCTTGGTCCTGTATCTAAGGACACATACATTCCATGCTGTCTAGCCTCCAAGTCCCAGGGGACCACCATGATACCAGTGCAGATTTGCCAGGAGGCTCTGCTCCGTGTGGGCATTCAGGGACCCTGTCCCCTGCTCTGTGGTTCTGCCACCCTTTAGGGCCTTGGGACTCTTTGATGATCATGTGTATTGCACAGAGCAGAAGAGGAGGGACCGGAAGGTCAAGAGTAAGCAGTCTTATAGGCCAGGCCTGTAGTCAGCCATATTGCCTTCTTTGGAAACACCAAGGGGAAGGAGGGAGTGGTGGTCCCCAGTGCTTTATGGATCAAACGGTCTCACTATAAAAACGTATCTTGAAGTCCTAACTCTTGGGACCCTAGGGTTGGGCCTGATTTGGGAAATAAAGTCCTTACAGAGATAATCAAGTTTGAGTCAGATCCTTAAGGTGGACTGGAGTCTAATGGAGCTGCCTCTTCCTCCTCTACCTTCATCTTGGGACAGGGTCTCACACAGCCTAGGCCACTGAACTCAAATTTGTTATATAGCTGAGGATGACTGTGAACTTCTGACCTTTCTGCCTCCACCTCCTGAGTGCTGGGGTTATTGGTACACGTCACTATGCCTAGGTAAGCCATTTTCTTTCTTTCTTTCTCTCTTTCTCTCTTTCCTTCTTTCTCTCTTTCCTTCCTTCTTTCTTCCTTTCTTTCTTTCTCTCTCTTTCTTTCTTTCTCTCTTCTTTCCTTTCTTCCTCTCTTTCTTCTTCTTCTTCCTTCTTCTTTCTCTTCTTCTTCCTCCTCCTTTTCCTCCTTCTCCTTTTCCTTTCCAGCACTGGAGATGGAGCCCAAGCCCTTGCACACGCTGGGGAAATGTTCTACCACTGAGCTATGCTCACAGCCCAGCACTCTTACATCAAGGATATCTGGACATAGAGAGACACGCACTTAGGAAAGACTACACAGTATACTTGGAATGCATGCAACAACACAGAAGGCCATCCACAATCAAGGGGGTACCGGAGGCTCTGAGAAACTGGTGAGACCTGGAGTAGACTCTTCCTTCCCACTTCTCAAAAGGGCCCACACATGCAAAACCTTGACCTCAGCCTCCCAGCCTCTTGAATTCTGAGATGAAATGCCTGTTGTTAAGCTGCACACCATGGGCTGCCTTGTTATGGCTGCCCCAGAAAGCAGAAACACACCACGCCATGACCAGATCTGGTGAGCATCCAGCCAGCTCTGCAGGACTTGCTTTTTGTCCAGGGGAAGAAACAGGTCTTACTTAAAGCACTTTCCCATCTCCCCAGGGGATGCTTTATGACTCATCATCTGGGCCCCATTTGTCCCCTGGGCTTTCTGTCACCTTCTTTGCACTTTGGGAGATCATGAAAGTGGAAACATTTCTGGTTAGTGTAGAAAACGAACAGTTCTTCTGCTCTCAGGAATCTCCTGATTTCTCTCTCTTGGTCCAGAGTTCCAAGAACTCTGCCGGCATCTTCCTAAGTGTCCTCAGGCAAATCCCCATGCTTGTGGATCTCCAATCTCCCCCTGTAAAGGGGTTGCGATCCCACTGACTTCTCTCGACACAGAAGTCCCTGTGCAAACGATGCTCTGACACTTTAAAAATACAGCCTGCTGCAACCCCTCAAGAGAGCAATAATCACTGTAGCTCAAGAGGTGGTAAATCTTCCCTGCTGACTGCCCGGAGCTGGACAGGGCCCAGTACCTGGTAAGCTTGGCTGACTCCGTTAGTGGGCAACAAGGAGGGTGGCCTCCAGTGGGATAGCATGGGACAAAGGGTCCTTAGAAAGGGCAAGCCTTCTTGTCTGCTAGAATTGGGGGTCCTGGTATCATCCTCCTGGGCAGATAGAGTTCTGTTCTATGGCACACAGGCCTCAGCAGCCATACTTGCTGTCTTGCTGAGCCCCCACTGGGGTGTGGGCATAACTACAGAGCGAACACTGCTGCCGACTGAAGACGTCATTGGTGCCAGGTATTGGGCAGGGGCTGCTTCTGCTTGTAAAACCTCCTGCAACGTGATCAGTGTGGCTTGTGGGGTCTGTGGGGTGCAGGTTGGGTGGGTTTGCATCCGACCTCTCATGGGCTATCTCAAGCCATATTACATGAGCTATCCCAAGCCATGTTACATCTTGAAAAGTTAACTCTGGTTATAAGCCAGTGAGTATCTCTCTGGCCAGGGGATGGGGTGGGGATAGTGGTGCCTAGGGCAGGGGTTATTCTTGAAGGAGGTTGAAGATCGAAGACCTTGCCTGCAGGGGCATCCTACGTGACAAGGTCTTGGACACAGGAGCTGCAGAGGGCAAGTTTTCCAGGCAGAAGGTGGATTTGGGACTCTGTGTCCTCTAGGGGGCAGGCTTTAGGTTGTTGGTGACAAGCAGGGTGTGGATACTGGCAAGCCTGAGACCAGCAAATGCTCCCGGTCATACCTACACTTCACGGACACTGGGCCAGAGTTAGAGATTGCAGCTGTACAGGAAGTGGCTGGTCTGGATTTAAACCCGTGACTGTCAGCTTCAAAGATCCGTATGTTTGCGTGCTGATAGCAGGCTCAGAGACAACTGCTCCATCCTCATCCTGTCCTTCAGGAGCAGAATGTGATCTTGAGTTTCTTGGTAGGAGGTCTGTCCCATCTCCTGCCCAGCAGTTCCTGCAGAGGGTGGGGCTTTTCTGGGTAGGGACGGAGCGGGTAGCCTGGCTCTTAGCCTGCAGCCCTAAAAGGCTTGCCAGCATCTTTTCCTCAGGTTCACTGGCTCATGTCTCTCAGTCACATTTCTGAGGACAGGCTGAGAGTGAGGCTATTCTCACGGAAGGCGAGATGCCTTCAAGAGCCTGGGAAGAAGCCCTGGGTACGTGGGCACCTTGGCACCTGGGCATGAGGGTGGGAGCAGGTGTTTTCACTCTGAGCTATGGAAGGAGGAGCCCACCTGGGGAGATGCTCACCAGCCCAGTTGATGGGATGGGAGCCTGAATCCTCCAGGCTGTGAGGCATCAAGCTGCTTGGCACAGCAGCTTTTAGGGGTTCGTAGTTCTGATCTCATGAACAGCTATTCTCTACACCTGAGCCCTGGGCTTCTCTTCTATAAAGGGGGCATGACAATACCTGTTCATGATGCTTTAAGACCGGGGACCCCTGAGAGCAGCCAGTAGGCAGTAGCTGCTGTCATTTATGGCTATTGTCTCTCTCTGTGTCTCTGGCCTCTCTGTGTCTCCATCTCCTCTCTGCCCCCCTCTCTTTCTCGTGTGTGTGTGTGTGTGTGTGTGTGTGTGTGTGTGTGTGTGTGTGTGTCTGTAGACCAGAAGACTTGGGTACTGTTCCTTAAGGGCCATTTATCTTCTCTATGATTTATTTTTAGTTATGTATGTGTATATATGCATGTGAGTGCAGTTGTCCATGCCGGCCACAAGAGGGCATCTGTACACCGTGGAGTCGGAATTAGAGGCAATTCTCCACCATCTAATGTGGGTGCTGGGAAGAGAACTCAGGTCTCATTATGCAAGAGCATCAAGACCTCTAAACCATACAGCCATCTCTGTCCTCTAAAAACAAAACTTTCTTACTGGCCTCGAGTTCACCAAGTAGGCTGACTGGCCAGAGAGCCCCAGAAACTTTGCTTCCTTGGCACTGAGACCACAGGGCGTACCACCGCACTTGGCTTTTTTCCATGGGTTCTGGGGATTGAACTCAGATCCTCATTCTTGCAAGGCAAGTACTTTAGCAACCGAGCCATAGTTCCACCCCTCATTATTCTTGCTAATTAGCAGGCAATATTTCATCCTCTCCGATCTCTATCCTTAGAGAGTCATCTGTTCTCCTGCTCTAGGATGGCTCATGAGGGGAGGTGTGTGCACTCTCAGGGCACACTCTCCGTCTTCTCACAGCCCAGCTCTAACAGGGATTTCTGAACCTTCCAACCTTCTAGAGACCACACAGCTACAAAAGCAGTTGGATCTCCACATGCCCTGGGGTGCAACAGTGGCCTCCTGAGAACCTGTCATGGGCCAGGACCTGTGCGGATACAAGATATTTGGAGATGACTGAGGAGACTTGTATTTGCCCCAGGAGCTTTTAGTTTAATGGAAAAGCCACACAGGTGGGGCAGAAATCTCAGGTTGGAACGTGAGTATAGATAGACCAGTGGTTCTCAACCTGTGACTGTGACCCTTTTGGAGGTCCAATGACCCTTTCACAGGAGTCGTCTAAAGACCATCAGAAAACACGAATATTTACATTGTGATTCATAACAGTAGCAAAATTACAGTTCTGAAGAAGCAATGGAAATAATTTTGTGGTTAGAGGTCACCATAACATGAGGAAGTACAATAAAGGGTCGCAGCATTAGGAAGGTTAAGAGCCACTGGTCCAGATGACACCCTGTTACTAAGATGTACAATGTCCACAGGGGACGAACTAGCCAGCACAAGAGACTCGACACAACACTTTCATCACTTTTTAATTCCACACTGCCCTGACAGTGGTAGTAACATAAGGAACCAAGGGCCCTGGGAAACAAGGAAAGATGAATCCTGAAAGTAGTGATGGCCCCCTCCACTGAGACTCTGAGTCTGGGTGGGAGTCAGAGATCTTAGAAAAGATAGGTGTCCAGTGCAGCCTTCCAGAGCTATGGCTGCCATTCAGAGTAAGCATCTACATTGGCTGAAAGGACACTGAGGGGCAGGGGTGAAGAGTGAGAGAACAGGGGTGAAGAGTGAGGGGTGGGGATGAAGAGTGAGGGGCAGGGTAAAAAGTGAGGGAATAGGGATGAAGAGTGAGAGAACAGGGGTGAAGAGTGGGGGCAGGGGTGAAGAGTGGGGGCAGGGGTGAAGAGTGAGGGGCAGGGGTGAAGAGTGAGGGGCAGGGGCGAAGAGTGGGGGCAGAGGTGAAGAGTGAGGGGCAGGGGTGAAGAGTGAGGGGCAGACGTGAAGAACAAACTCCTGGGAAGGGGACTATCTGAGCTAGGAATGGAGGCATGGTCAGGAGCTCAGGTTGGAGATAAGAATAGAGAAACTTCAGAAGGGGTTGAGTTCGCAGGAGAGTGGCCAGAGGAGACCTGAGAGTCAGCAGGGGAGAGGGAGGCGGGGCAGGTTCCAGCTGCCTCTCTGGAGCTAATGAGCTTGGAGGGCTTGCTCCCAGGCCACGGGGAAATGGGTGGAACATCAGTGCATGGGTGGCCGTGGGGACAAATCAGATGAGGGCTTGAGAGAGTTAATCCTCCAGGACCCTGGATGCAGAGGGAGCTTTTCTCACGGATATGACAAAATCCTCGGTAAAAAGCAACATCAGGATGGTTTATTCTCTTATTCTGGCTCACAGTGTGAGGCTCCAGTTCATCTAAGTGGACTCAGGAAGGAGAGAGAGAGAGAGAGAGAGAGAGAGAGAGAGAGAGAGAGAGAGAGGCTGGTGCCTAGCTCTCTCTGCCCTCTTCAAGTAAAGGGAGACTTTGCTCATGGACCGGTCCCTCCCACGTTCAGGCTGAGTCTCATCATTTTGGTGTGACGCTCTGGGGAGGGGCCAGGGAGATGGCTCAGTGTTTAAGAGCACTGGCTTGCTCTTCCAGAGGACAGGAGTCTGTTCCCGGCACCCAAGACAGCCAGCTCACACCTACCTGTAACTCTTGCTCCAGCAGGTGCTTGAACACCCACCACACACACACACACACACACACACACACACACACACACAAATCGTTATAATACTATCTCTCTGGAAACATCCTCACAGACGTGTGAAATTATTTCTAGGTGATTCTGAAGCCAGTCACATTGACAAGATTAACCACAATAAGCAGATTGTTATAAGCAAGGGACCTGACACCCTTAGGAGTTACAGAGATGAGTCCCCCCAAGTGCCCCATGTACCTTATGGGAAACAGCCATTGCTGCAGAAGTGCAGAGGACCCAGTCTCACCCATTATCCTGAGAACCGGAAGGAACCACGTTAGGGACAGAAATATGCTGTGCTAAAATTTTGCGTCTAGACCCCATCTTCCCAGAGAGAAGGTGATGTTGCTAACTCCTGGGATGATGCATGCTGGGATGAGAGGTAGCATCACAGCACACAGAGAAACTTCTGGGGCCTCAGATGTTAAAGGAGAAACCAGGCACCCTGCCCATACATACCCAGATATATTAACACCCCATGAACAAGAGCATAAATACTTTATTTTAATTTGAGAAGTGAGTCCCAAGAAGCTCTTACCCGCAACCCACACTATTAGAAAAATGAACCAAGAAAGGAAATAAAGTCAGCACTGGGCACATGATTGAGCAGCCATCCACTGTGGGAATCTGGGGACCCCCGAGGGAGTGCAGCACCCCCTCCAGATATGTTCCATTCAAAGGGCTGTGTACCACGGTAACTCTTGTGAAAGAAAGCCTTTAACTGGGGCTTGCTCGCAGTTTTAGAGGGTTAGTCCATTATGACTTAGCGCTGGAGAAGCCGCTGAGAATTCTACATTCAGATCCTTAGAAAGCAGGGAGAGAGAGCCACCGGGGCTGCCATGGGCTTTTGAAACCTCAAAGCCTGCCCCAAGTGACACACTTCCTCTAACAAGGCCACGCCTCCCAATCCTTCTGAAGTAGTGTCACTCTTTGATGACTAAAAATTCAAATAGATGAGCCTATGAGGGCCATTCTTATTCAAAACACCAAGGGTTCTTTCTACTGACTGGGATACAATGTAACCAACCACTTGCTGCTCCTGAGACCACGCCTTCCCCACCTACCTCCTCCGGGGATGGATTGTATTTCCTCAACCTATGATCCAAATAAGCCCTTCCTTTCTAAAGTTGCTTCTTGTCAGGATCACGGGTCACAATAATGAGAGAAATAACGTTCAGTTAGAGAGGAATGGGTTAGTGGATTACTTCAGATGTGGATTTTTCTCTCTGTATTAGTGTTCTCTAGAGGAATAGAACTTATAGAATACAAGTTCTATACATTAAAAGGCAGCATGAAGGCTGGAGAGATGGCTCAGTGGTTAAGAGCACTGGTTGCTCTTACTCTTGCAGAGGATCTGCTTTCTGTCCCAGTACCCACATGACAGTTCACAACTGCCTATAACTAGAGCTCCAAGTGATCTGATGCCCTCTTCTGGCCTCCATGGGCACTGCACACACACATGCTGCACATACATATTTATATACAGGCACCCACACAGATACATAAAATAAAGATAAAATTAAAAATGTTAAATTATGTGATGCTGAGAGGGGTTTGCTAGATTGGGTCACATGTATGGTTCGGGCAACTTGACAATGGCTGACTCACACCAGAGATAGGGACAATCGGGTAGTTGCTCAGTCCATGAGGCTGGGTGTCTCAACAGTCATGGCCTTAATCACTTACTCTAAAGGCCTGAAGGATTCTTAGAGAGCTTCTGTTCTTCTGTTTGCATTGAAAGCCTAAAGAATTTTATTCTAATATCAGCCAAGGAATACAGCAGTAGCAACAACAAAGTAGATGAACTTGCCAGCAAGAGTGAAGACACGCAGGCAAAAAGCCAAGCCGTCCTTCTGCTATACTTCTTAGCCAGGCTGCCACCAGAAGGTGCCACCAACATTTAGGGTGGGGGGGGGGTTTCCACTTCAAAGAATCTGACCAAGAAAGCCCCTCAGGGGAGTGTTGATTCTATTCAGGTTGACAACCAAGATTAGCCCTCATACTCAAAGCCACTGTGGTGAGGTACATTGAAAACACCCTGATGGTCCATGTAGGATATCCTTCACCACTCCAGAATTCTGTGATAAAGGATGCTATCAAGCGAAGTTCTTCACCTCTACATCAGAGTCAGGAGCCCAAGTAAAAATAAATTCTTCAAAATGTACTCAGCACTCGCTGGACAGTAGCAGCACATGCCTTTAATTCCAGTACTCTGGAGGCAGAGACAGGTGGATCTCTGTGAGCTCAAGGCCAGCCTGGTCTACAGAGTGAGTCCTAGAATAGCCAGGGCTACATAGAGAGAGCTTGTCTAACACAACAAAACAAAGTTCTCCGTCTGTGATGTGGTGTTATTTAGCAATAGAAAGCAGAATAGCAAAAGGTAAATTACTGAACTGTGCCCATGACAGCCGAAAATAAAAAGTGCCTTTTTCTGGCCTCTCTTGGAACTAGGGGTGACTAAATTTTGATGAATAGGTGGGGGACTCATGATTGCTATCTTCAGGACAAGTCCCTGTGGGTAATCAGCTGGTCCTTCCCTGTGGCTGGACTTCGGATGCCCTGATTGATTCTAAAGCAAGCCACTTCGGGTCGTTTAGGTAGATGCTGGTACCAGAGAAGCTAAAAGATCTGGAGACCTTGATGATCAGAGAACGACTGCTCACTCCAACCTGGGCTGAACCTCTCCAGCTTTGCTTTACGTAAAAGCCCTAGTTATATCCAGGTTTTTTTTTTTTTTTTTTTTTTTTTCTCGGAAGGCAACTGGTTTTTTTTTGGATGCAATTTTCTGTTACTGACGGCTACACAGCCCAAGTCTTATGTGGCACACAGAGGGAACCTGTTTGACCTCTGGGTGGGGCAAGAACAAGGGACTCAGGAGTCAAAGGCAGAGCTTGCCAGAAGGGAGCATATCTCTCTGAGTGGAGCCCGCACCCCCCATCCCACCCCCGCACCTCTCTTGGCTGTCTCCCTCCATGGGATTGAGCCCTGGGTGTACAGTCCCACTTCCCGCAGGATTTTGAGAAGTTTTGTAATCTCCAAGAGATTATATGCTCCAAATCCCTTCCCTTCTAGGTCCATATTAGCCCCAGGCAGATCCTGGGTTGAGTAGAGCCACACCCAACTTTCCTTAAACTGGTTTATGAGGAGGGGTTAGTGGCACCCCTCCGCTTGCCTGTCCCACTTATTAACTCACAGAAAAGGTAGGAGCCTGGAGCTGCGTGTACTGCAGGCAAGCGCAAGTGTAGGCAAGTGTAGGAAGACAGACCGAAGTGCATATAGGGAATGCTAGTCAGGGCACACATGATCGTACCTACACTATAGCAGGCCCAGGGACCGCAAAGGGGTGGACAGGGAACATTTGGAAAGTTCTAGAAAAGCAGATCTCCAGCCTCAACCCTCCCCACCCTGCAATGTCTAAAGTTCCCAGATGGAAAGGACCCCGAGGACTCTTCTGAGATCTCCTGTCCCGATTCTTACCACCTTGACTGCCACGCAGGCCCAGACGGCTGAGCCTGGGATAGGGAGAGGATTGGAGAAGTAGGTGGCCCCCATCTAGGCGGATCTTTCTTCCCTAGTGACTACCAGCTTGTGGGATACTTTCCAGAAGTCTGACCAACACTATGACCTTGTACCAATCCTACACCTTTTCTGGCCTCAGTTTCCTTTTGGAAGCACTGTCTCGGTGGGAATGTGGCTTTCCTTAGTCTAGGGGGAGCCTGGAGGAGATCGGGGTGCGGGGGCGGGAGGCGGGCCCCAATGGTGGCAGCGAGCTGGCCAAGCGCACGCACCACGGGCGCTCAGAGCTGGAGGCTCCGCTCCTGCGGCTCCTAAACCTGAGTGGCGCCCGCGGGGAGCGCAGCGCCGAGCATCTCCAGGTCCGGGACGCTGGCGGCCCGCCTGGCTCCCCGGCCTCTTGAAACCCAGGCGGAAGAGGACAGGGACCCCGCCCGATCCCTCCCGCGGGCGGGCGGGGCGGCCCCACGCCAGCTCCTCCCCCCGCAGCCCGGCAGGGATCAGTCGCGGCGCGCGGTTCCGCAGGTGGCAGCTATGACCCAGTCCTGAGCGCCCCGCCATGGCCCGCACCCCCAGCCTGCTGCGCCTGGCGCTCCTGCTGCTCGGGGCGGTGGGCAGGGCCGGCCCTCGCCCCCAGGTGAGCCCCGGGGACCCCCGGCGACAAATGGGAGGGGGACGCTGCGGTGTTCTGCGGGCGCAGGAGGTAGCGGAGGGGGCTCCTGGACTTGAGTGGAAACTCCAGGACCCCAGACAGGGGAAGTACAAGGCTCAGGGGAGTAAGAGACTGAGGAGTTGAGGAGTCCGGGTGGGGAATGGACACCGGATGACTACCCCATCCTGAAGGGCGGCCCTACTTCTCGGCTTCAGCTGCTCTGCCAGGACACCAGCTGCCCCAGGGTTGCCCTGCGCTGACTTCTGCGACTCATCTCTGTCCTCTATCGCTTTCCCAACTCCTTTCCCAAACCCACAGTCCCTCTGCCTTCCCTCCATACCCAGGACCCCTGCGGTGCCGTCCCCTGCACTCCAGTCCTGTGTGCTCCCTTGTGTATTGGGTGCCCAGGAAGCTCTAGAGGACCTAAGGGGCCTGGTTGTAGAAACCCAGCTTCTTGCCCCAGTCATTGGACCCTCGTCATCGTCTTTGACTCATGGCCCCCAGGGACCCTGTAGCTTGTTGTCCTTCCTGATGACCTCCCAGGTGGCACTGGCTTGCCACCCCCACCCCAGCCTCTCTGCAGCAAACATGCAGCAGGTTCTCTCTTCCTTCTGGGTCAGACAGGCCTCTCACACATTCAGCTAATTAATACCCATCCTCGACCCCCTGAGATTAATAAGCCACCAGAAAGCATACCGGGACACACAGGAACATCTTACCTCCTTGGTGTCTCCAAAGACTAGGTTGCAGCTGGACTCTGTGGGCTCTTTGACTCTCCCTGTCTTGCCTGTGACTCCTGCCCCAGGCTCCTGCCCTGGCCATGATGGTCACGTCAGCTCCTTATGCGGAAACTAGTTGTTCAAATGTGCCAGGATACCCTTGGTAGAGGAAGAGGTCCAAGCCTGGGCAGTGTTCCTATAGAAGGGACTACTTTATGCACCATCTCCTGTGTCCATAGCCAGACCTAAAGGACTAAAACCTTTGGGGAGTGGGCCTGCAAAGGTTTGAGTTCGGTCTGAAATAGGAGGGGTCAGACCTCACCCCTGGAGATGTGGACAGAGGTGCCTCCCAAGGAAGGTGCTAGCACTGTTTCAGCGCCCAAGTCCTTTCCCAGATCAATCCTCTCCCTCTCCTTGTTCTCCAGGGCCAACTGGCCCCAAGAGATACCTTCCCATTCCCTGGTACCACCTCACTGTTCCCCTGCCGGCCATGGCATTCCTGGTGACATTGGGATCTTTCCAGAGCCACCTCTGCAGATTTGCTGCTCAATTCCCTCTTGTGAGCCAGGAAGGTGGGGATGTGAGCCTCCTGGTCCCAGGCTGCTGCAGGCCACATTTGCAGATTAGCCTGAGAGTGAGGGGGATAGAGCAGAGCTTGAGGCCTTCCTGTCTTCTCCCCCCCAAAACCTCCTTCCCTGGTGTCAAGCATCTCAAACCTGATTCCAGCCCTGGTTCATAACAGCAGAAACGCAGGCACTGAAGAGACATGCTGGAGCTTTTGATGGGGTGCCCTTGTTATGGGGGTACTAACATCTCCTGCAGCCGCAGAGGTGTGTGTGTGTGTGTGTGTGTGTGTGTGTGTGTGTGTGTGTGTGTGACAGGAAGCTTTAAGGTTAGATTGCAGGAATTATAGCACAACCCCATGGACACTGGAAAGACTCAAGAGTAAATTTTGTGTTTTACTTTCTGTCTGTGAGACCACCTTCGTGTCACTCACGGTGGGGTGAATGCTAATGAACAGGATTCACTAGGTGATGTGGTCCAGCAGCTTAGGAACGGGGAAACAAAGAGAGTGGGACCCCAGCTCTCGGCTCACACCTTCCTCCTGAGGGGCAGGCGTGAAGACTGAGGGAACAGATCTCATGAGGGCAGAAGTTGCTTCTCTGAAGAATAAAGGGATGGCTGAACTAACTTATGCCAAACGTAACCTAGGCTGGCTGCTCCAGCATGCTTTCTGGCAAGGACCACTCCTCTCTCTCTGTCCCTTTCTACCCACAGACCCTCCATGAAGGAGCTGGGCTACTGAGAAGCTAGACAGGCATTTGACACTTGACGTTCCAACCAGGTGGAACTGGGTTCTGAGGTCAGGTCTGATCCTAGCTCAAACTCTTCAGCAGGACCCTCGATCATCCTAAACCCCAGTTTCCCTATCGGTAAAACAGGGATCATAGGGTCTGACGTGGAGGGATGGAGGGACACCAAGGGGACCCATTTCTGAAATGGCAGCTTGAGACCTCTGGGAGAAAAATGTCCTTTGGAACCGGGTGCATCCCCATGCTGCAGAATGCAGCCTGGTGCAGGATTGTTGAAAGCCCCTGGCCTCTGTACTCTAGCAAAGGGCAGTGGAGGCTGAGTAGACTTGGTCTGGGTAGACTTTGTCCTTAGCTGGGCTTCCTCCCAGACACAGACCCAGCATAGGGCTGTCCAGGAGCAGTCAAGAAACCACATCCTGTCTTCCAGTGTCTGGGGCACCTGTCCTTCAGCAAATTCCTCTGTGTGTGTGTGTGTGTGTGTGTGTGTGTGTGTGTTACACAGAGATGCATATGAGATAGATTTGGAGATAGGTGTCCAAGGTATATGTTTCTTTTTGTGTTTGAGACTGTTTGTGTCACAGTCTGGATGGATGTCACCATGTATGCAGCAATGTATTATCATGTAATCACATGTCCAGCAGTTTGTGTGCCTGTGTTTGTGTGTGTGTGTGTGTGTGTGTGTGTGTGTGTGTGTCTGTGTCTGTACCTTGATATCCTGACTCTTATACTGTGCTTTTGGGAAGGTACAAGATTGTATATAACAGCCTAGTGGATGAGTGGGGATCTTCTGTTATACGTCCATGTAGGGGAGAGGTACTGTGACAGTGTTTGTGTGTTTGTGTGTGTGTGTGTGTGTGTGTGTGTGTGTGTGTGTGTGTGTGTGTGAGAGAGAGAGAGAGAGAGAGAGAGTGTGTGTGTGTGTGTGTTTCAGTATGTGCTTGTGTGCCTGGCTGTCTGTGTGTGCTGATATGGGAACAGGAGACTCCATGTCAGGGTCTCAGTGCTAGGAACATCCCTGAAGGTGTGAGGGGTACAGCCTGTGACAGTGTGCTTATCCCTGAGAGAGTGAGGGGTACAGGCAGTGACAGTGTGCCTGTGACAGGTTACCTGAGTCTGACTGAGTTACCTGTACTGTCACTTGCCCCATCCGACTGGGTCAGCTATCTTAGGAATGACCTTAAGAAAACACAAAAAATCTAGGGCCGAGTGATGGGAAACATGACCCAGGCTCTGAGAGGGGACTGGGAGAAAAAGTCTGGTGTCCCAGGAGGGCAGAGAATCTGCAGGGCTGTGCCTGACTGGAAGGCTCTAGAAACGATCAGAACCCTGTCTGCTCCTGCGGAGGGGTCCCGCCTCCTTCCTTCCTCCTCCGGTAGTCAGGTGAGACTGAGCTCTCTTTTCTCCTACCCCTCAACCCCGCCCAAAGGATTTCCAGTAAAGGAAAAACTCTGGCTTTCATTCACACTTATGCTGGGCTAGCGGAGAATGCCCTGTGCCATGGTGCAGGGTGTAGACAGAACAGACAGACAGGGCGAATGTCCATCTGCTGGCTGTGAACTCCTAGATCTTACTCTGTGTCCCACCATGCCTAGTTTTTTATCTGGGTTCCGGGTATGGAATTTAGGCCTTCAAGGGTTTGCAGGGCACACTTACAGACTGAGCCACCTCCCCAGCCTTCTCACTGCTACACTGGTGTCCTTATTAAAATAACCACCTACCTTCCTTGCTAGGCCAGCCTCCATTTTCCCTTCCCATACCTCCCCCTCCCCCCTCAGTCCCTAGATGACCCCTCAGGTCAACACTGAGACCTAGCCGGACCACTCCCTGAGCTCACACACCCACTGCTTTCTTACGACATCTGTCCTGCAAAGCACTCAGCCCTGACTCCATGCAGCCTGAAGACTCTCAGCACAGTCTCTACCCACAGAGATGGGATTTCTCCTGCCTCCTCGATGCACTGCCATGGAAACTTGGCACTCTGTGGCTTTAGAGGGAGACAAGGTCTTGTCCTAACAGAGCCTCAGGCTGGAGTTAAGTTTCTATCTTCACTCTACTTAGTCGAAGTCCACGTGTCTTTGATGCTCTCATAGTAGCTGCCCATCAAGGTCCTGTGTCCAGCACCCATCCCCTCCTCTCCATTGGGTTCTTGGGCCTCCTCACTCTCTGGCTAGACACCTGCTGCCCTAGTTCCCAGCAGTGACCTTGCTTTCTGCTATTTGTCCTACTAAGAACAGACTTTGTGGGGATTCCTCCCCCTGTCCCTCCCTGCCTGCTCTTACCTGCTCTACTCCCTTGAGGGAACTGAGAAGAAAGGAGGGATACAATAGAGAAGGAAGGGAGGGAGGTGGTACCAATCCACCAGGGCTTAGTCTGATGAGTTTGCCACCCCTCAGCAGTGGCTTCCCCTCACAATCCACCTTTGCTGTTGCCACATCTGGTTTCCTTTTCTTTATTCTCCGAGCAAATACTGTTGACCTTTGCTCTCGGAAGAACATGTCCTTCAGGACAGCCTCACCAGCACACTCATCTCCAGAGATGTTGGTGACATCAGAACCAGCTTGACCCACCTCCCCACCCCCCAACCCTCTGCTTTTCTGGAACATTCCATGTCACCAGGAACAAGCACATGTCACTGTGTGTTGTTCTGTGGCGATGTCATATGAAGTAGGACTCTGCTCACACCAGGGCAGGCTCACCCAGAAATCAGATCTGTTGCATGTAAGTGGGGTGGGTGGGGACGGGGTGGGGGATGGGACTAAGACTCAGGGGCCCTGGCATCTGGAAATCAGCTGTTTGATTTCAGCACCTGTGTGTAACTTGTGACTTTAAAAGGTGAACTCCTAAGCTGAAGAGATGGCTCACTGGGTGCTTGCTGCAGAGTCTGAGGATATGAGTTCCATCCTCAGGACCCCTTATGGTTGGAAAGAGACAGCTAGCTCTCACAGGCTGCCCTATGACCTCCACGTACACGCTGCATGCTGTGGCAACACGTGCTCTCTCTTGTGTGCAGGCACGCACATACACACGTTCATGTGCACGGTTAATTCTGCCTACATCCCAACTTTGATACAAGGGGCTCTCTGATCATTTGGACAGCTATCACTTCTAAGCGGGTCGTATTTATAATCCTTAAGGGTGTTTGTGAAGCAAATTAAAAAGCACTGCGGCTCAAGGCTAGCTAAAGGGAACATTCAGAAATAGGCAGAGAGGCCGTGCTCAGTGGAGTGGACCTATTTCAGCCACATACTCAAAAACCAATATTGCTAAACTTATTCAGGCTCCTATCCCTCCATCACGGGGAGGAGGCCACCTCCCAGTGGAAGCACAACTTCAGAGTTCTGGAACTTTCCTGTCTTCACCCTGTCCTTACTATTCCATGTCCTCCTAGGACGTAGAAGTCAGGCTGCGTCTCAGATCTGTGTTGCGTCAGAAGAGACACTGTGGGGTGGGACGGTCTGTAGCCTTCCGAGGGCAGCAATCGATCCAGTCTAGCAGGAGGAGAGGGTGATTATTCTGGCTCTTTCTATAAACCCTCGGTGAGACCACATCCTGTATCCTCTGATGCTACGGGTTAGCCACTTGACCACGTGCTGGCCTTAGCTCTGCTTCTCAAGATGCCGTGTGCCTTTGATGGAGTCTTCTCTTGACTCTTCTAGAATGGTTGGAGGCAAGATATCTCCAGGCTGGCTGCATGGCCAGACATCCGGAGGGGAGTAGCCCCAGGCTGTGATGCAGCTGTCCCTCAGGAAGTCTCTCCTTGTTGAGGGTAGAAAAAGGGCAGCTGGGTCTATATGAGTCACATACTCCCCCTCTCGGCTCTCCTTCACCCCACCTCCTTAAGCACTCATCTGCTAGACACTCTCTGGGTCCTTATTACATGGCAGCCTTGTGCAAAATAAACACCCCAGAAAGCCTGGATCCCCAAAGTGGCAGTCACCGGCTCTCTCCCCTTTCAGAAGTTCCCAGTGGGCTTTGGTCCACTGGAGGTTAAGAAACCAAGAGGGTGGGCGTTAGGTAGGACCGGAAGGGGCTGCTCAAGCCACAGGGGTAAAGCCTTCTATTTCCGCTTTCCCTCGTAGGGTGCCAGGGTGTCCCTCTCTGAGACAGTGCAGAAATGGAGAGAATACCGGCGCCAATGCCAACGTTTCCTCATGGAAGCTCCACTCCTGGCCACAGGTGAGTCCAGATGAGGCCTCATGCCTGTAAACCTGAGCTTCTCCAAAGAGGCTCTGGAAGATTCCAAGTCCATAGCTGGTGTCCTGTCATTTATCTCTCTGGAAAGGTATCTATCCCGGTGACTACACTACGTCTTCGCTGAAGTCCTTTCTGTCCCATTCCCATCTGTTTCTCACAGGCAACTTTGTGGGTGCTATTTCATTGCTGTCTTTACCCCCAGAGCAGATCCTTCACTTTCCATTCTGTGTTTTCTCCAGCCCCTCCTTAGTCGCGTCTAGACTGACGCATTTATAATCGATCTTTATTTTTTTATTTTTGAGACATGATCTCACGTAGCCCAGGCTAGTTTCCAACTCACTATGTAGCCATGAATGATTTTGAACATCTGATGTCCCTACCTCTACCTTGCAAGTGTTGGTATTATGTACCTGTGTGCCAGCACACCTACCTTATGCAGTGCTGAAGGCTGGACCTGGGGTCTTATGCATGTTAGACAAACATTCTACCAACCAAGCCAATGGGAGCAAATCTTTGTGGGCGTATATAAAGTGATTTAAAGAACACAGCATTGGGACCAATTGGGCTTGGGTTCAAACCCTGTCCCTGATCGTAACAGTAACCTGAAGAAGGTTTCCTCAGCCTCACAAGCCAACATTCCCCTCCCATCTGTGAAGAACGGCTCAAAAAAAAAAATACCTTATAGGAGCCATCTGTTGAGCCGTTGCTATATTCCTTCTTCTATGTAACGTATGTTATAACGAAGTTCCGTGGACCAGGGGATACTGCCATTCCACAGAGGAGGACATAACGTTGTTAAGGAAATCACTTAAGGTCCTGCTCCTGATGAGTAACGGGATCCTTCCTTCTCTGTGGAAAGAGTGCCCAACATCCAGTGAGCACTTAACAGAGGTTGGAGGCGTACAGCTTCCGGTGGTAGGGGAGGCTGGGAAGGATAAATGACAGCCTAGGACTCAGAGATGGCTCTACTGTTTCTATAGGCCTCTTCTGCAACCGGACCTTTGATGACTATGCCTGCTGGCCGGATGGGCCCCCAGGTTCCTTTGTGAATGTCAGCTGCCCCTGGTACCTGCCCTGGGCCAGTAGTGGTGAGTGGTCCCCTGCCTGATCCCAGAATGCTGGGGTAGGATAAGACATGGCCTTCCTTCCTTTGGGGCCCAGTTCCCACACCTCGGGCCTCCTGGAGGGTAGATCACCTGCTTTGGGTGGTGGTTGGCTAGTCAGTGATGAAAGGAGTCGGAAGTGTCTGAGGTGTCCTGAGTCTCACGTTTGTGCAGGCGGGGGTGGATGTGACTTAAGACAGCAGTTAGACCCTTCTGACCTGGTGGTCAGCAAAGGAGCCAGGAGGAGGAACAGATCATGGGGACGCAGGGAGTTACTTATGGGGTGTCATTTTTTTTTTTGTGTGTGTGTGTGTGTGTGTGTGTGTGTGTGTGTGTGTGTGTGTATGTGTGCATGTGTGCGCGTGTCTGATATATGTGCATATGCACATGCCTGTGTGTGTCTTGGTGTATGTGTGTGTGTGTGTGTGTGTATGTGTCTGGTATATGTGCATATGTGTGTATGTGTCTGGTATATGTGTATGTGTCTATGTGTGCGCACGTGCGTGTGCATGTGTGCGTGTGTGTGTGTGTGTGTGTGTGTGCACGCGTGCATGCGTGCATTACCTAGAGGTGCTGCCTTGACACTTCCTGACACTTTTAAAGGTTTACAGGGAACAATGCTTAAGGGCAGGGTGGGCTGGCCCCTCAGACCTTGTCCAGCCTACTTCTGCCTGAGGGGAGACTCTACACAGGGAAAGGTCGGACTGGGTGGGTGGGAGAGTCCCTCACTCCAGAGCCCTCCAGAAGGCCAGAGTGCCCATGAGTGCAAGGGCAACTTCCATGTCTATTGCTCCATTCTAGTCCCTGCTGAGGCTCCACAGGGGACAACAGGGTCAAACATTCTTGTTCCAAGAGGTCCTAGTGTCCACGAGGGGAGAAAAGACACGTTGTGCGTGTGTGTGTGTACACATGTGCAACATGGGTGTGTTCATATGTGTGCAGGTACATGTTTACATGTTTATTACATGTGTGGGTCTACAAGTATGGTCCGCCGTGTAGAGATCATAGGAACAATTTTGGGCTGTCTTTATGGACTGTCCATCTTTGACTAGGCTGCCTTATTAGTGAACCCCAGGGACCCACCAATCTCAGGGTCCCCAGCACTGAGATTGCAGGCACATGCTATCATATCCTACTTCCTCCGTGGATGCTGAGGAGCTAACCTGAGGTCCTCAGCATCCACAGCAAGCACTTATGGACCCAGGCATCTGCCCAGCCAAGAGAAGATACTTAATAAGGAATGATGGTTAATACTTACTGAACATGTGTCCAGTGAAGGGCTTTTCCGTTTGAGGAAACCAGAGCCCTTAGAGATTTAAGTCTCTTGCTCCAAATGAGCTGGTGACGGTAGAACCCTGGGTACTTTTCTTAGCCATTATCCTCAACAGAAACCAGGCTGCGAGCAAGCATAGGAATGAAGTCAGGCTTGAAAAAAGCCAGGGATCTTCTTGGAGGAGGTGTCTTGGCGAGCCGGACATGAACTTCAGCATGAAGTGTTGTCTTATGAGACCTAGGTGGGTCTTCTAGTGAGGCTCCACCCATCTCTCCTGTGCTCCTTGGGACAAACCAGAGTCTAAAAGAGGCAGGCTCCCAGTGGTTCAGCGACCCTTTACTCAGAATGCCTTAGCACCCCTTGCCTGTAAACAGGAGATACACTCATTAGATCCTGCCCACAGCTCTCGGAGACGATTCCTCCCATTTCCCCTCTTCACGAGGAAGCTAAAGGACGAGATACACCGTGGCTTTTCCAAGACACACAGCCAGCTTGGCTTGGCAGACCTGGGCATCAGTCCAGGAGGTTGGGAACCAGGAGGGAGGATCTGCATTTCCTTGTTTAATTGCTGAGCCAGGCTTCCCGAGGAGCTGAATAGAGCCTGCACATTGGGCATTGAGTCTGGAGACAGGTGAGTGGTCTGAGTGACCTCCATTGGCTGGACACATTAGTAAGGCTCTTCTGGTAGGTGATGCAAGAGGCTGTGTGGTCAGGAACGGTTCCTAGACCTCTCTGTGTTTTGGTTTGTAGGCTCACTCGGGAGCTGGAGCAGAGCCAAGTGGTGTGGACTGGATGGGAGAGGATTAGAGATCCTGGGGTGTGTGTGTGGGGGGGTTGGGGATAAGTCTTCATTCATTTTTTTTCCCACTCGTCCTACATACTTGGCATGTTCCTACACAGCATACACGGTCCCGGCTCTAAGATTTGGGACCTGTGCTTGGGCATCCTGGCTGAGCCTCTAGACCCCAGGGAGCCAGGCGCGGGACAGAGCCTATCACTCAGCACTAAGCGCCCCCAGCTCTGCCTGAGCTTGCGACTCCATCAATCACCTTTAATTTTATTTGAGCAGGAAATAGGTCCTGGTGGTGCCCGTTTATGAGCGAACACGGTTTTATTGCTTTCTCCATGAAGATAACGGCCTCCACACACAGGCCCCCCGCCAGCCACCTCCCCTCCCTTCTCACTGGGCTAATTTACTCCTTCCAACCCGTTTTTGACACCCAGATCACCAGCTTTGCCTCCCCTCTCTTGAATTGGAGACCCCCCCAGAGACACCCAGTGGATTCACACAGCGCTATCTGTCACAGTACCAGAGGGGCTCCCTGGTCCCACCCAGGGCTGTGAGGGATGGACAAGGGGGGCATCTCTGGAGCATTCACAGCCTGCCTCAGGGAGCAGCTAGTAGACATGCCTCACAGAATGAACTAGGGACAAGGAGACGACAGGGAGGCCTTGTCTCTGGCGGGTTCTCTAGAAAACATGCTCAATGGGAAATAGGAAAGAAATTTAATGGAGCTCAGAGCCCCTTCCTCCGAGAAGGCCTGAGAAGAAAAGAGTAAGCTTGGGGCCAGAGGTCCTCAAGTTGCTGGAGTTAGGATAAAGAGGCCACCATCACGATGCCCACAGAGGGGCAAAGCCATGGCCGGAGCACCAGATTCTGGCAGGGTAGGGTCCAGAGAGCTACGGTCAGGTTCTTTCTCCATCATCCTTGTGTCTTCTACCGGTGTCGCCTGTTGACCAAACCCAGTAATGGCAGGCTAGAATTTCGTGATGCAGGAATAAAGCCTTCTGGGATTGAGAGCAAGGCAGAGGAGCAGGCAACCTCAGAAAGAACTACATTCAAACCAATGACCATAGCTGAGCTAACTCCCTGTCAGGAGCTAGGGACACGCTTGTGGGACCTATGCCAGGGAGCTGTATGGAGCTGAAAGGTCAACTTTAGGGCCCAAGCAGAGACAGGTAGGGGGAAGTCAGAGACATCTTTGTTTTTTTTTTTTCCTCGGGTGTGCCATCGGGACAGGTGACACTGGGACCAGGCAGGGAGGACAGTCACAGGCAGAGGGAGGAAGAAGGAGAACGCTCAGGGAGCACTTTGAACATGGGGTCAAGACCTCAGGCCTCAGAGACGCACAGGGTCCCAAGAAAACTATTCCAGACCTTGCAGTCTGACCCTTGTCGTTGTGGACTTGGGACCCTAGACAGGAATGGAAGTAGGTGAATGGAAAGAGGAGGATGTTGGGAGGAAGCCTCTGGTCCACACGAGACAGGAAGATGAGGTCTCTCTCTCTGCAGCCTTCTAGCCTGTTGGCCGCCTCAGGCCCTGCGGCAGCTCCATTTACCCTTCAGCAGGGACCCACTCCTTCCACGTCAGCCCAGCCTCATTAGCTGCCCTCTCCAGGTTGCTACCTGTTTGTCAGCTTAACTCTAATTATATGAGGGTCATAAAATGCTAAGTGGCCTATCACTCACGATTCTCAGAAACTCTGATAGGCCGGCTCCCCTGGGTAATGTCGAGCCTAGGAGCTTTTAGAGCAGGCCAGGGTTACCAAGGGGAGACTGAGGCCCAAGTTAGACCTCACAGGAGTTCTGGCCTTGCAAAATGGAGGGAGGCAGTAAGGCCTCCTTGTGACTGTGTGTCAAAGGTCTACCACACACCAGGCAGTTCCTGCCCATTCTTCAGGGAATAATTCCCATTTTATAGATGAGGAAAGCTGACAGTTGGAGAGGTGGTGTAACACCCCCAAAGTGCCACGACTGATTAAGAGTGGAACCAAGATTTACACTTGGGTCTGGACTTCAGAACCTGGCCTTTTCCTAAGTCTTGATACTCCAGGCCTCTCTGTTCCTCGACCCAGAGCTGGCCCCTTTGTTGCTACCCAGCCCCATCCTGTGACATACAGGAAGGGTGGCAACCTCACTGAGCCTCAACATCTCCATCCGTGAAATGGGTCCCCCTCCCACACCTCACAGCCCCTGCAGGCCACCTCTGTTGCCAGGGTGCAGGAGCTAATAGACCCGTGAGTAGCTCTCCACAGCATCGAGTGCCCGCCATCCACGTGGAAGGGCGGCTGTTAGCTTGATTACAGACGCTGTGGCAGCTTCCGGGAGGCGAAGTGTTTAATTGGGGGTTTTATTTCCAGCACCAGGGTCTGACTTAATGAAATATCTATCTCTGGGCCTCCTGGCATTCGGCCGCCTGGTTGTCTCCTTGTATTGACTAGACCAAGCCAAGCCCTTGGCTGTGATTGGTCAGCTCCTTACAGACCAGATAAAGCTAGTCTGATAAGCAGGGCTTTGCCCAGACCACCTACCTCCAGCCAAGAAGGGCATTTGGAGACCATGGGCTTAGCCAGTTATCCAGCTGTGCCTTTTAATATTTGATGTTAATGAGAGCTAACTGACAGATGAACTCGCAGTCTGGCCTTCTCTGGGACACAGTGATCTCTTCAAACCAGAGAGGCACACACCACCTTCCTACACCCAAGCTGGTCCTTACCAGAGATCCCAGAACTATGCAGGCTGTCTGGGGGCCACAACAGTGTGGAAATCCAAACCCAGGCACCTGGCCACAATCGACTCTCGGGCACAACCCCAGCTGCTAAGTTTGGCTTTGGAGGGCAGAGAGCTGGGAGTTAGAATCCTGCCTGTGTGTCTTCCTATTTCCAAAATCCTGAACAGACCTCTTGGTGTCTCAGAGACTCAGTGTTTCTCAGAGGGATTAACCATGCCTCCCTGGTGAGGTGGCTATGATGTTCTAAGGTACCAGCATACAGTAGGTTTTCAAAACTTGATTCTGTGAGTAAATTAGCCTTCAGAGGCGGCAAGCACAATACGTGTACTATTGTACAGTGCCTCTTGCGTGCACAGTGCATGGAGAGCACAGTGCCTACTGTGTGCACAGTGAATAGAGAGTATAGTTCCTACTGTGTGCACAGTGCATTTAGGATTCAGTGTCTACTGTGTGCATGGTACTTACAGGGTAGAGTGCCCATTGTGTGCACCACGTATGTAAGGTAAAGTGCCTACTGTGTGCATGGTGCATGTAGGACATAGTGCTTACTGTATGCTGGGGTCTAGGCCAGCTCTGGGAAGAGTTTGCTGCTGTGTTTTCTCCCTTCTCCTTTCTCCCAAACTTCTCTCTCCCTGCCCCACTCACTACTCCCTCTCATAAAGACAGGCTGCAGAGCAGGCTCTGATACCCGTTCACTCCCACAAAATTGGCCCAGGTCCCCATCACCATTGGGCTGTATCTTCAGCCAAAGGCAGGTTTGTTATCTACCAGAAGACTGGACTCCCAGAAAGTATCTGTGCACCAGATCATAGAAGCATTTTGGGGCCTGAGGGTGGCCCTTTGAGATGCTAAAATGAGGGCCTGCGCCCACCTTCCCCAGCCATTTGTAAGCTCCTTAGAGATGTCCCCAGTGCTCAGCTCATTCACTATTTGATGCTGGGCAACATGCCATCAGATCCTCAGGGGTTTGTCAGAGTCTGCAAATGTAGGTTCCAGGGCAAGGAGATTGCTTAGTTGATAAAATGCTTGCTACATAATCAAGAGCACTTGAGTTTAGATACCCAGCATGTAAAAAGCCGGGTGTAGTAGAGTGTACCTGACAGGGGAGGGCTGGCTGGTCATAGGCTAGCCCAATCAGAGAGCTCCGGGTTCAGTGAAAGATACTGTCCAAAAAGTAAGGTGGTTGTGGGGGAGACACCTGGCATCTACCACCAACTTCTGGCCTCCGTGCACATATGTACACACGTATGTGTTCTCGTATACACGTGCATGTGCACAACACACACATACACACACACACACACTACACACAGATACACACAGACACACACATACATACGGACACACACACAGAGAGATACACACACACACACACAACTGATTTATTCCGATAAATTCCTTCTCCTTAGAAGGGACCCCTGCTTCAGTGGGTATTTATAAAGGGAAGAGAGAAAGAAGGGTGAAGACTGGGCACACTGAGTGCTGGGTGGCAGGGTTGGAGTTGAGAATAAGGCCTGGGTGACAGGCACATGATTGCAGTAGAAGAGGCCTGTCACAGTACCCACAGGAAGTCTCCCTGGCACATAACCATGGTCTCAGAAGCTGGGAAATTGGATTTCTGCACTGAAAGCTTACCCCTGGAGGCAGATGTCCCTTGGATGTGCCTCCCACAGGGTACAGCTGCTACTCTGCCACATGCATATATGCATATGTGCATATGTATATATGATGTATATATATATGCTGTATATATGTATATATGGTGGATATATTATGTATATATGCATATGTATATATGTGTACATGTATATATGTATATGTGTATGTATATATGTGTATATATGTATATACATATATGTATGTATATGTGCATACGTGTATACATGTATATGTGTATATGTTTATATATGTATGAATCAGCCTTTTCTTATATTAAGGACCAGCCATGACCACCAAGGGCTCCTAGTGACTTCTGTATTCTCCCCATTTCTTTCCACAGTGCCTGCGCCCACAGCCCATAGCTGGTCCTTCAAGTCTTTTGTCCTTTAGAATATTTGTATTACATCTATTTGCTCATTTAGGGGAAACACGTGTGACAGCATCCATGTGGAGGTCGGAGGACAGTTGGTGTCATGTGAGTCCCAGAGATCGAACTTGGGGCAGCAGGCTTGGTAGCAGGCATCTACCTACTGGTCCACTTTGCCAGTTCAAGTCGTTTAGTCTTACAGGATTCAAATCTACAGTCAGCCCCCGACTTCGGCTGCCCTCCTCACTCTCCTGTGCAAATCCCCCTCCTTCAACTGCTTGGTTGCTGACTTCCACTCCTGTTCCTTGGCCTCGGTGAAAGATTTAAGTTCTCCTGTAGGGAGGCAATGAGTGAAGCTTATCCTAGGTACACTGAGCACTCTGCTTCTCTTACATGGAGTCTGGGGCTAAAAATCACATCTCTCTATCATCTCCCTAGACAAGTCCACAGTTGGATGTAGTGTGGGTTGGCCTAATGTCATTTGTATTCTAATGTTAATTTGGGTCCCCTAAAACTGTTTGCCCTGAAGACTAGAGTCTGTACATAAGACACTGAGAGGCACTGCCTCCAGTTAATTTAATTCTGCTTGATAAATAAAGACACCAGCGGCTCATAGCTCATAGGGGAAGAGACGTAGGTGGGGGTTAGGTTTCCCGGGTTTGAGATCATGAGAAGAGGAAAAGAAATGCCACCATGGGATAGAAAGGATGTGTAGGACAGGAGAAAGGAGAGCCGCCATGGGCTAGGGGCCAAGAGAATGTGGCTCAGAGGGCTGCCTAGCTGCAGCTAAGAGCAGCTCAGATGAAGCATAGGAGTAACTTGGGTATGGGTAGGATATGGATTCTCACAGCATGGAGGGTAGACAGTTGTCCAGCTATTGTGTTAATTAAGGCACATTAAATATAAAGGCCGTGTACACGTCTATCATCTGGGTACATAAACCATTTAGGAGAGAAGGAACCCCATGCTGGGGTTTTTAAATTTTAAAATTTTTAAATTTTAAATTTTACCACAGTAGGGCATGATGGGGACTCCTCAGCACCCTGATATTCAAGTGAATGTGAAGACCGCAGGTGATAGCCCACCCCCAGCTCTGTGGAAACGGTGTCAGGTCCTCGTGGGTTTTCCTTTATGCTGCCCTTCTCTGAGAGCTGATGGAGGGTTCAGTCCAGATGGTTGCCTTTTATTAAGAGAAGCAGGTGTTTTTTGTTTTTGTTTTTTTTTTTTTTTTTGGTTTTTCAAGACAGGGTTTCTCTGTGTAGCCTTGGCTGTCCTGGAACTCACTCTGTAGACCAGGCTGGCCTTGAACTCAGAAATCCGCCTGCCTCTGCCTCCCAAGTGCTGGGATTAAAGGCGTGTGCCACCACTGCCCGGTGGCAGGGCCCCTTCTGCTCAGCACCTTTGTCAATAGTATGATTAGAGACTGGAGGATAGGACATAGTTCCAAACTATATTTGTCCTGTCTAAAAGGCATAGATTCACTCAACTGTGACTTTGGGTGGCTAAGGAAGCAGCTGAGGGTGGCTGGGTCATCTTCACCTTGGTGATCTCTTATGCCTGGACCATTATGGGTACTGTGTGTATACATATGTGCACACATATGCAAGTATGTGCATGCATATGTGTGTGTATGGTGTGTGTGTGTGGTGTGGTGTGTATGTGTATGGTATGGTGTGTATGAGTGCATGTGTGTGTGTGTGTGGTATGTGTGTGTGGTGTGGTGTGTATACATGCATGCATGTGTGTGTGTGTGGTGTGTGGTGTGTGTGGGGGTGGGGGGGGGTGGGGGTGGTGTGTATGTATATGGTGTGGTATGTATGTGTGCATGCATGTGTGTGTGGTGTGTGTGGCATGTGTGTGTGTGTGGTGTGATGTGTATGTGTATGGTGTAGTGTGTATGAGTGCATGTATGTGTGTGTATGGTGTGTGTGTGTGGTGTGTGTATGTGGTGTGGTGTGCATTAGTGCATGTGTGTGTCTGTGTGTGGTGTAGTGTGTATGATGCATGTGTGTGATGCATGTGTGTGTGTGTGTGTGTGTGTGTGTGTGGTGTGGTATGTATGTGTTTGTGTGTGTATGTGATCCCTGTTATTAACTCAGAAGAGTCAGCTCTAATGGAGCAGGGTGCCCCCAAGAAAGGAAAGGATAAGGGCAGGCTTGTGTAGGCTGCTCATCTCTAGGCTGAGCCTCAGATGTCATGTCTCCCTGCTCAGTGCTCCAAGGACACGTGTACCGGTTCTGCACAGCGGAGGGTCTCTGGCTACATAAGGATAACTCCAGCTTGCCCTGGAGGGACCTGTCGGAGTGCGAAGAGTCCAAGCGAGGGGAGAGAGTGAGCTGAGGGGTTCTGAGCCTGGGAAGGGGCAGCTAGGTCTCTGCTTTATGGGAGCAGAGACTCTAGGCTCGGGGTGGGTGGGGTGGCTGCTGTCACACCGTTGTCAGCTCCCTTGCTTCCGGTGACTTTGTACCTCTGCCGTCTGGCCAAAGGTGATGTGTACTCACCTCAGAACCAGGCTGCAAACATTGCTAGGCTGGGCCATTTCCAGGAGTCATTCTCTTTCTTGATTCTGGAGTCCCAAGTGGGGCCCAGAGCACCTCACATTAGACCCCAGAGTGAAGCACTTGGGAGAAGAATGCTCAGGCACACCTGAGGCCCACGGGCCACGTGCGCACCCTCATGTCCCTCTGTGCACACAGAACTCCCCTGAGGAACAGCTTCTGTCGCTGTACATTATCTACACGGTGGGGTACGCACTCTCTTTCTCCGCCTTGGTCATCGCTTCAGCCATCCTCGTTGGCTTCAGGTAAGGAGGGGGCTCAAGACTGGGAGGGAGGGGGCTGTCTCCTGCTCAGTTCCCTAATAGAGGAATTTCAAACCGAAGCAATCAGAGGGTCCTGCTCTCTAGAACTTTCTGGAAAACACCAGGTTGAAAACACACACACACATACACAGATACATACTACATACCACACACACACACCACATACACACCACACATGCACACATACATATATATTGCACATACACCACACACACACACAGAGATTCATACTACATACCACACACACACACACACACACACACACACATATACCACATACACCACACACACAGACAGATACATACTACATACCACATATACCACACACACATACACACCACAATACACACCACATATGCATACATATATCTACCACATACATCACACACACACACCACTCACATACTACATACCACACACATTACACCATGCATGTACACACCACACACGTACACACACAAAATGAAACAGTGGATGGTAAGATGATGGGAAATTGCAAGAAGTCCCATCCACTACTACAGACAATAATCAGTAATTCAGCATGAGTTTTTGGGACGTCTCAATGATTAGAGATTCTCCTGTCTTGAAGCTTGTTAACCCCAGCAGAAAGTTCTTTCTTGGCTCTAACCTAGCTGAGGAAGGGATGGGAAGCAACTTCCTTAATCTCTCTGGGATAAGTGAGGGGAATTGAGTCAGGAGAATGATGAGACTAGAAATCTCAGGATGTCAAGCATCAAGAAAAGGAGAGGTGGCCCTGGAGAGATGGCTCAGTGGTTAAGAGCAGGTTCTGCTCTTACAGAGGACCCTGGTTTAATTCCCAGTACCCATGGGGACAGCTCAGCTCACAACCACCTATAATTCCAGTTTTAAAGGATCTGGTGCCCTCTTCTGGTCTCTGTGGGATCTGCACCCATGTGCTCATACCCCCAATGCACATACACGTATTTAAAACTACTAAGAATAAATATTTAGTAAAAACAGGGGATGTAGTTTTTCTCCTGTCTCTAAAGCATCTGGTATAATACTGGGCATACAGTCAGTGCTCAGTAAATGCATTTATTGGATGAGTGTTGTGTTAGCTACTTTTACGCTCCTCAGAGATACATGCAAGAACAGTTTCAGAGTAGATGCATTTATCTGAGCTTATGATTTTGGAGGGTTCAGTCTTTGGCCACTTGCTCTTCATGGGATTGGCTAGAAACTCATGGCCATGAGAGTGTGTGTCAGAGGAAGCTGTTCATGTCCTGACAGACAGGAGGCAGAGAAGGGGAGGGACTGAAGATTAAGTACATCCTTCAGAGGCACTCCTCCACAGTGACTTACTTCCCTCACTTTGGCTCCGCCTTCCTAAAGTGTTCACCACTCCCAAAATAGTGCCACAATCCAAATCTACAATAGTTCACATTCAGATCACAGCACATATTCTTTTATTATGAACGATTTCAGAGATTCAGAAGTATAGGGGGAAAAATAACATATAGAAATAAATGCCTATGACTAAGGTATTTTGAGCTGGAGACAGGGCTCAGTAGTTAAAGCACCTGCCCATCAATGTGAGGACCAGTTTCAGCCACATAAATGCCTTGTGGCCATGGTGGCTCACCCGTAATTCCAGCTTCAGAAGGCCAAGCAAGACAGGATCTCCAGAGCCAGCATGCTAACCAGGCTAGCCATATCACAAAGTATCGCAAGCCAGGCATGGTGGTAAACACCTCTAATCCAGCACTTGGGTCACTGCAGGAGGATTGCCACAAGCTCAAGGCCAGTCTGGGTTATATAGAGAGTTCCAAGCTAGCCTGAGCTGTAGGACAAAGCAACACACAGCCATCAGGTCCCCATGTTCACCCATGAAGACCTGATCCTTGCTCGTTAAGGGCGTAATTCCTGCTCTCTCATTACCTTGCACCCCTTTGTCCAGTGTCTGTAACACACACAGGTGGTCCTTTGACACTTTTAAGTGTCTGTACCCTGCTGTGGTTTTGAGGGGTGGGAATCCATCTTTATGCTCTCATGAGATCCATTCAGACGCAGGTAGTTCTATTTCACTCATTTGATCCGCCCCCACTCCCCCTGTATTTCTTTGTCACCACTTAGTGTGTGGATATTTGATGTGTTTTGTGGATTTTTCTCTCTGAATCACAAAGCTTACAACAGTAGGGTTCTCCTGTGATTCTTGCCTGTGTATTTCCTTCCGGCATACCCCCAGAGGTAAAACTGCCACCAATAACCAACCGCCTGATCTTTAGTGTTTGGTGACTAGTGTTAAGTTGCTTCCCAGTTGGCTACTGCCAGGTGGCACTCTGCCCCCCCGTGGAGAAGGTTCCCTGAGCTCACACCACACCCACACGTAGCATTTTCAGAATTAAGCAATGTGAATCTACTAAAGCGTGTAAAAGACCTTCTTATGGTTGCAGTTTGCTTATCTTTGACCCCTAGAGAGAGTAAGTGGATTTTTTGTTTGTTTATTTGTGGTTTTTTTCTTTTCATATTTTAGTCTTTGAATTGCTTTGTTCGTTGCCTTTTTAAAAAAAAATTAGTTTATTTGGCTTTTGTGGCTTGTTATAGGCATTTATCTGGCTATTAACCTACTTAACAGTAGACATACTTAATATAACTATTAAGTATTAATAGAGACACACTTAATCTATGCTTATTTGTCATTCTATGGTGCCTTTTACACACAGGTGTTCTGCATTTAAGTGAAACAAAATCGGTCAAGCTTATTGATAAGTAAGACGTATCGATAAGAACTATTGATTAACAAAAGCTAATCTTATCAACTGATAGACACTTGTTCATTTTTTTCATTGAAGACACCACAAGGGTCCTCGGATTTGTAAGTTGGTTTCTGTCGTTTACAATCCTTTTCTGTTGATCTGTTTAGCTATCCTAGTCCCAAACCACAGTGTCTTGTCTCCTAAAGATTTAATAGAAATTGAAGGTCCTGGGCCAGCAAGTTGGCTGAGCTAGTAAAGACTCCTACTGCCAAGCCTGGTGACCCGAGTTTGGTCCCTGGAATCCAGTGTGAAGGAAAGAACTGATTTCTCTGATTTCTCCAAATTCATTTCCAGACTTCTGGCACAAGTGTTCTGGCATGTGTGGTCTAAAACACACACACACACACACACACACACACACACACACACACACACTAAAACAATTAATATAATAAAATGGTTTTTAAAGGACAGATAAAAATAAAAATAAATCCTAGCTCTCTGGCCGCAGAGATGGGTCAGTAGGTTAAACATTTGATACTCACTGTGAGTACCAAGGTTCGCATCCCTAGAACCCATGAGAGAAGCCAGATGTGGCTGGGGACATGTGTTTGTGGCCTGGTGCTCTTACAGAGGCACAGAAGGCTGAGACAGGAATAACCTAGGAAGCTTAGGAGCAAGCCAGCCCAGTGTGGGGAGTCGTGGACAAGAGATTCTATCTCAAACAGGACAGGAGGGGAGGATTAACACCCCGAGTTGTCCTCCGACTTCTGCACAAGCACTCACACACATGAACAAGCACACATACATGCAGGCATCATATGTACACACAGAGGCATCCTAGCTCTCTTACAGCAGGGACTCCTATGTTGTGATTCCTTTTGACTGCTGGTTGTTTTGAGACAGAGTCTCATGGAATCTGAGCTAGCTTTGAACTTGCTATATGTAGCTAAGGCTGGCCTTGAATTCCTAATTCCCCTGCCTCCACTATCCAAGTGCTGGGATTGTAAGTGTGAGCCATCATGCCCATCTGGGGGATGTTTTGTTGAAACCCTGTCTTGCTTTGTAGCCTAGACTTACCTCAAACTCCTGATCCCCCTGCCTCAGCCTCCCATGTGCTGAGATTGTAGGAAAGGGACACTTGACTACCTCCACTATTCCTGACCTTTAGCTATTCTTTGTAAGTCTTTTCAGTACTATAAAAAAAGCTGACATTTTATTACAGCTGCTTGGATTCACTGTTCACCATGGGACAGTGGCATTTCTGCTCTTGAATGTGGTGTGACTATGTATCTCCCACGAGTTTAAGACTTCTCTAATAATTTTGAGCCAGTTTTATCGTGTTGTCCGTAGCGATCTTACCAATCCTCTTGTTAGAGATAGTTTCTACAAATCAAATAGAACCTTATGAACGAGTCTTCCAACTTCTTTTTATTGCATATTGCTAGAATGTGTTAGGGAACCCATTGCTGGACCCTTGGGACATTATAGTTCATTCGTACATTGTTCTGGTGTTTCTCTGAAGATTTCATCTATATGCCATAACCAGTTTGGTTCACCTCTTCCGTGGCCCTGTTGTAGTGGTCAGATCCAATAGTCACTTGCTTGGCTGCTGAATTTAAAGGAAAGCGTCACCAAGTTCCACCATTAAGAATGATGATGGCTTTCCCTTGGGAGATAGCCTGTATCAAATGAAATGCCCTTGGATTTCCAGTTTGCCACACAGTGGCGTGTGTGTGTGTGTGTGTGTGTGTGTGTGTGTGTGTGTACATGCATACATGTATGTGCTCTTCACATAGACTGCATAACAAATTTGTGGAAGACAAAGGGAAACATCAGGTGTCCCTCTCCGTCTCTCTCAGAGTGACATACTCAGAGCGACATATTTTCTTTGTATTTACTTGAGAACAAGATCTCTCACGGAACATAGAGCTGGACTGGCAGCCAGCAAACCCCGGCAGTTTTCTGTTCTCTACACCCCACTCCCACCCCCACCGCAGCACTGAGGTGACAGGTGTGCACGCTTGCTTTTTTACAGGACTGCTGGGGACCTGAACTGAGGTCCTCATGCCGGGACAGCGAACTCTCTTACCCACTGAGCCGGTCTCCTCAGCTCTGCTAAACACTTTAACCTGAGAGTATACATTGTACCCTTTTTGAATTCCTACTGTGTGCCTAGAGCTACTCTGCCCCAGAGAACAGTCCAGAAACAACCTGTCCAAAAGAATCAAAACTCCCATGGGAAGACTGATCTTGTTACATATGTTACTTTGGTATGAAAGTCGGCACCACAGCAAGGGGCGGAAGTGGGCAGTGACTGAAGTAGGCGGAGTCTGTCCAGTTGAGGGCCTCGTAGATGAGCAGGGCATCAGAGATTTTCAAGGTTGTGAGGGAGAAAGACATTCTCAGAGGAAGGGAGATGTGAACATAATCCCAGAGATGCCTGATGTGTATGTATGTGGGCTGGCCAGAGAACTGGTACTGGCCGGAGAGTCAGTGTTGGCTGTCATGCCAGGAATGGGCTCTGCTTTCTCTCTTAGACACTTACACTGCACCAGGAACTACATCCACCTGAACCTGTTTGCATCCTTCATCCTCCGAGCATTGTCCGTCTTCATCAAAGATGCTGCCCTCAAGTGGATGTACAGCACGGCTGCCCAGCAACACCAGTGGGATGGGCTCCTCTCCTATCAGGTGGGTGGTGCAGCCTGGGGAGCCCTGGATGGGTGGACATTGGTCAAGGAGTCCACGGCATAATCCTTGGATGGATGAAAGCAAGAGTAGCCCAGACATGGCCTTAGGGAGTCACTGTATGATGGGAGAGGCAGTCCATTATGGAGAATCCCTAGTATTATGGGAATCTACCATGGGAAACCCCTAGTCTGATGGCAGAGGTGGTACATGGGGAGCCCCTAGTATGATGAGAGAGGCAGTTTAACTTGGGGGGGGGGTCCTAGGTAGATGGGAGAAGGCAGTACAACATGGGAAAACTCCTAGTCTGATGTGAGAGGCCATTTACTCTGACAGGCCTAGTTTGATGAGACAGAACACCTTAAGAAGCCCCTAGTCTGATGGAGGAGACATTCTACCATGGAGAGTCCCTAATGTGATGGGAGGGGTAGTTCAACATATGGAGCCCCTAGTCTGATGGAGGAGGCAGTCCACCTTGGGCAGTTAAGAGACTCTGCCACAGGGAGTTCAGTCTGATACTGGGAGTTCTCTGGACACAGACCTGAGTTTGAGTCTTAGCTCTACCTTGTACTGGCTGTATACTAGTCCAGACACATCATATAACTTCTCCATGGCTCAGTTCTCCTCCCAGCATGGGGGCAATAGCAGGTGCTTTCTTCTCGGGAGAAGGAGCATTCAATGACCTAAAGCAGAGAGAGTTCCCAGCAGTAACCCTGGCCATATGGAAACTCTTTTGTTTCATGTTACCATGGTAGGACAGTGGCCAGGCCAGGTCCATCGAGGAGTGACCGGTGGGGCAGGAGGCAGGGCTACTGTTTCCCCATGGGACCCTTCTTTGTCCCTAGGACTCTCTAGGCTGCCGGCTGGTGTTCCTGCTCATGCAGTATTGTGTGGCAGCCAACTATTACTGGTTGCTGGTGGAAGGCGTGTATCTGTACACGCTGCTGGCCTTCTCGGTGTTCTTGGAGCAGCGCGTCTTCAAGCTGTACCTGAGCATAGGCTGGGGTAAGGCCCACAGTCATTCACCTCACCACCTCCATGGAGACCTGCAGCAAGGGCTGGAAGACCCCATCCTACCGTATATATATATATGTATATATACACACATACACGTATATACATTCACACATACACATATATGTATATAATATACATATATGATACATATGATATATATTCATTATATCACATATATTATATTTATATATTTTATATTATGTGTTATATATTATACTTTATGTTTTATATTTTATATTATATCATATGTCATATATCATATACCATATTATATTTGTATATTTATATATTTTATATTATACATTATATGTTATATATTATATGTTATACATTACACTTTGTTTCATATTTTATATCATATATCATATACCATATATCACAGTATAGTATATAGTATATATTTATGGTATATATCTTTTCTTAGTAGATACTTCCATTCTCATATGGCCAAATGTCACCCCCAGCCACAACCCCCTCAGCCCTCTACCACACCACTAGAAGTCAGGACACTGTCCTCAGACACCTCTACTCCTGAGGTCCTATGGGAGAGTGCTTCATTTCCAGTGCAGAGCAACCTGAGGTCCTGTGGGGGCTGCTACATCCTGGACCTCACAGTGGGCAAGTGAACAGGATACGGGCTAACATAGGATGCTATTCTGACGATGAAGCAAAGGACTCAGGGGAGAGCCAAGCTGGGAGGAGTGACCAGCTGAGAAAAAGGGTGGACTGCAGATGTACCTGGAGTCCAGCTGGAAAGGTTCTAGCCAAAAATGTGTACTGAGAACCATCAGGTCTTTTTTTTTTTTTTTTTTTTTTTTTTGCTGGAACATTTCTGGTTGTGTTTCTACCTCTCGAATCACGGGACCCTCGTGGAGGATGGAGAGAGATATAGTTTGGTTGAGGTGGGGCTGGGTGGGTTGTAGCCCTATGGAAACCTGGAGACAGATGAGGGCAGCCCCTCCTAGAGGGACCAGTGGGTACCCCCACCTGGGACAGACAAAAGACAGGCCTGTGCTCAGTCCTCCTTTATCTACCCTTGAAGTCCCAGAGTTTTCTTCCATGTGCCAAACCATTAGTCTCTAGAGCTATTCCAATCCCTCCTGGCTTCTCAGCTTAGTCATGGCAGACTAAGTTCTTCCATCCTGTCCTGGTCAAAGTAGGAGACGGGGGAAGGGTGACAGGTCCTTCCAAAATGCTGCTTGGTGCTGGAAGCATCCTTCTTTACAAGAGGTTGCCAGCTCACCTTCCAGGAAGCCACCTCAGAGTTGAGAAGCCCTTAATTGGGGGGTTATCATGATCAAAGTATTAAGGTTCCTAAGACCTGCAGAGCAACAGGGCAGAGTAGGTATTGGGTCACAAGAGGCTTCTAGCTTCCTTGTCTACTTGTCAAATGCAGGTCTTAGCTTCTGCTTTCCCACTCAGTCCCCTGCTGATTCTGCTGAGGAGGCTTAGATCGCTATATAGATAAAAGTGGCCCTGGCTTCAGCACACAGAGATCTCTGATGGACCCCGTCCTTCCTCTTCCTCCAAGACCCAGCCTGTTCTGCCAGATCTTTCCTTCCTTCCTAAGCCTCTTTATCCTGACAGACAGCCCCATCAGGTAGGGCATCTGGAGAGTCCTGATGCTCCCTAGGGGTGGGTGCAGGGACAGACCATTAAGAAACTCAGGGATGGGCTTCCTCTGTATCGGGGACAAATAGTGTCTGTCCATTCTGGGAAATAACATCAGCGCTGTTTGTATCTGTCACCATAGCAACCCAAGGGCAGGACCAGCCAAAGGGATGTGTATAGAAAAGCAGGGAGTTGGTAGGGATCAATGGAGACAGAGGATGCTGTGGAGTTCTCAAAGTAGGAGATGGGGGAAGGCTGCCAGGTCTTTCTTGCCTAGCCTAGCTCAGGGCTCAGAACCCTTGGGGGTGTCTTTCCCAACTAGAACATCTTTTCTTGAGGAAGTGGGGTAGGGAGAAGAAGGGTCAGAGAGAAGACAAGAGTCACAGAGACCTGCATGTTGTCAAGAGTGACAACATCCTAGCCCAAGTCAGCAGAGCAACTTCTGGCTTCCCGTGCAGCTGAACTGATGAAATGCAGCCTGCAGGGATTATGTCACCTTGGCAGGTGGCAGGGCTCCTGTTTCTTTACCAGGGCCTTATTTGCCAGATGTTAATGGGTGATTGAAGCTCACAAGGGGTAGCTGGCGGCATGAGTAAGCTCTCTCATACTAGAGTGAGGTCTCAGAGAGAAAGAACAATGGCTGATGTGGCACACGCAGCTGGAAGTTCCCATATGTGGGTGGCCTAAGAAATGGCACGTTCTTGTCTAGAGAGCTTCCTTCTCTCACTGATATATTTATTCCATTCCTACTGGGCATATTCTATAGGGCAGGGTCTACGCTATGCCCCAGGCTCCTCCTTGGTCACTCCATCATTTATTTATTCAGTCCCATGAATACCTGGTTATCCAACATCATGGATGTTGGAATGACTGATCTGTGTAAAAACAAACAAGATGGAGAGAGATGGACCTACGGGCTGAAGACAGGGAGGATGGAGCATCAGAGAGTTTCCTGGTTCCCTTCCCATCATGTTGTACTGATCCTATGCTACTTGAGGGTCTATCCTGGGGTCTCACAGCCAAGACTCTGGAGATGAATCCTGGTAAAGAGCCTGATACACAGAAGGTCTGGACCATGAAGAAGTCTGTAAGAAAGGATGTGGAACGTTAGTATGAAACCCTGAGCCTCCATTCTCCCTAACACTCAGACCAGCCTGTTTTAGGGCCAGGAAGGGAGAGAGACTCGGGATATGAGGAGTCTGAGGTGTGGAGAGGACCTGGGCACTGTGGCAGCAACTCTGACCTGCCAGCTTTGATCTCTCTGTTTTTCCTTCTTCATCTAGGAGTCCCGCTGCTGTTTGTTATTCCCTGGGGCGTTGTCAAGTATCTCTATGAGGATGAGGGGTGAGTGAGGATCGTGCTGCAGGAGAGTGATGTGCTGGGGTCTCATGCTTCTCAGCTCTGGGAGTCTTGAACCCTGGAGCATATGTTTATTCCCTGTCGGGGAGGATCCGTGTGGGGTCAGCAGGAGTTTAGCGTTTGAATTCAGTCTGTCATGTCCACTCCCTGAACCTGCCCTGGCATGGTAGGATAATCAATATTTCTGGTCTTTGTAGTCCATGGTGCCTCGCCGATGGGTTTTATGAACATCAGAGTGAATAGCCTGTTGTTTTGTGCATGTGACTGTTTGCAGCGATCCGTGAAGATAGGGGGAGGCATGGGTATCTATCTCTCTGTGTGTGTGACCATGTATTGAGGATTTGGGGCTGGGCGGGGGGCGGGGCATGGGATGCATTTGCAGGGCTCTGCATGGATCTGCGTCTGGGTGTAGCACTTTATCTGGCCTCGGGCACACGTGCTGCACTAGCGCCTGAGGGCTCTCTGAGTCCAGCTGGATGCCTTGTGAGCCCCTCTCTTCCTCCCCAGCTGCTGGACTAGGAACTCCAACATGAATTACTGGCTTATCATCCGATTACCCATTCTCTTTGCTATCGGGGTAAGTGACAGAGTTTGGGGGTTGGAGCAGAAGCTGGTGGACCTGGACTGTGACCAGACTAATGACTGGGAGAGAGAACGAGAGCTCCCAACCCCCTCTCCCCTTGCTCATGTGTCCTGCAGGTCAACTTTCTTATCTTTATCCGGGTCATCTGCATCGTGGTCTCCAAGCTGAAGGCTAATCTCATGTGTAAGACTGACATCAAATGCAGGTACATTAACCAAGCTGGCTACAGGGGTGCCCTCAGCCTTCCCTTCCGGCAGAGAGAGAATCTAGGGTGCTCTGTTTGGAACCCTCTTTTCCATCCAGGCCTGGTTTATAACCCCTAACCTTTCCCCTCACTCTATTCTTAGCAGCCCCTGGACTTTTGAAGTCTTGACCTCTGCCCCCATCCCCTACATCCCGGCAGCCAGTCAGGGGCATTTCAATGAAGAGTGTCCATGGTTCAGCAGAAACAGGGAGGTGGATGTGGACACAGAGAGGAAAGAACAGTGTGTGCACAAGCCCAGAATGACCCTAGTGGTCTCGCCCTCTCTCCAGACTTGCCAAGTCCACTCTGACGCTCATCCCGCTTCTGGGGACACATGAAGTCATCTTCGCCTTCGTGATGGATGAGCACGCCCGAGGAACCCTACGCTTCGTCAAGTTGTTCACCGAACTCTCCTTCACTTCCTTCCAGGTGACCCAAAGTGACCTGGGGCCACTTCCCTGGGATGTCCCAAAGTGAAGGAGGGGTGGGCCCCAGCCTGAATGACTCAGATAGATGGGAGAAATGGGTAGGCTGAGACCTGGGAGAATAAACCTGGCTCCGAGTCACACAGTTGCAGCAGAGCCAGAACGTGTGTCCCCAGGTACTTGGACATATAAATCAGTCTTCTCTGGAAGTCCATAGGACAAGAAGACCTCCTAGTTGTGTGGGAGTCTTGGCATCTAGAGAAAGGTATGGCTGCCTGCTAGCATTCTGCCAGGTGATTTATACACACAATGTATTCAGTTCTCCCAGGACTCACAGTTGAGAGATTGTCCCCATTTCACATAACTGGAAACTGAGGCCCAGAGATATTAAAACAAGATTTCCAGGGTGTCATGTGGCTTTGTCTGGGGAGACATGAACAGACAGACATCAAATCACCCCAGATGGAATACTGACAGCCAACCAAAGAAATGATTCCACTGAAGTCCAGTTGAATCATTGTGCTTGTTGGGGTTGGATACAGGAACATGGGAGGCTCAAAGACAGCAGCATCACTGAAAAGCCCACACCATGACTGGTAACTCACAGAAGCTTCATCCCTGGAGCTCCCTGCACAAATTTGCAGGGAGCTCCATGGAGCAGAGTCTTCTCTCTGCATCTGCTGACTGCTCATATAACCCAGTGGAGGGACTTTGTGTCTTTCTGAACTTCCTGAGTCTTGTAAGTTCTAGGACCTTCCTGGGTCTTATGAGCCTCCTCTCTCTTTTCAGGAAGGAATATCTTAAGTCAGAAGAGCTAGCTGTACCACACGGGGGTCACCCAGGTTCAAAGCAGGGACTCCGTCCTCACTAACATTAGATGATACAGCATGGGTGGAAACTGTAAGAAACCAATGCCGGAGAGATGGTTCAGTAGTTAAGAGCATTTGGTCCTCTTATAGAGGACTCAAGCTTGGTTCCCAGCATCATGTGTTCTTATACAATTGCCTGTTACTCCAGTTCCAGGGGATCAGCTGCCCTCTTCTGGCCTCTAAGGGCTCCTACACATAGTGGTGCATATAAAGTCACACACACACACACACACTCATGCACACACACACACTCATGCACATACACATATATGCTCATGAATGTGCGTGCACACCCGGACACACACACACACATGCACATGCACACACACATTCATGCACATACACATATGCGTTCATGTGTGTATGCACGTGCACACACACACACACACACACACACACACACACACACACACACTTTATTTTGGAAAATTAAAAAGAAAACAAACCACCCTTGTCTATACCCAAGCCTGCCCAGGCTACCCAATCTAAGGAGAGGGGTGTCAGGGGCTGGTTGTCCAGTTGCTTTCTTTGGGCTCCCTTCCTGCTAACATGCCTCTTGTTTCCAGGGCTTGATGGTGGCTATCTTGTACTGCTTTGTCAACAATGAGGTAAGGTCTGAGGAGGGATGGTAGGGACCCTGTGGAGGCTGCTGCCATTGGCTGGTAGGGGGCTATGCATTGAGGGCTCAGTGTAATCTTTCTAGTTGAAACCTCTGGTCCTTTCACTGTGGCTGAAATTTGAGGTGACATCTTGCCTTTCTATTCTTTTCTGCACTCTCCTCACCAACACACATGTGCATGTGCACACACACACACACACACACACTCACGCACACTGAACACACAATTGAAGAGAGAGCTTAGGCATGACTTAGCCTTGCATTAAAGGGTTACTGTTGACTGCTTCAAGCAGGGGTGTCCAACCTTCTGACCCTGCGGCCTCTCACTGTCATCCACAAATGATTTGGGCCACATCCGGTCCTATCCTAATATGCACGCGGTCATCAGGCTACAGGTTGGGCGCACCTGATTTATTGCAAAGTGATTCGACACACATGTGCCCAAGCCACTCTTGTGGCCTCTGCCCACAAAAGCTGTTCTCCAGACCCGGGGTTGCCATGGCAATGCCAGGTACTTGTGACCTGAGAAGATGGTTTGAACATTTGTCTCATATGGTTGTCAAGACCTGCACCGGCTGCTGGTCAGTGGGTAGCGGGGACAGGGGAGGGGAGGCACTGGCGATGGATTGAATGTGGCTTCTGTCAAAGGGCCAAAGTGAAGTAGCTGAGGGTGCATTCTGCTCTGCACTGCCAAGCTGTGTGACTTCAGGCTAGCCACCTTACGTTTTTTTTTTCCTCTTCTACCCAGGGGTCAGTAGAGGTAAGAAAGATTTACCAAACCTGGGAACCAATCTGGTACTTAGTCAGGGAGGGCACTTGGCACGTGACGGTAGGCTTCAGTGCAGAAAGGGTTAACATTAGATAGTGCAGATGCCAGGCCATTCATTCATTCATTGACTTAATCACCCACTCACTGAGGTATTAGCATATTAGATGGTACAGATGCCAGGCCAGATCATTCATTCACTCAATCACTTATTCATTTGGAGTATTAGCAGTGTATGTATGTACCATAGAGCACAGGTAAATGTCAGAGGACTGGGGGATTTGATTCTCCCCTCTTCCATGTAGGTTCTGATGAGTCAACTCAGGTCACCAGGCTTGGTGGCAAATGCCCTTACCAACCAAGCCATCTCCCCAGCCCCAGGGTCATTCTTTGTTTTACTTCTCTCACTGATCAACAAGAGGACCCCATGTCAGAGGCCAATTCGTTGAGTGGTCATTCATTTGACTCACCAAAGCAACTTTGCAGCGAGTGCCCGGCGTGTGTTATGAGCACTGTGCTGGGAGCACGGGTGCTCAGAGGAGGAAGATGTGGTCATGACTGTCAAGTGCTCTCTAAGTGGGAAGGAGACAGGGCCAGAGACCTGCTAGGCTTCTAGAGTTTCCGGTGGTTAGGAGCGTGGTGTTGGAGTCAGGTTGCACCTGGGCTCTAATCCTGGATGAGCCCTGGGGAAATATTTACGAGTTCTCCTCTGCTTCACCACCTTGACTTGAGGAGTGGTGGCTGCTTTTCGATATGTCCCCTTTTTGATATGTATGTACACATGCACGCTCACATACATGTGGAAGCTGGGGGGTGCGCCAAGTGTCTTCCTCAGATACTCGCCACCTTGTTTTGAGACAGTGAACTCTGGCTGAATCTGGAGTTCCTCTGTAGCTGGGCTTACCGATCTGAGCCAATGTGCTCGATTTGTTTTTAAGATTTATTTTTATATGTAGGAATGTTTTACCTGCATGTATGCCTGTGCACCACATCTGGAGGCCATAGGAAGGCATTGGATTCCTATATTGAGCCACAGATGGTTGCTGGGACTCGAACCTGGGTCCTCTGGAAGGGCAGGCAGTACTCAAGTCCTCTCCTCAGGTTTCTGAAGCAAGCAATTTAGTGGTTCTTGAGAACAACTCTGATGACCGGGGATACCATGGAGCCTCCGAAAAAGTACTAAGGGAGACAGGATCGAGGGATACCATGTGCTCTAAGTTCTGCTGTGCCTCGGCATACCAATTTTCTTTCCCTTCTTCTAAATGGGAGACTGTGAGAGATTTGCATTCCTGCAGCTGTGCAGAACGAGCTATCTTTGGGCTCAGTGTTTCTCTCCCAGCTGTCAGCACTACACAAGCCCAGCTAGGCAAGGCAGCTGTAGGTGGTATCTGTTCCACCTCCTTCTCTTGCCCTCTAGGTCTGGGCTCTATGACGCCATCTGGGACACCAAGACGCCCTGGCAGGCAGACGCTGGGTGATCTTAGCTCCATTCAGCACAGAAGTTCTTATAAGGGATGGCTTGTGGCCACGCAGGGTGTCTGGCTGGGCTTAAGGCTTGATGTGTAACATGGGAAGAGAAGAAGAGGAGTGTTTGCCTAGGGGCAGGTAGAGGCATTGGCCAGGATCCCGTTGCAAACAGCCAGCCGCTGGCAGCCGGCCCTCCTGATGGCTTGGGACTAAAAGGAACACAGTCCCCAGACAGTCCAAGGATGGAAGAGCAGACAACGAGAATAGCTCCCAGAAGAGGGATCCAGCCCTCAGGAAAAGCTGTGCGCCTTGTAACAGCCCTCTCTTGAGTCACAGAACCTTGATGGAGCCACAGCGCTCACACACAAAGCCCAGGCACCAGGGATGGTGGGGATCAGAGCATCCCTGTGTTCTGTGTAACTTTCTGCCCAAGCAGTCTGATCCTCTAGCATGTACCCTGCTGAGAAGTCTCTTCTCCTGGGGAACATCTGAGCTCAATACGATGGGGGAAACTGGGTTGGCTGAACTCGAGTAGGCAAATTGCCTAGCCAGGTTCCCATCAGTTTTTCTGAATAAGATGGATCCAAAGCCGGGCACAGAAATCCCACTTGCTTTCTTCACATCTTCTCTTGTCCTGGAAGGTTCAGAGACTGAGTGGAAATCTGAAGGGAAATCTGGGCTTGATAATTCATGCTTGTCATTCTCACTATTCGGGGGGGGGGGGGGCGGAGGTAGGAGGGTGGAGAGTTCAAATCCAGCCTGAGTTACATCGTGAGACTTTGCTGTCAGAAAACAAAGGACGATAAACCCAGACCCAAACAGAGCAAAGCAAAAGTTCCTCAGGGAGTTTAGACCGCTGTGGGGGGCCTCACCAGAGTTAGAGGTGGGGTGTGCCTTCCCCTTTCAATTGTCCAAGCCACACAGCGAGAGCCTTTTATAAAGTGAGACTCCATTTTCATCAGCTTTCTCTCTCTCTCCACCTCACTCTCTTCCATTGAATAAAACTGTGATGGATTGTAAAAGGTACTTAGCTGAATCACTGAATTTAGAGATGGAAAGGGCCAATTAGATCATCAAACCCATCTCTCTCCAAAGGAGAGGACAGAAAACAGGAGACAACAATAAACAATTTTATTGGGATATTAATTTAGGCGCCTGAAGACCTTGACTCGTGTCTTGTAATATAACCCAGTGGATTTTTCCCCCCCTCTTCCCTGCTAATGTAATAACAGGGCCATTTTGCAGGCGGTTGGTTTGCCTGATGGCTCTCTGCTTCTCTCTCTCCTTTCCCACGGAAGGTCCAGATGGAGTTTCGGAAAAGCTGGGAGCGCTGGAGGCTGGAGCACTTGAACATCCAGAGGGACAGCAGCATGAAACCCCTCAAATGTCCCACCAGCAGCGTCAGCAGTGGGGCCACGGTGGGCAGCAGCGTGTATGCAGCCACCTGCCAGACTTCCTGTAGCTGAACCCCAGTGCCGCTCTTCCTGTGGTCTTTGCTGCTGGCTGGGTGGCCATCCCAGGTGGGAGAAACCCTGGGGACAGGGAAAGTGAGGGTCACAGGCGGACACACACACACACACACACACACACACACACACACACACACACATATACACTTTGCTTTCCTTCTCCAAACCTATCAGACAGGCAAGTGGGCAGTGCCTCCTGGGACCTAGACACATGTTCTCCAAGAAGAACAGCCTGCTAATTTAATCACTGTGGCAGGAAGAGAGGAAGAAACAATTGCTGCTGAGATGAAGACTTCTTCCTGTTAAAGCCACAAGGCCCTTGGGGTTCCCTCGGACAGAACAGCAAATCAACCCTGGACTCCCACTACTCAAGGGCAATTGCTGATGGGTAGAAGTGGGGCTTTCGAGAGGAGACAGTTCCATGGGACACCTGCACATTGGTGGTCTCAGCCAGCACAGAGCACAGCAAGGTGAGCTGACTGTGCTGTGTGCATGGCTGGCACGGTCACCTGCATCAGCCTTCCTCCCGACAAGAGGCTTCCTCTGTGCATCTGGATTGCAGCCGTTCCCTCATGTGCCCATTCTTTCGCCATCCTGTCTTTTCCTTGGGGAGGGGGATTTGTTGAAGTCATACCGTGCAGCTCTTTCTGGAAGCGTCTGTGAATGGTATTGAGGAGATGCTCGGAGGTAGTCTTTGGCCATGCCCACTTCTCGCCTGGCCCTTTAAGCCACTTTGCCCTTGGCTTCTGCCATGCTTAGGGTACTAGGGCAGGTCTCATGGTGAGAAGCCCAGATGTGGTGTATGGACTGTCAGTTAGTTCTGTTGTAAAGATGCTCAGATACCCTCTAGGATTCATCTAAAGGAATATCCCCCCTAGGGGTACTGCTGACATTAATCTAGAGGACTAAGGGATTTCTTGCCTACACACCTCCACCTCCTCTGTGACCAGAGTCTAGGCCTTGGATGACAATTGGATGACTTCGGAGGCTATGACCCAGAAAAGACTCATCCACTGAAACCAACCCCCACCTCCGCCTTTGAAATCCTCCCACTTTGAATATATATAGACTTTATCCTTTTCTTTTCCTTTGTGCCTATTCAAACATATAATTCTGATTTCTCTCACCCAATGGAAGGAAGCACTAGATCATGGCTGTTGTTATGTTTGAGGGAGTGAGGAGAAAGTGATTGATTTGATTCCCCCACCATGGTTGATAAGTAATGCCTGATCCACCTCCAGACCCCTCCCACTCATAATGAGCAGCAGATAGAACACGATGGAGGGTTCATATATCACACTTGCCACACACACCCCCAGCCACTGTGAGAAAGCTGTCAAAAGACAGCACTGCAGAGACCCAAACCTAAAGACTGCCTCCCCGGAGAAGTAGCCAGTGGCTTCTTAGAGACCAGAGCTGGAAAAGAATCTTAGTAGTCTGGACCTCCTTTGAGGTTGGGGTTCGGGTGGCTTTAATTGTATTCTCTCATGAGGCTGATCTCTCCCTCCCCCTGTGGAGAGTGGGAGAATCTCCTCAGTGCTTACACTAGACACATTCTCCTGTGCCCCTTGGAGAGGCACGAGGCATGTATGGGAGATAATAACGGGCCATAAAACATGCCAAGCAGAACATATCTTATCCTTCAAGCTTCAACAGACTGTTGTGTCTGTTAATAGGGAAGTGAGACCTCAGGCTAAAGAAAGGAGCCATGCAGCCCGACTGCCTCCTTGACCAAGACGAGGCGTTTGGTGGGGGAAGTGGACCCAGGGTCCTCTGCATCCTAAGGAATGGGCAGGTTTTTCCAGTGGGCACCTCTTTCTTGTTTCCACTCTGGGAACTATGGAAAGACAAATGTGGGATAAACTGGGAACTTTCTAGAACCATTAATTACACACAAGTGAAGGGGAAAGATAGATAAAATCTTCCTGAAATAAATTTTCCAAGGGAAAGGTGCTGAGAGAGTCTAGGCAACCCAGTGAGAGCTTGAATGTGGAGTTTCCCCCCCCCTAGAACTCTGGATTCTTGGGTTCATTACACCCACATTCCAAGACTGTTAATACACGTTTCCTTCCCAGATCCTTGTTACTGAAGAAGTCTTTGCCTGTCTCTGAGTCCCTGTACTGTTAGTGTTTTTTTTTTTCTTTTTTAATGGCACCACAGTCCCTCCGAGCTCTCTCTAAACTTGCCTACGCTAAATATAGCTCCCCCAGGTCTGGGAACAATCTGATGCTATGTACTTTGAAATTCCACTAGCTGTTTACATGCCTCCGGCCATAAGTCTAAGCCTGGCACTTGCTGAGAATTCCCTGACCGCCCCTGACCCTGTCCTGGGGCTACTATTGCTAGCCTACAGGGTATAAGTGGTAGCTTTGTTGGAGACACACGTGCAGGCTCACGTGTCAGTTGTCACTGTTTGATGGCTTCAGCACTCTGGCCAGCTCCTGGGAACAGGGTAAGGGCTGAAATCTCCTCAAAGACCCTTCTGTTCAATTCCTTCAGTCTTTGAACACCTAAATCACTTGAGCTTTACAAATCACTTACACTCCAAGACTGCCTTCTCTTTCGAATGACTTTGGGGAGGGCAGACATGATTACAATCACCCCCAGCGCTCCTCACACTGAAGACAACACTAAGGAAGTGATCCTGACGAGTCCTTCTGACTTTGACCTACAGAAGCTAGGAGAGAGTCTTGCAAGGATTGCTGGGGGCTACAGCACCAGGCTGCCAGTGCAGCTGGGCCTCTGGGTAGGTCAGGTGAAAGCATACATGGACATTCAAGACGTGTCAAGATCGAGTCCTCGTGTGACCTGGGTTTTATATTGAAGAAGAAATGGAACAGCAAAGGCGGACCCATCCCATGTGTTGTGATGAGAGGAAGATGAGTGTGTTCTAGTACTTTCCTTGTTCTTAGAATTAAGAGAGAAGGGGCGGGAGAGATGGCTCAGTGGTCAAGAAGGTGAATTCTTGAAAAGGACCAGCATTCAGGTCCTAGCACGCACGTCAGAAGGCTCACAACCCCCTGTAACTTCAGCTCCAGGGTACCTGACACCGTCTTTTTGACTTCCAATGGAATCTGCACATATGAGGCACACACACACACACACACACACACACACACACACACACTGTACCTGACACCCTCCTTTGGCCTTGATTGGAACCAGCACACATGTGGCATACAAACACCTCACACAAACAAACATATATACATAAAAACTAAAATCTGCATAAACAAATCCAGAGATGAAATACGCACGAGCAAAGAACAGGGTTGATATTTGAGAGCACAGCCACGGGATCATTTAATGCCTCGTCTTGACTTTTTTCAGATTCATCTCTCTGTTTGAAATATGCTGGTGGGCTCACAAAGGTGACTGAAAGAAACAAAATGGTGACTGGGTACCTCATCTTTCCCTCTCCCTGAATTCTGGGGGAAGATCTCACAGAGCATCAGATGGCACAGTGCTCTGAAGGGCGATAGAGTCTCGTCTTCAGTTGTGCCTGAGCTGGCTGTGTTTCAGCCATTTGAGGCAAAGAACACTCTGCGTGCCTGTGTTTGTCCTGTGAGTCCAGCCCGAGGTGAGGAGATGCTGTGGTTGGATTCAGCCCTCCTCCACCATGAAGGTCACAGGATTGCACCAGCCACGATGGGGCTGGATGGGAGGCTGGCAGATGTATTCCCTCCATGCACAGACAGGCCTCCCATTATCACTAATGTCTGCGACGTGCTCCGGGAAGGCAGAATATGTTTCAAAGGTTTATATTCCATCTGCTGAATTGATTCTAATCTACAGGGCCGACTCTACTTTGGGCTCCTAGGAGGCAAACAATTTTTTTCCCCCCTGATCCTCAAATCATAAAACACAGGGCTTGATCCTGCTAAGACAGCTATGCAAATGGCATGTTAAATATTCAACAGAAAGGAAATTAGAGTCAACTTTAATGTGGTGAGGGGGGGTCTCCCCCCTCAACCTTTTTTTTCTTTCGTGGCTCATATAAGTTTTCCTTGGTGAGAAAAGGGGTCCAGTTTGAGAAACTTTTACCAACATTGCCATGTGTCTATGCTGTTGTCTGCAACCTGAACCATTTCTCTGGTCCTGAGGAAGATCATGTCTAGAAGAAGCACCATTCAGGACCAGCGAGATGGCTCGACAGGTAAAACCACTTGCCTTCAAGTCAGATGGCCCGAGTTTGATCCTGGGTCCCACATAGTGGAAAGAATTGACTCCCAACCTTGTCTTCTGACCTTCGTGTGCATGGAATGACAAATGCATGCCCCCCTTCCACATACACTTACCCACATAGTAAACAAATAGGTGCAACTTAAAGAGGAAATCTAAAAGGATGGTAGCAGACACGTTGCTTTGGAAAAATATTTTCTTAAATAAAGAAGCATGGGCAACCGGTGTGATTTCGAGAGCTTTCCTTAGTGCCACGGTGTGTTTAGAGTATCCATGATTTTTTTCTGCTTTGCTCATGGGTTGATTGGCAGGAAACAGATGGGACTAATGGTAAATTAGAACAGTAAATAAGACACCTCGTTAAGAAGCGCAAAAAAAAAAAAAAAAAAAAAAAAAAAGCACACGTCAACTTTGGCTTTGTCGTTAAGGACCTCACTGCGGTAGCGCAGGCTGGCCTAGAACTTCCCCGTCTGGAAGCAAAACAACAAACAGAAGGGGTGGTATTTTAAAAGTATATCAGGAGGACTTGAAAATATACTCAGGAATACTCAGGAAGACGCACATAACATAGAACGAGGAGAGACTGGGCTGGCGAGGTGGCTCAGAGGTTAAAAGCACTTGCCGTTATTCTAGCAGACTGGAGTTCCATTCTCTGCGCTGGTTTGGTGGCTCACAACCATCCAACAGGCATGTATGTGGTGCATACACACACATGCAGATGAAACCCTCATACAGTAAAATAAAATAAATCTAAAGGAAGGAAAAAAAGCAGAATCAAAACAGAAAGCCAGGGGTGGTGGCTGCTATCTGTATTCTGGGTCCTTGTGAGGCTAAGGCAAGAGAATTACCTCGTGTGGGCTAGAGTAAGACCTGTTGTGATGGTTTGTATATACTCGGCCCAGGGAGTGACACTATTAGGAGGTGTGGCCTTGTTGGAGTGGGTGTGGCCTTGTTGGAGTGGGTGTGGCCTTGTTGGAGTGGGTGTGGCTTTGTTGGAGTGGGTGTGGCTTTGTTGGAGCAGGTGTGTCACCGTGGGTGTGGGCTTTAAGACCCTCACCCTAGCTGCCTGGAAGTCAGTCTTCTCCTAGCAGCCTTCAGATGAAGATGTAGAACTCTCAGTTTCTCCTACACCGTGCCTGCCTGGATGCTGCCATGTTCCCACCTTGATGATAATGGACTGAACCTCTGAACTTGTAAGCCAGTCCCATTAAATGTTGTCCTTATAAGAGTTGCCTTGGTCATGGTGTCAGCAGTAAAAACCCTCACTAAGACACCTGGTCTCTACAGAACAAAACAAAGCCCACAGAACTGGAGACGCTGAAGTGTCTTAGACAGCTGACACAATGGCACTAGCATTCTTTTGAGACAGGAAGACAGTTGTCTGTGGGATTCCCTGGGAACCTGCTGGCCACACTGGCTCAGGAGAGCAGGGAAGCTATCTTCACTCCCTCTCCTCATCTTCAAATCCATCTCCCAGTCCCATCCCCAGCTCAGACACAGACCACCTGCTGTGGCCTCCTCTTCCTCTATGCCCCCATTCTTGGGGGACTACCAGATCCTGGTGGCACATCCCGCTTTCCTCCTTCCTGTAGACTCCCTCGGCTTCCCCGTTCTACCCCATTCCCTTTGCTGAGTATCAGTTCCCAGCACTTAGAAGCATATTCTATGTGGAAACCCCAGTGGCCACACCTGACAGGATCTCAAAAGCATTTTCTACCAGGCAACCCACCACACTCTCCTTAAAACCTGAGAAGGCAACAGACACCAATGAGTGGAAAGCCCACCCAACAAAGACAAGAGCGGGTATCAGCACCCAGCATTACAATCATCCCAAACTCAGATGCCTAGATGTCAGGATAAAAACAAGATCAATAATAGCCAGGGCAATATGTCTCTTCTAGTGCCCAGCAACCCTACCACAGTAGGCCCTGAGATGTGCAATATAGCTCCATCACAAAGCAAGGATTTCAAAATAGTCTTTACAAACAAGAACCTCAGAGGCAAGCCTCACCAACAGAAAGCAAGAAATAGGAGAGAGAATCTCTGGCATAGAAGACATAATAGAAGAAACGGACATCTCAGTCAAAGAAAATGTTAAATCAAAAAAAAAAAAATCAGGCACAAAACATCCAGGAAATCTAGGACACTATGAAAAGACCAAACCTATGACTAATAGGAAGAGAAGAAGGTGAAGAAACCCAGGTCAAAGGCACAGAAAATATTTTCCACAAAAGCATAGAAGAAAATGTCCCTCAGCTAAAGAAGGAAATGCCCATCGAGGTACAAGAAGCATACAGAACACCTAATAGCTGGACCATAAAAAGAAATTCCCTATGACACAGAATGCTCAAAATATGTACAGAACAAAGAACAAACATTAAAAGCAGCAAGGGAAAAAAAAAGACCAAATAACATATAAGGGCAGACCACTTAGAATAACATCTGACTTTTCAATGGAGACTCTAAGAGCCAGAAGGGTCTGGACAGATGTTCTATAAACTCTAAAGAGAGCACAGGTGCCAGCCCAGATGACTATGCTCAGCAAAGTTTACAATCACAGTAAAGAAAGACATTCCACGATAAAAAACAAATTTAGGCAGTATCTATTTACAAATCTGGTCCCTACAGAAGATGCTAGAAGAAAGACTTCAACTTGAAGGTGTCAGCCACACCCTAGAAAACACAAAGAATAAATAATGTCAGACCAGCAACTCAAAAGAGGAGGGGGAACCCAAAGTATAGCAAAATAACAGGCATCAGCAAACACCACCCACTGCTTAACTCTCAACGTAATGATCTCAGTTCCCCAAGAAAAAGACAGACTAACAGAGTGGATATGAAAACAGGATCCAGCCTTCTGCTCCATCTAGGAAACACATCTTATTGTTGAGGATAGAGATGACCTCAGGGTAAAAATATGAAAAGACGTAGTCCAAGGAAATGGACCTAAGAAACAACCCAGTGTAGCCGCTTGAATATCTGACAAAATAGACTTCAAACCAAAGGTAATTCAAAGGGATAAAGAAGAACACGGTAGACTCATCAGAGGAAAAACCTGCCAGGAGGATATTGGAATTCTTATCATTTATACACCAAACACAAGGGCCCTCCAAGTTCATCAAAGAAAGACTCCTGCAGCTTAGGTCACATATTAACCCTCCTACACTGACAGGGTGTGACTTCAATACCCCACACTTACCAATTGACAGGTCATCCAGACAAAACCTAAACAGAGAAATGCTGTAGCCACCTGATGTCATAAACCAAATGAACCTAATGGATATTCAGAGTATCTCACCCAACCACAAAGAAATATACTTTCTTTACTGCACCTCATAGAACTTTCTCCAAAATTGACCACACACTTGAATACAAAGTGAGTCTCAACAGATATAAGAAATTTGAAACCATACCCTGCATCTTACCCGACTACCATAGATTTATAGTTGGATGATAATAAAGACAGAAGCAATAGAAAGCCTACAAACTCATGGACAGTGAACAGCTCATTGCAGAATGATGGGTCAAGATGGAAGTTGAAACCTTCCTAGCAGAGAGCTAAAATGAAAACGCAACGTACTGAATTTACAGGACACAGCAGAGGCAGTTTTAACAGACAAGTTCATCGCACCGAGGGCATTCTCAAATGCTCAGTTTCCATCTTTTTTTCACATGTATATGATCCATATAGGGTTATGACCTACAGTCTCAAAGCCAGGTCTGACAAAGTCATCCGCCAAGATCTGTCTGGAAAGATAGTGTGAAGTCTATTCAAGTCGATACGTCTTAACCACGTAGGAATCAAGAAAGGATCTGCTTCCCTGGCTCCACTTTGATGTCCCAGCTATATGGTCCTTCCGTTTGCCCTGTGGAAGATGAGAATCTGGAGGTATAGACCTGTAATCCCAGCTACTCAGGAGGCCAAGGCATGTTAGATCCCAGTGTGGTCAAGGTATGCTTGGGCAGCGAAATCCAGAGAGTGAAATCCAAAGTCATCCTAGGCGACTTAGTGAGACTTCATCTCACAGGAAGGTCAAAGAAGCCTGGTGGTATACTATAGTTGTTTAAGTGACTAAAGTGCTTGCCTAGGATGTAGGAGGTTCTAGGTTAAATCCCTGCTATCAGAAATAAACAAACAAACAAAGCTAGCCTCTTTCACCTCTACTCCATGCACAACCCTCCTACCCCACCACTCTGCTGAAAAAGTTATCTCATAATTTTGTCGGTACCACTTTAAATATTTACAGTGACCACGTGAGTGTGATTGGCAGCTGGAACTTCTGTCACAGCACGGTTCCTTCTTCTTTCTTTGCTAGTTGTCCTTTCGTTTAGGCTATCCACTGAAGCCTTCTACGTCCCTCTTTCTCAACAGTCACTCTGCAGTCACCAATACCATGGCACAAGTAGCTTCCTCATCCTTCACAGTGAGCAGAAACACATATTGTGGACATCCACATGGTCTCTGGCGTCAGCACATGTCCCAGACCTCAGCGTGGTCTCCAATGGCAGTACAGACCACAGACATCAACATATCCTCTGACACTGCATGGCCCCAGGCACCATAATGGCCCTGGGAGGTAGGACAGGCCATTCACATCAATGGACTAGACATTACCACAGCCTCAGGTGGCAAAGCAGGCCACTCAAATCAATATAGCCTCCCAGAGGCAGCATAGCCAAGGAAGGTCAACAAGGACCATGCACGTCAGAATGTGTTTGTTCACTGTAGCACTGGAGACATCCCAGACAGCTTTCTGTGCAAATATTCATTACAATGAGTCGGTCTGGTTGGTTTCTGAAGCACCATAAATACTGGACCACTGCTGAGACGTCTCTCAGACATCTTGCTGTTGGATAGAGTCAGGATGATGTAGCAACTAGTCAGAGGGTCCAGGTGCTGATTCTGGTGAGCTCCTGGCTACTACACATCTCCTGGTCCTTGAAGTTTGCCATCCAAGGTTTACCAGACTTCACTTGGAGGCTGCGGGCAGCTGCCCTACACTCTGCTAGGGCAAGCACCTCAGGCCTCTGCAACAGTGATTCCATGCTGGATGCTTGCTGAAGGGCCTAGGACCAGTCCTTTTCAGTTATCACATGTTTCCAAGGGAGCTCCAGGCTGATGCACACCACCCTGTCCTTGGTGCTCACAGATAAGCTCACCAGGCACGCCTGTTGAGCTTGTAGGCTGTGGGCTGAATGGCTGCCCCACTTTCTCTGTCTCCCAGTAGGGCAAGCAGCACAGGCCAAGGCCATGGTGGCTCCATGGTGGGAGCTGGCTGGCTGGCGAGCCTACACAGTTTACACTTGTGTCTGTGAACCGTGCTGTCACCAGATCCGGGGCTCCTCAGCAAAGACTTTTGTCAGTTCACAGTCTGCTGGCTGAGATGTGGTAGCAGAGGGTACAGCTTCATCATTCCCCACGTGGGGCTCCATTCCACCATCTTTCCTTCTGATTTGGTGAGTCCACATCTTAAAAGCATCTTCCCATAAGACTTCCATGCCTCCCATCTATTGCGAGCCCTGGAGATACCTTTTCTGCTACCGCATGGCCTTTCGTGGGTCTCTCAGACCCCTCAGAGCTCTGCGGTGGGAGCTGGCAGCATGTGCTGCCATCTTTTATTTTCTACCTTTAGTTTATTTTTGACTATGAAGGTAGATATGTGTCTGTGTGTGGGTATATGCACTCGAATGCCCACAACAGAGGCCAGAAACACCTGTTGGAGCTCTAGGAGCTGGACTGACAGATAGTTGCGAGCAACTTGATGCAGGTGCTGGAAACTGAACCCAGGTTCTCTGAAAAAATAAGCATATATGCTCTCAATCAATCACAGGGCCACATTTGTGCTCTGTGATTAATTAATCACAGGCTGATTTCAGCCTTGCTCTCCAAGCTGGGGCTGTCAGCCTGGCTTCCTCTATAATGATGGGCGGTATCCCCTGAACCCTTGGGACAAGGACGTAGAAATAGTTAAAAGTTTTGAGAATTGTGCTTGAGGATTGGGTGTGAAGGGGAGGTTGGATTACAAAGAAGCATGGGGCACTTTGGGGAAGAATAGACATATTTATTTAGTTGCAAATATGAGTTTTATGCATATAGCAAAATTCATCAAATTATGACAATATATCGTCACATGTCAATTATATTCCAAAGAAGCTTCAACAATATAAAGAAAGATGATATATATATATTTATATCTTAATTAATATTAATTTTAAATTAATATTCAAATTTATCCACCTATGTTCATAGCAAGTTCATGGGGAAGCAGTTACCCTCAGCAGTCCTGTAACTGTCACAGTCTCTCTCAGGAGAAATCAGTAACACAAATGACAAATATCTTTAGTCTCTGGCCACTTTTAAGAATCTGAGCTGAGGGCCAAAGCAATAGCTCAGTCACAGATACTTGTCTACCTGCCCAGCATGAGTGAGGCCCTGGGTTCAATTCCCAGTGAGAGAGAGAGAGAGAGAGAGAGAGAGAGAGAGAGAGAATACATGCCAAACACACACAGTCAGAAACACAAACAACACCTGTACAAAAGTGTTCAATGCATCACATGTAAGAGCAAAGGAATATGTCCATTATGTCACCGTCACCGACAGGACAGCTGCTAAGTGGAGCACTATGAAGCTGAAGAGAGGAGTGCTGTCTCCCTCGGAGCCTCTCCAAGGGATGATGGTGGTTCAGTAGCTAAGAGCAAACACTCTTACAGATGAACCAAGTTCAGTCCCGAGCACCCACCTCTGTCTCAGGGGATCCAACACAGTCTTCTGGTCTCCACAGACACTGTGCTCAGGTGGGCACATCCTCACACACAGACACGTTAATTACAAATAAAACGAGCCTTAAAAAGCGCTGCTATGGACTTGCCCACCAGTGCGTTATCAAGTGGAAATACATGATGGAACGCTGGGCACATCACATTCCTGCAAATGCTGCGTATCCGGATCAGGGCAGTGGCTGCTTCTGGTATGTAAGTGAGTAAATCGTCACTTAGCTGTGCATTTGACAGAAATATGCTTTATATATACGGTGCACCTCCGCAAGATTTTCCCTACTTAGAAAGAGGTAAAGGAGAGGGAGCCAGGGAAATACAGAAGTAGGCATGTGGCTATGTAAAGAAAGGAATTTATGAAGTGACAGGAAAGATTTTTTTCTTTCCCTTCCCTCCCTCCCTCTCTCCCTTGGGAAGACCAAAGCATGTCTAAATGCCCACGGCTGATGAGAAGATCAGTTAGACTAAGACCGAGCTACATATATGTGATGATACACGCCTGTAATCCCAGTCCTTAGGAGACTAAGGCAGAATAATCATTGTGTTTGAAGCAAACCTGGGCTACATAGCCAATTTCAGGCCAGCCTGGGCTACACAGTGAGATTCTGGCTCCAAAACAAAGCAACAAAGACAGGAAGAGAGTTTTCATATGAGAACTCAGAGGTCTAATCAGGAAGAAGCTCCCTAGGAGGCCGGGAGGGTGAGAGAGTCCAGGTTTGAGCAGGGCCACTAAGTTTAGGTACATCCCCTCTGTCCCAGGTGCCGAAGGGGAGGATGGGAGCAGACACAGGAGGCTCATGGGATTGGGAACAGCACTAACAATTGTCTTCCATAAACGTGCTAGGGCAACGTGGCTTGAGATGGGAACGAGTAGAAGTAGAATTTAGAAAGGGGGACTATTTGAAATAGTCATTCAGAAAGTAGGGTGACAACGGGAATATAGAGGTCGATTAGATCCCGAGTCTCTATCCAGTTGGTCACTTGACTTTCTCCAGCAGGGTTCCACGGAAACAGAAAGGCGTGTGAGCTTTGCCAAATGGGCTCTAGTGAGAGGTGGGACAGAAGGACAATTGAGGCCATTGTCCCGGGTGTTACTGAAGTGATGGGCCTGCAGCCTAAGGTGACTGGACAGGGAGGTTGGAAAAGCAGAGGGATGACTGATTTGAGATAACCAGAAGGCATGCAGGGTTGAGGTGCTGAGCTGGCCAAGAGGCAGGAGGATGTAGCCAGAAAGGGAATGTTTGAACCGCTGGTGTGGACAGCTCCACAATCTCCTGCTAGACAGCTGGGGTGGAATGAGAGTTTTCGCCACTCAAAGAACTTCCAGAGTCAGTGTTTCCCGAAGGGGTTTTTGAAGAACAATACCAGGTCACGGGCTCATGTACTAATAATGGCATATGTGTAAATATATGTGTATATGTGTGTATATTTATATGTGTACAAGTATATGTTTATGAATATGCATGTATATGCATATGCGAATATGGCTGTATATATATGTATGTGTACATGGGTACATTTATGTGTGTACATGTGCATATTTATGTGTGTGTACATGTATGTGTTTATGTGTGTACATATGTGTGTTCATATGCATGTACATGTATATATTTATATGTGTGTACATGTGTATATTTATGTGTACATGTGCATATTCATGTGCAAATGTACATGTTTATGTCTATGCATGTGTATGTTTACATGCATGCACGTGTATATATTTATATCTGTATATTTATGTTTGCGCATGTGTATATGTGTGTACATGTGTATATTTGTGTGCACACACATACGCATGTTTGTGTATCTGCACATGTATGTAATGTGTATGTTTATGTGTATATGTACACGGGAATATGTTGCGTGCACATGTATGTTTGTAGGAGGCATGAGGGTCCTTGTGTTCATAAAGAAGTGCTAAGGTAGTGTGAAATATTTAGCACACAGGGTTGTTCCTTCAAAGGGGAGGGACACATAACCTGTTAGCCATACAGCTGGGAGTGGGTGGGACGAATAATCTGATGACCTTTGCACTATCTGTGTGTCAGGTGAGACCTTACGGGATGGATCCTCCCCAGACCCTTTTCTCAGTCAATCTATAGAACCCATGCTATGGAACATGTTACATGTACTTTACAAAGTTTCAGTGTCAGCATGCTCGATCTTTTATTTCCTATATTCGTCAAGGACGTTGATGTGAGCTTTGTCATGCACCCGGGATTGAGTTCATTATCACCAGGAGGGTTTTCACCAGACTTCAAATTCTCCATTATCGTCTCCGCTTAAAACTTCCCAAACAATGTACCTTCGAGTATTTACAAAACTGTGGAGGCCGCGTCAGTTGGACATGCTCGTATCTGCCTGTCGCTGTTAAAGACGTGGCTCCGCCCCCTTCCTGTTGCTTTCTAGAGAGCCTGGGCTAAATTCTATAAGAATCCTAACACCCGAAGCAGAGAGAGTTATGAGTTTATTAAATAAATGAAGCATTAGCTCACAGAAAGAATCCCTTACTTATCCGTTACTTACCCTTCCTTCCTACTCACCGCCAACTGGAATCAGACATCAACAAGGTAATGGCAGTAGACAAATTTATGCATGTGATAATTCTCGGCAACAATCTCTAACTCCTCGATTACAAAAAAAAATTATACACTTGCTAATGACGGGAAGGCCACATCTTAACTTACTGGTGAGAAGCCTACGGAAACCACTGTGCCTCTAAATAAAACGCAGGTTGGTTATTTGGTCCACACTGATAACTGGCAGGTAGCGTTTACATGTTACTGGAGATCTATAGATAATCACTGTCCTAAAGATCCCCTTTCAAGGGTGTTTAGAGCTACCCCTGGATGTTACCTACAGTCACATCTAAAAACCCTGCAGAGATCGCTCTTAACGCTTTTATGGATGGCTCTTTAAAAGGACAATACAATTCCGAATCGCCCACAAAAACAAAACAAAACAAAACAAACAAAACAAAACAACAACAACAACAACAACAACAAAACGACTGAATTTACCGCCCCTCCCCCTGCACCCGGTTGCCCAACTCAACAGTCTGAACTCAGGGTAACCAATCAGCTTTTACTGGATGTTTATCAACCACCGAATATTTTAACTGACTCTGTATATTGTGCTGAAACTGTTTCTCTTTTAGAAACACCAAGACTATGCCCCAAGCCCACCACTAAGGTAACTTCACAATTACTTCCCTTCAGTGGTCTGTACAACAATGGACTCAACCTTTTTTCATAACTCATATCCCTGCTGATTCTGATTTACCAGGTCCCTTATCATCCGCTAAAAAAAAAAAAAAAGAAAAAAAAAATTGAATGTCAACTTTTTGTTCTTCTTTTACACCACTGCCCTCTAGTGGCAGAATTAGTCCTTGCACGTTAACATCTAATACCTCAGAATTTGGATGTTTAAAGTATGTCCGTGTAACGCCTGATACTTTTTCTAATGTGATCGTTGCTTCTGCTCACAGGTGTAAAACAACTTTCATTAATCACTTATTATACACGTTCCCCTTTCTGGGATTCCCATTATAACTAAAAACTAGTAACGTTCCTGCTTGCAGAAGCAAATGCTTCAAGGTATTTTGCAAATTATGGAATATTGATCATATTACTGGGATCCCTTACAATCTATAGAATCAAACTATTGTGTAATGGTGCCATAAAATACTTAGATGTCAACATTAAATATATATACAGTATTTAATAATATATACAGTATTATTATTTATATACTATATAATATACACAGTATTTATTATTATTTATACAGTATATATAATATGTACAGTATTTATTATTTATATAGTGTATATCATATGTATTGTATTTATTATTAATGTATACAGTGTTTAAAAGTATATATATGGAGTGTATACATCTACTTAAATCTCTATATACTATGCCACATTCAATGATGCTAATTTTTACATTTTCGCTCTAAAGGATAATGATTCCTCTGATGGCCCAAACCATTTTGCCCTAAAGAAGGCAGTGCCTGATATACATGTTAAATGAGAAGAGCCAGATATTCTTCTAACACTAGGAAGATGACATGCCTGGGTCTTTCCAGAAAATGAACAAAGTCCCAGACGGCTCCCAATCTGTTGAGTTCAACCAGGACAGCATCCCACAGATCACTGGACACATGAAGCATCTGAAGGAAGAAGACAAGTCCACCAATAGGAGACGCCCCAAGAGATAGAAGAAGCCGGTGACTTGGGGAGACAGCAAGAACACACTGATCCAAAATAATGCTGGTACGTTTGCTGATGGCATTACATGTTAACTCTCAGCTTGTCCATGCAGAATCCAAATGCCTTTTGTCAGGGGTGACGGGGGGGATAAAAGGTTCACCTTTAATAAGAGACAGCATGATGTTGTTTTGTTCTGCTAAAGATTCTTCTCATTACCAGTCCCAGGAATTACAAGTCCCTGGACTACAGAGAGGTCTCAGAGATGCCCCCACGTGATTAGTAAAACTACTAATTTGACGGCAAAAAAAAAAAAAAAAATTAGCAGAAATCAACCAAGAGACAGGCAGATTGAGGACCACAGCTTCACAAAAGCTACTGTGGATTACTCCTGAAGCAGAGTCTTGGTTGTTAATGACTTCCTGTCTTTAATGTGTCCTATTTGTCGCGTACAATCAGTGGTCAAATTGAATGATATGCCTGAAGAGATACACAAAATCTCTCAGGTGACCTTTGAATGTTCACTGTGGTTCACGTGGCTTTTTCCTTTCCTTGGCCCTTTGTTTGTTATTCTTATAGCCGTGTTATTCCTGCCTATATTACTTAGACTAGCCACACAGGCAGTGCATTCAACACTGGCCTCTGTTAACAGCCACAACTTTCTTGTTAAAAACTAAACGCGGGGCAGATGTAGGAGGCGTGGGATCCATGCATTCTCAAGCACCCGGAATGTTAAATACACAAGGTTTCAAAGGTGTCTTCAAAGAAAGGATACATTGCCTGTTATCCACCCAGATGGCTGGGAGTACCTGGTGACCTTTGAACTATCTGTGTGGCTAAGACACTGGATCTCCCCCACACCCTTAACAGAGGCTTGCTTTTCTCAATCTGCAGGACCCACGTTTGAGGGAATCTATCAAATGCACTTTAGTACATGTATGTTATTAATTTAGATTACTTTGTAGTTTATTGTGGGTACAGAGTTGAGTTGCTTGTCACCAGGAAAATTTTCACCGAAGTGTGCTGTGCTTAAATACGCCCAAAATAAACCATTCAGGGTCAGACTCCTGAAGTTTGAACCAACACCACCCACCTAGTCAGAATGAACTGAAGTATCTTCTTGCCTCCTGCAGATAGTCACTGTGCTGGCCACGGTGGTCACAGGGACACCCCCCACAACCACCACCCCTGCACACATATATTCATGTGAGTGTGCATGTTTATATTTATGTATATGAACATGTGTCCATTTATGTGTGTGCATGCGTTTATGTATGTGGGCATGAGCATCTTTATCTGAACGTGCATGTGGATATTTATGTGCGTGTACAGGTGTACACACGTATATCTTTATGCACGGATATGTGCATGTTTATTTATGTGCGCACTTGTATATTATGTGTGTACATGTGTATATTTATGTGTGTGTCCCTCTGGTAGGTTCTCCCGTAGCACAGGCTAGCCTTGAGATCCCTGTGTAGCACAGAACAGGTAACACCTCAGACCCTCTCTCTTCTGTCTCCTAAGTCCAGGTAATGGGTGATGGTGTCTGCAGTACTGGAGAATGAACCCAGGTGAGCATTCTATCAGCTGAGCCACAGCCCCAGACCAGACAGAAACTTTAAAAGTCCATTTTCTGTATAACACCATAACTAATGAAATACATCGTTAGCATGTCTACCAACCCTCAGGACGGTTCTCTCTTCTACCATTCCTGGATGTGTTTGAGGTCACCTAGCCCCATGGCGGCACCTTTGTGCAAGGGAATTGTGGGAGATTTTGTTCTGGCCTCTCATAGCTGAGTTCACCCAAATGTCTTTACCCTCTGCCTGACACGGCACACAGGCACAGATGCTCTCCCATCAATGGCTTGCCCACTCACCTCCAGCTGTTCATTTCATGCTTTCTCCATTCTGAACCCCGATGGGCACAGAAAGTCTCTGTGAGGGCAGCATTTCTGTGCCCAGTTAGGGCTGCACGGAGCTGACGAACTTGGCTGTGACCTCTGACCTCTATTATTGAGTGCTATGAAGTCTCTCTTCTGGAGCCGATGTGACACTTTGATGTGGGCCTGTCTTCTCCTGCCAGCTGGGAGCAGCTGGGTAATGGAATACTTTGGGTCCGATGTGGAGAGTCAGATCTGGGTCTGAAATGCATTTTCTGCTGCGTACAAACAAGATGAGACCTACTGATGTGGCCGAAGCTGCTAACTGCTCACCTTTCCTAAACGATCTCATCTGTTCAGAGCAAGAATAGGCTCTGACATGCAGGTGTCCCCCAGGGAAACAGCCGTGCCGGTGGCTGGAATTAATGAGCAGGCATAAGGGACTGCTCCCCGTGAGTGTTCCTCTGAAGTCACTGCCACTAGCAACAGCACAGGGGACAGAGGGGCCTTTTCTCCAGGCTGCGGCAGTTCAGGCTCCTCTGAGCCTGGCTTAGGACTCAGGCCACTGCAGTAGAGGTCTCAAGTCCTGCCTGTACCACCACGAGATAATGTCCAGGACCCTGAGGCTGGCCCTGCTGGCCTTGGCCTGCACTGTGGACCTGAGCCAGGCCAGTGGCTTTACAGGTGAGGGATCTAGGGGTGAGTCTGGAGAAGGGACTTCTAGGAGGGGGTTTCAAAAGGACAGTGTCTGCTGGAACCCTGGCTGGCCAGCAAGCATCTTCTTTGAGAAAGGCATCTTGTCCTGGCCTACCACATGGTCTGTACCAATAGCAACAGGCTACGGCGGCACACTTGAGTAGGCTTTCAGAATGAGGGTTTACCCAAAGGGAGTGTGCCTCCAATGTTTGGAGTCCATGGGGTTGAAAAACAGATTTTGAGGCTGGGGTTGGGCCAGAAGTGCTACATTTCTGAGGGGGAAATGGATGTGCAGAATTAGGTACCCAGCATGAAGGTTTTGTTTACAGATTAGGGGAGGGCAGCAGTGGCTTACAGATCGTGGTGGCTCGGTCTCACTCTCAGCCACATGTTCTTAAGTGCAGAATTACAGAGTGAGGGGTGTAGCGAGGGGGCTGGCCAAGCATGGGGAAGCTCACAGCTCACAAGTTTGCTAAAAAAAAAAAAAAAAAAAAAAACATTGTGGAGTTGGGGCACAGCTCAGGGTACCAAGCACGCGTGAGCCCTGGCTTTAATTCCCAGAACCGCCAAACCAAACCAACATACCTGACCAGACTGCTGTATTCCTGATACCCCAGACTTCAAGGAATTGTCAGAGAAATAGTGGAACATCAGGAAGAATGGCATTTTAAGAATGACAGGGTTGGGAGACGGAGACGTATAACATATTCCTGGGGCCTGCTCCATCCCAGGTGTGATTATGGGCTTCTGAGGAAGGGAATCATATACCACTTGCCTTCACCCAGGGGTTGAACACTCTCAGGAGCAATGGAGGACCTCATGTCTTCAGTGGGCATTTGTGAAGCAATATGAGGGTTGGAGGTGGGGTTGATCTGGGAACCATATTCACTCTAGAGCAGTGATTCTCACCTGTGGGTTGTGACCCCCTGGGGGGTAGTCAAATGATCCTTTGATGGGGACACCTAAGACCATGAGGAAACACAGATATTTACATTATGATTCATAGCAGTAGCAAAGTTATAGTTATGAAGTAGCAACGAAAATAAACACGACCATGTGAGAAAGTGTGTAAAAGGGTCACAGCGTCAGGAAGGTGAGAGCCACGGGGCCAGAGCAATGAGGTTTTCCACCTCCTGCTGTGAGGGCTCTTGGAAGAGACTTTTACACAGCAGGTCCTGTAAGGGGGGTTCTACCATAGCTTTGCCTGTCTTCAGGGTTGAAGATGGCACAGTGGCCTCAGTAGAAGATAAAAGGCGAGAAAAGATAACGTTTCACAGGCTTTCCCGGAGATGGAGGGGGTGGTGTGTGTGTGTGTGTGTGTGTGTGTGTGTGTGTGTCTGTCTGTCTGTCTGTCTGTGGTGTGTGTGTGTTTGGTATATGCTATGTGTGTGTGGTATGGTGTATGTGTGTG